>JAECXF010000230.1:13025000-13430000 GCA_018151655.1 Drosophila bocqueti
GCAGGCGGAGAAGAACATTGCAGACATCATGCTTCCTGGTCCAGCTGGCCGGGCTCTATTCGGATTCTTACTTAGCGTAAAATGCAACGCCCCTGTGACCATGCTCCGCCAGGGAAGAGGAGTTTTGCCCAAGGAGGACGCACTGCCTCGCAGATTCTAATAATATTTCAGTCATGTCCACGGATGGCAAGTGCAACAGCAGCAGCAGCCAAGGCAGAAAAATCATCAGCAGAAGCTCCACCGCTTTCAGTTTTGTTCATTTTTCACCAAGAGAATTATTGCGGCACTCAGCGGCGGCTGAAGTGGAAATCCAATATGCGACTGGACAAATACCCCAAGCTGGAGGCGGAGACTCTGACTACAACTCCAGATTCCCTGCCCTCCAGACATTTTCCCCAGGGAAGGAAGGCAACAACTTCCTCATCCAAAATGGGCAAACATCGATGGAATTTCTTCATTGCTTTGAAGTACTTGTCAGCACTAAATCAGATTGGACTTTTCTGGATCGGGATAATATATGGGCAACGTTTACCAATTGGCATTGGTGTATAGGGTACAGGAAATTTCATTGAGCAACTGTTTAATTTAGGAGAATTTAGGTAGAATTTAGAATGCTTAGAAATTAGAGATCAATTAGAGATTTTTATAATTTTTTGTCCTAAAGGTCTTGAAGAAAGAACTCTTCTATTATAAACATATTTATTTAACAAGGGAATTTATATAATATTTATTTATAAAGAAAATGTATTTAATATTTAACAGGTTTCGCATTATGTTCTTTGCTATTTTCCTGCGACAAACTCCCTGCCTTAGTGCATGTACATTAAATTGTTACCCTTTTCAACAGAAATCGCCAGTCACGCTTAGCCGCAGCCAGCCAGTTCTAATTTGGCTGTAAATTTGTCTTGCTCTCTTGGCCAGATTATGCAATAAAAGACGCAGAAAGAATTTGTTGCGAAAAGTGAAAAGAAAATTGCCGCAAGTGTCAGACGAGGCGAGGCCGAGGCAGCCTGCCAGTCGCAGTTGCTGCGGCAGTTGCACATAGATGGGAATGCAACGCTGGGGCGAGATGAAGATGGAGCACTATTTTGTGGTAATCTGAGCTGATTATAGGCCAGCAGGAGGCCCCAAAAGCGATGCGATGTGGGGTTCAGTGGCCTTACCATTGCATTTTCCGTACAACATAATCGCGCGATAAGCGATCTTTGGGGCCTGTCAATGGGTAACTCCCTCTTTTCCAAGCTCCTCCACCTCCCCGCTAATTCGGCCCTTTTTTCGCTGCAGCCTCTGGGGCCGGAGTGTGAATGTGATTGAGAGTGTGTTGGTTGGCTGTGTGTGTGTGCGGGGAGGATGGTGTAAATCATGATTAATGCCCCAAACTTGTTTAAACAACGGCCGTGTCGAGCCGTGGCCGAAAATCCGATTAGTGGCAACGTGAGCTGCTTCCTCTGCCCTTCTCCGAATCTGAAGAAAACGCCGGAGAAATGCAAGAGGCGTGCACGATTTCCATTTTCTGAATGCACTCAAAGAATAGGTATATTTGTTGTATCAAGAACTAAGAGGGTAAGGTTTATAACAAGTGATCATGACCATGTAGATCTCAGTAGGTGGAAAAGCTAGAGATACCAATTTTTAAGGCAATATTCTATGAGATATATGTATAATATTATAACAAAATATAAATTAATATTTAATTTCTCCACGTGTAAATTATTTCATACGTATTTCCACCTTTTCATCGGCTTTTTTGGTCTTTCCGATGAACTGCTAACAAAAGCGCAGCCCAAAAGGCCAACGCACACACAAATTTTCATCAAATTAACATAGCCCATTCTCGGCGGCTGCTGCTACTTCGCTTATTGTTATTGTTACTGTTACTGTTAATGCTGAAGCTGATGCTGATCAGATGCTGAAACTGAGATCCAAATCGCGCAACGACGAGTGAGAAGGCCGTAACGAAAAAAAAACCAACGAAATTTTGAAAGCGCTCCGCTTGGAAAAGCGGGAAGCTGCTGCTGCCGAAACGCTGCCCCCAATGAAGATATTTTCCAACGAACCCAGCGGCCCACGCCATACCGCAGTGGAGCAAGTGCAGCGATCCTATCCCAACCACTTGAATCCACTTCAAGCCATTCCCGAACCCAATCCCAATCCCAATCCCAGCTTGTGTGTCTTGGCCGCTCTCGGTGTCCAATTGCAACATAATTAAGTAAGCCAAATGGCGTGTCTCGTTCGCTTTCCTGGCCGTGCTAGCATGCTTATCTGGTGCACTGGGGAAAAAATATATGGTGTGATGGAAATTTAGAAGATATGTCGGATAAAAAAGTTACCCAAAAATAATGTACCTAAGTACTAGTCAAAATTTTATTATTATATGTACCTTTTTAAGTCAGTTTAAGTAGGTATATTTTAAACTTATCTTTTCAAGACAAGAAATTATTAAAAGTTTGTAAATTGAACCCTTCTTGACAAAATTTTTGATTTCTTCATTATCAAGAAATATGGTATTTCTTTTTTTATTCCACATTTAAGTAGTTTATATTTCTTTAAGAATCATTGCATTGGTTTTTCAATTAAATGAGCTCTGACTGACGATGATTGATGAGTCAATCAGAGGAGATGACTTCATAAAGTTTTAAATAAATGACTGACTTCCAAATAAATGTTCTGGGAACTTTGTTTGCAGCATTAAGCTCGTAAACGATAAATGGCACTACGACGAAGAGAGAATTGTGCATTCCATGACTCAATAAATACGAATAATTTTCTTAAAGTGTAGTGCATGGTTGGAATTTTGTGCGTCATGTTGGGCCAAAAGCCCGACTTTTTGGGCGACTCGAGGAGCTCGTGTGTGGCGCTCGCAGATTTGTTGTGTCTTTTGTAGGGGCTGCAAGACAAAAGCGATGCCAAGACAACGACAACGTCAGCACAGCCCGCCTCCGAACCCCCCTCTCTCTGGGAACGGGTTTCCATGTAATCCCGGCCAGCCAGCGTCTCGTCTCTCATCCCTCCCAGCATTGCATTAACCCAATTTTCAACTTGAGATGCGAAGCTGCGTGATTTGCAAATTACTGGCCTGAGCCCAAGCAGTTGCATTGTGTGACGGAACTGTCCATCTGTCCAGCTATCCACGTGTCCATCTGTCCCAGTGCTCACTGTCCACAAGCCATGTTGCGAGTGACTTACTCGTGTTTATGTGAAAACCCCACTAATTGCATGGCACAGACGGAGACGCAGACAATAGGCGTAAATTTAGACCATGAATCGAGATTTACATATTCATTCAATAAATTTTCTTTATAGTTTATGGCAAAGCCTAAGGTGTGATATAGAGGCTTGTCATAATTATGATCATGGTTTCATGGTGGTTTCTTTGGGGGGAAATTAACAACAGTGGGTATTGTAAGATTTATCTAAGGATTAGTTAGTACTGGGAATGTTTTTATATTGGGTATCTTATTCAGATTTCTCTTATAGTTATAGAGTAATAGACTTTAATAGTATCAAAATTAAATAAGTAGTTCCTTGTAATCTTATAAATAAATATTTTTAAAATCCTTGACTTCAGTGTTAAATAATTTCCTTTTCTTTTTAAAGTTTAAACAAAAGTTTTTTCCTCCAGACCCAAGATTGACTCAATCATTAATTATTTAGGATTGGCTGAAAAAGGTCTCCATAACCCGTGGAGGTACATAAATACCTCAACTGGAAATGTGATACTTCAGAAAATGACACACACTTTGAGGGAAAGTGTAACAAATGTTTGTGAGCCAGACCTTTGACCCAAATAAATTGTGACAAATCCAGAGATACAATTCCAAAATGGTTTTATGTGAACCTTTAAAGGTGGTGCATAGCTTGATCCATTCTTCAGGGAAACAAACCATGACTAATTTGGGGTAACAGGGTTACTAATAAGTTTTGAATAAAAAACGATACCCCTTTGACAGAATAAGAAATCCATCTTAATTAAAATGTACACAGAGAAGGCAAAGTCAGGCTTTTGCCTTTGTCAAAGCAATTTGTTTAATTGATGTCATATCATGTCGTGTTCTCCGCTGATTTCCGATGAGCACGTGTACAAGTTGGTGGGCATAACAAGTTGGATTCCCTCACGGATCCCAAGAAAAACTCATTAAACGAGCTTCTGCCTGGGCCAAGGTTTCCACTGCCCCGATGGCATGACTTGGACTCCAGATAAGCCCAGTTTCAGCTCTGGCTCCAGCTCCAGCTCCGTCTCCAGCTAAAGAGCTCGCAGTCTACAACTCTTTTTCCTCGTTTATTATTATTTTTTTAGCTGAGCACGCGTAGGCGTAGCCATTGAGCACAATGCTTCACGGTGCAAAATGTTAACGAATTTTCACAAGCCCCAGCCGCATTCTAAATGCAGTTTTTCCAAGCCCAGCATATCAAATCATTCGTCACTCGCCCCCAAATCCCCCCTGGCCTGTCCATAATTATCGCAGAGCCAGGCTCAGGCGCAGACCTGGAGCTTGGAGTCTGGAGGTTGGAGTCGTCGATTGTTGACAAGCAATTTGCAGGCGGCGAACTCGAGCCCTGACTTCGCATCCAGCTGCGATTTTGGCCTCCGTCTTAGACTGGCACTGGGAAAAATATATGCCCTTGGGGTACACAAAATTACTAAAATCTAAAGAGATACGATTTAAAGACTCTAATAAACACACAAAGTATTTTTCAATAATTAGAAATTGTTGAAAAATTTTATTGCAATAGATTTTGATTTTAAAACAAGGTGTTCTTTACACCTCAAACATAAGAAAATTAGACATTAGCATCCGAAGACGCCAGAGAACGCTCGCAAATAAAGTTTTTCAGGAAGTTGCAGTTATTGTCATTCAGTAGATGCGTATAGTAGTATCTAAACTCATCGCAGTGTTGCTCTCCATTTGCATTATCTGGTTGAGCGGGATACCACAGAGCCGGGTCAACTGGCTTGCCACTAGGGAACCAAGTATGTTGACCCAAGTTCAGAAAGTCGTTTCCCGAAGTCCAGAAGCTGCCGTTCGATCCTTTGTCGTCCAGATATCGGTTTATCACATTATATTTCTCCAAGCTATCAAGCGAAATTAGATTGTAGCCCAAGTTCTCGCAGAAGGCACGGGCCTGGAACCAGTTCTTCCACACGTTCTCCTCAATGTAGAAGAGGGTGTCGCCAACGTATATAAAATTCTTAGCTTTCGAAGTCACTAAATAGGGATACGAAAGGATTAGAGAAAAATAATGGTTAGGGAAAGGGTCTCACCATCTCCTTGCACTCCGCTTAGGTAAATCAGACCCAATATGGCCAAAACTCCACTGTACTTGGTAAGCATTTTGCAATTACTGTTGTGGTTCGTTCCTAAAGTGCACCCTTTTATACTTTGAGGAATACTTTAAATTTCCTAGGAATGAGAGTGAGTTGGCCGATAGATAGGCCAAAACGCAGTTTTCTAGATTAATCAATTCGGTATTTATTTCGCTTGTCTTATCATCCGAGGCAGGGAAAGGTGAGATCGTGTTATTCGGTCAAAATCTTCAGACACTTGGAAGGTCGATAAGAGTATATGTATGTATATTGTGTATACTCTCTATATCTTGGAATAATTCTAAAAAAGGTTGTATGCATCATAATGGAATTTACCAGAAAATATAAATCAGGTTAAGAAAGAAGAAAGCAAGAAACCTCAAGAGAATTATAGGAATAAGTGGGAATAAACTAAGACAATTGCAATTAATTTAATCAAAGTCGCAGATTATGCGATAAATTAACCCATATATTTTTGATTTCAAAATGTTTTCCCAGTGCAACCTGTCTGGGGTCACAAAGCTGCTCAGAGTGCACATAACTCTGCGCCGGGGCTCTTGTCTCATTTGATTGTGCATTTGCCAATTGTGTTGCTTTTTGGCTTTTATTGCTGCGGCTGATTGAAGTCAAGGCCCTGCTTTGTTTTCGATTTTTATGCCAGGCCATTGCAGATATCTGCTAGATACAGATACTCGTTTCCGAGTGGCAAGTGGCATTTAAGCGGCGACGCCCACCGCAGCAACCGCCCCGTATCGACACCTACAAGAAAATCCAAGTAACCAGAGTCCCGGAATCCATAATTAATACATCAGCCACCGATCGGTGGCGCAACTGCAATCGCAAATCAAAAGTCAATCAATAAGAGTTGCCACAAATAAAAAAAGCAACAGGCATCAATCAAGTGTCGGACGGAAAATGCAAAACATGCACACTGCAGGCATAAATTGAGTTTATCAAACAGAAGCCAAAACACTGGTTAAAGAGGTCGCCAGCAGAGCAAATTTCGAATGGTACAAATGCTGTTTTGGCGTTGAGTTGCAACATTTGGATAATTAAAAGCGTAATTTCCACGGCCTCTGGGGCGAAGGAGCGGAAAACGACTTAACTTCACTTTTATCCGCATTTGACGGTGATTAACACCGAGCCTGCAACCGCAATTGACTCGCTGCACCGACCATTAACCAGGTTCGATCGCTGCTGAGAGGGGCAGAACGTACAATATATAAATATATATAAGCTGAGATACATGGATATACTCGTATATCTGCTGATGGCGGCGTGTGAATATCGCGGCAAAGCCAATCCGCACGGAGCAGTCATTTCCATACGCTCTGTTGCAACTTGCCACTTGCAGTCGCAGTTGCAGTTGCATTTGCTTTGCGATGCACGTGCAATGCTTAAATAAATAGAAAATAAAAAAAATATATAAAGGCAAGGTAGTAGCGCCTACGTACTAAGGCAATCACAGTGGAAAATGATGCAAAACTTTAAAGATCTTGCTGGGGAAACACACTTAAAACAATTTAAGAAGCTAAATTAATAAACAGAGATTTTTATTTTAAGGAAGAAGGGAATTTTACAATCTTCTATATAATGTATAGGACTTAAAGGTCGTGAATATCAATTGAAACATTTGTTAGGATTTATTTTTAACGATTTCCCAGATACATTTTAAAATTCAAAAAGTTTAAAGTAAATATTTATAAAGTTCTTGTAAATATTCTCTTTCTTTTATAAAAGGATAGACTGTTTTAATGCAATTTATATAATTTAAGCAAAATAATTTTAAAAATGAAACAGGAGATTTTATAGCTATTTTATTATATTTAAGGTATTTTCAAGAACCAATCGACTTAAATATAAATAACTCGGTTCAGAACACATATTATATTTTGTTAATTTCTTATAAATAGTTACTTCATTTTCTAAATATCCCAATGTTTTCTGTAAGTTTTAAGCTCTTTTGTAAAGATATTAATTTAGTATGTTCCCCTTTTTGACAGCCAACCCAAAATCGCTGTGAATACGTTTCCCCGTGCGCTTTTGCCCCACTGTGGCATGACTGATGATGCTAGCTGGATAACTTTGCCTTGTGGCGTGATTTTGGCAGTTGGCGCATAAATCAAAAAGTGTCATAATTTGCAACAGGCCGCACACTGGGGGCTACCCTCCCATATTGCGCATACGCAGCGTTTGCCCCCTGGCAGATGCAGGAGCGTCAAGTTGCAGTACTGCAATCGGAATCGGAATTGGAATGCCTTTGCCCTTAAGTAGAAGGGCATTAATTCCAATTAGAAAATATCAGAGCACACTTGGCAATTGAAAACTCGTTAAAGTTCATTACCTTAAAGCAGCGCAGAGATGCGGAGAAACGCTGCCTTTTCGAGTCAATGCCACGCAGATCTCGGCAATCTTGGCCAGATCGATACCAGATCGGTGGAACCAGAAGGCGAGGACGTGCCATATCTAGCCTGAGATCGAAGCTATACACTTGGGTAGCTGCAATTGCAATTGTCTCGCGCACAAGTGCTCAGCAATTGACACACACGACAATTGAAGTCGCGGCGAAGAGGTGCTGGAAAAATCAAAGCCACTTGGCCTTGGGGCTAATTTCCAGCCAAAGTCCGGAGCCCGAAGACCGGGTCTCTGGTCTCGAATTAGCAGCTGCTGCTGAAACGCTGACATTGAAAGCGCTTCGTGTCATAATATTTAAATAATTTATGTGCGCCCCGATAAGCCTCGGATCTTGGGCCAAAGGTAAGCCTTTTCGGCCGTGTATTTATTTATGGCTGCATCAACCTTGAACCGCCGACCAGCGGGCGGCAGCTCTGATAAATGCAATCGGACACGCCCCGCCCCAAATGCCGCTGAGAGATCGCCAGACCCCAGACCAACTTTAGCTTCACAGCCACCGTCATCTTCATCTATCCCAGGGGTGTGACCCAAACCCATTACTCTTCGATAGCTCAATGAACCGAGGATTGCAAGGTTAATATCTTCTGCATTGTTTTTGATTCCACTTAATCGTGTGGTTTTGATAAGATGTATTATCTTTTTAATCAGATTTTTAATCGAGGGAGGATCTCTATTTTATGTTTATATTTATACTTTTTTATTTCTTAAATGAATGTTGATAAAACCCATTATAAACCGTTTTTTAATTTAAATATTTCTCACAAAGTCTAGAATATATTTTCTGTAAAAAATGGCATGACCAAGACATCTAAATGAAGTGGCGAATTATTTGGCAAGCTTTCTTGCTCAATTTTAGAATGATCCACTTACCGCTCCATCTCCTTGGGGTCCGTGGGATGGCCCCGCCCGATGCTGTTCGTCTCGAAGGGATCTTCGGTGGTGAAGCCGGTGGACACTGTGCTGGGCGCCGTGGTGGTGTAGCTATAGCCCCGTCGGGCTGGAACCAGCGGTGGAATGGTGCCCATGCTGCTGCCCAGACCCGGACTCGCAGATCTTCTGTTCAGATTCGGGGGCGGTGCCATGGTGGTGCTGCTCACCGATGGCACAAAGGAGTAGCCCCTGCGCCGATCCTGCACTCCGATGAACTCCACATCGTGGGTGTTATCCTCACCCTTGCCGGAACGCGGCGATGATGGCATGGGTGGCGGCGGAGGTCCAAAAGTGTTGGTCAGGATGTTGTAGGTATTGTAGTCCCACTCGGAAGTGGGTTTGGTCTGGTGGAGGCGTCTTGCACCCTGCACCCTATTATAGGGATTATGTGGCTGAATCCGCCGTAGTCTGGTCACCTCCTGCATGGTGACCCCGGGCAGCAGTTCCACATCTGACTTGGACGGCTGCACGAGTTGTGATCTCCTCTGTTGCCTCTGAGTCGTGGTTGCAGAACTACCCTGATGGCGCGTCCTGTGGCCATTTGTCCGATGATGATGCTGTTGCAGATGAGTTCTGTTATGGTTCTGGTGGTAATTTGGGCTCTGGCTAAGGCTACTGCTGTTCTGGACACCTGATGCTAGCATCACTGTGCCGCAGAGCAGCAAAAGGCAGCCCAAGGAGTTAATTCCCAGCATGATGATGTCCCGCTATCTCAATTCGCTCGATGGAACTGCAAGGAAATAAAATGAAATAAAAGTGGACTTTATTAAGTGCCGAACTCGTTTTTCCGTTTCGTCTCCTCCCCAAACCCCTTCCCAAATGCATTCACTTTCGTTCTCATTCAAATTCCTAGGCATTTTGCACGCCTCGCGGCGGCGCTTAATGTAAGCAACAAGACGGATCCACCGCTCCTCATTAGCGATTCCTTTGTCCCGGCGGAGCGCCGACCTGTCTGTCCATCAGCGGGTAATTGAAAGGTAGCATAAGTTTATTAACTAGACTAGAGTCAAGGCTACAGGATCACCCCGAAACTGGAATGCACTACTTAACTCCAGATATAATATTCTAGAGTTTGATTAAGCGGCTTTATAGGCTGTAAACAATGTGTTCAATAACATAAAAAGTTGAAGAATTATTTCATTAGTAAGTCTTAATTTCAAGTGAAATTTAACTTTATTTTGTCTACATCGTTTTAAGGATTTGTTTTTATATAAACGGAATCAAGGAAGCCATCTTAACTTAACTAATTGCAAGCAAAATTGAACTACATTATTGACTAACTTAAGGATTTATTCTTATATCAAAAAGGACTCAAGGAAGCTGTCTTAACTGAGGCACTTTCCCAAAAATATATATAAATATATATATGTATGTACAGATACAACCCGATGAGGCCGAACGGTTTTCACGGTCGAGTGGCCAACACTTCCAAGTACGGTTCGCATATTTTTTTTTTACCCCAGAAACAAAAGGCAATTTGTTGACGATGACGGTGACTGTGATTATTATTCTCACATGACGTTGTTGTTGCTCCTGCTGCTGTTCTGGCCGATAAATCACACGTTAAACAAAAAAAGTATATATAAAAAAAAAGAAAAGTAAACGCGTTAACAGTTAACCGGCCAAAAACATGAAGCAAAGTGGAGTGAACCGAAGCCGGAAGCAAGAAATGCATCAAATTTTACGCTTTGTTCGGTCATTTCTCAAAATTTCACGCACTGCGAAGCCAAAAGCCTCTCATTTGTCAGCATAAAAATACGAAAGAAAAACAGATAAAAAACAGCCACCCTTCACCCATCGGGAATAAAAAAACAATTATTGCAATTGCTCAGTGAGCTTATTAATATTCATTGCTCCAACTTAAATTTATGAGTCCACCCGCCCTGCTCATTAAAGCGGATCTAACATGTGTTCTTGTGTTTTTTAATTTCGAACAATTGTGCACTGTAAAAAGCAGACTTTAAAGTATATTTTTTACAATTTTCATAAGATTGAAAATTCCCCTAATTTTAGAAAACATAATTTCAACAACAAGTTCAAGCATAACCAAGGAAAAGAGTTATTAAACTCATAATGAATTGATATTTAAAAACATTAAAATATAATTTCTTCTAAAAAAAAAATACCCTAAAAAATTTATTTCCATATTTGATTTTTTCTAATCTCTTTCCCCAATTTTTTCTCTCTCTGCACTTGCAATTGAAAAAGTCCGAAGAACTTTTGATAGGTCCGAATGGCAGCAGTTTCAACTTGAAGTCGTCATTAACATTTGCTGTGCTAATTAAAAGTCAGCAGCGAAAGATTGGGAAATTGTAAGGCAGTAAGCAGTCAAAATGTGGCAATACCGACCCTTTTTCCCAGATGCATCACAACAAGAGGGAAGACAGCACCACCGAGGGGGGAGTATCAATCAGGTGTGGTTTTAAGCCGCTTAGTAAGTGAAACCCTGGGACCCCTTGGGCTCGACTGCCACTCAAATGACTGCCAAATGTCCAGCTCAGAGTCCAGACTCCAGACTCCACACTCCAAAACCAAACCCCAACCAGTTGTCATAACTCTGCACAAGTTCCAAGAAATGCAAAAACGCGAAAAAATGGTAAAAAGGTTTTCGGGCGCCGCACAACAGCAAACTTAATCGAGACTGCAGACAGACAAATAAACTCAAAAAAATATAAAATATATAAAAGAGTGATGAAGAAATCCAAGCAGAGGGAAAAACAACTTGATTCCGTTGAAATCTAAGCCGGGCAACTGCTTCAAAGTCGCTCGGAGTTGACAACTCGCCTTGACCTTGCCGGGATTGCCAAAAACGGTCAGTCCGGAGATAAATCAAATCCCATAGCGCGGCATTCGTCTGAACCCGGAGGTGGAGATGAATCCAAAGATATATATATATATATGCATATGTGTGGTATAGAGTTCCTGCCCACAGCCGATCGGCGGCAATATTTTGATATATCTCTAATTAATAGCTGGGTAATGCCTTAAGAATTGATTATAAATCAACTTTCGGGTCGCGGTTGCAGTTTGGACACCGCTTTACCCGGAATTTATGCAAAGGCTGCCATAAATTTCCCTCTTTCCTCGTCTAGAAATTAGTGTGTGTTAAATGTTATTGATTCGTTTTCCCAGCACATAAATCACCAGCTAAATACTGCCTGGCAATGCGGAGCAGGAATGGGAATGGAGGCGTGTTTCGTTCCCCGTCGGGAAAGTGTCAACTTTATTTTTGTCACCCTGACAAGACACGGATTCTGTGGGAGTATCTGTATCTGTATCGCAAACTATATCTGTATCTGTATCTGTCTCTGTGGCTGTAGCTGACCCAGACATGAGCTACGGCCAATGAATCACTAGAGATGCGTAAAACAGACGCTATATATATCTAGAAATTAGGGAAGAAATTACAGTGAGCTCTAAAATTGGGGTAATTAGAATTTTATGGGAAATTTAATGGGTCTTTGTAGTGAGTCAGAATCTAAGAATATTAAAACTTAAGGCGAGGGATAACTTGTGAGCAAAATAATATCAATAAGATAATTCAACCTCTCATATATTATATGATATAATATGAATACATTTACTGATAACCTTAATTAAATAAAAATTTTTATTATATAAATTAAAAAAGAAGCCTGAACTGAACAAAACCTTAATTGTTACATAATTTTGTATTAAAAAGAATTATTAGAAATAATAAACAAATGTTTTAGGAATTATTTCGGGACTTTGTAAGTAACATTATGTATCTTGGAATAAGAAAATATTAAGCATACATTATCCTGCTTATCGAATGCCTCCTGTTTTCCTACATGTTCCATAGAAACAGTGCTTATGTCTCATTCCCATTTGACATGTTTTTGGTTGTCATAGGAAATGGCTGTTGTGGGGGAAAAATTTAATAAAAAACAGGGAGATATGGCACACTTTCGTCTTCTTTTTTTATGAATAAATCTTTTTGCATTTCCCATTAATCATCGCTGACTAAGAACTGCAGCAATTACTTTATTACTTAATCAAAGCAGACGAAATTTAAAAATATTCAGATGCTTTTTACCTTCAATGCCTTCAATGGCGTGTAAATTGTTCATTATTCGATGTATTTTCGAGCAGAATTTCTGGAATGTAATTTAAATTAAGAACTTTGCCTCAAACTCTCCATTTAAATGTTAATTAAATGCCTCTCTGGCTCGTTTTTTTTCTCCGACCTGTTCTTTTTTCACATTTTTTTGTGCAATTCCAAACAGCTGCCACTTTAGCATGCGTTTTTATTTATGTTTTGTGTAATCGGGGCCGCTCCTCAAGTTCTTATAAAGAGATAAACTAAGAGCTTAACGCCGCCTGCCGAGGAGAGCCCCAGACATTCGAGAAATTGTTTGGTAACTCGCACATCCAACACCATTTTTTTATGGCTGAGCGTGAAAAAAAAATGGTTTTTCCAATTTGTGGCTGCTATTGTTTGCTGTTGCAAACGCTTTTCAGCACTGCTTTCATTAACATTATATCGACAGCCGCGATGGGCTGCAAAATGCCTTAGATCTTGGATTTTGGACTGCATTAAATGTCCGATTTCACTCACAGTGGGGGTGGAAAAGTGGGGGAGAAATTGCACTAAGACAAATGTTTAATAAGTAAATTAGTTTTCTTACGAATTCTTAAATTTTTAAATCAGTTTTGTTGACACATTTTTAAATGGAAAATTATATATTCTTTAATTTTTTAAGTCTTCCTTAAAACCACTAAATAATTTCCAAAAATTCAGTTATTTTATTCAGTTGTTTAAATAAACACTTCCGTCTTCAACTCCCAGTTTTTGTCAGTGTCCGAATTCTCGGTAAAGAAGAAGCCACCCAGCGACTGATATAATTTTCACGCGGCGCGGAGTTCAATAACCGACCGGGTATTATCCAATATATATATCTTATCTGATGGATTGCCAAATATTTTAGATGAAAATCAAGGCAGAGAGGGGAGAGCTGAAGGGAGTTGCACATTTCATTCATCCCCCCTGGCTTTGTTTATTGTTCTTGTTGACGGGTTCGTCTTCGTTTTCCCACGACAGCCAAGACAGCCCTCTGATGGCTTGAAAAATCACGTCCAATGAAATGGTTAATGGTGTGTCGTAGACCGGCGATTTGATAGTATATCGCATATATCTTTCACATGCTGTTTTATTTCGTGTGTTGATATTGTGTCGCTGTCTTTAATATGCAAAATCATGACACATTTGCCCGGCGTTTGTATCTCGTTTACTTTTGACATTCCCCTCTGCCTGCTCTGCTTTCCTGTTTCTTTTCTTATTTTTTACTGAATGTTTTTATTTTTTAACAAGATCAACAAACTGTCATTGCCGGGGAGCAAAGGGGGAAGCGGCAAGTGGGGCCATGGGTCGTTTGATCGCAGCTTTTTGTTTACACTTTACTTTCAGTCCAATTAAAGGAATGTTGCCGGCCTTTGTTGCCGCGTTTCTTCCTAACAAAGTTGGGGTTTCTGAGATGAAAAGCGAAAACTATGCAATATGGTCAACATCGACAGTTTGACATCCGAAAACCGCAACTAGGCCCAGCCCGTATTGCTGCACAGTGAGAAAAACTAGTCTAAAAAATTATTATAACTAAAACTGAAACTATTTTCAGAAACTTTGCTTAAGTCAATCTTTAGCTACTTAACATATAAATAAAATATATTTATATATTTATATTTATTTATTTATTTAATGCTAGCAAATTGTATAAAATATTGAAATTATAATATTTATACAAAAAGGCTAAAGAAAACTGTTTTATTTTTATCATTTCTAAATTTGAGAATTCATTTTTTATTGGTTAACTTAAAAGTTTTAGTCAGGAAACTATATTCTCATGTTTCATTCTCATTTCTCATTCTCATTTGTACGTTTATTCTAGGTAATTTAGGAAGTTGTATTCTATTTATCTACTTTATTATTGATTCATTATTGGTTGAGGTAATAACATTAAATTTTAGAGCATGTTTATCAAAAGACTTTCAAATAAAGTAAATTTTCAATTTACAAAGTAAGGAACTGAGGAAAAAATTAATTCCTTATTTATTTAATACCCTATATTTTGGACCAGTGCTAAACTACATCAAGTTCAACTTCAAATGCGAAACTCATTTCAATAACAATTGCAACTGCCCAAAAAAGGCAGAAGGAGAAAAACAAGGCAACGGCGTAGCTCGCTTTGCTGGCATGTCCAGTCTTTTGCTAATTGCTTTGCAGCTGCGCTGCCACGCCCCCTCGGGCTCCATGCCTCCTAGCTGCATATCCCCATGGCCATGTGTATATCCCCACTGGTATCCCACATTTCCATGGCTCATGGTGGTGCTGGTGCCGACCCTAGACTTTGTTGGGGGAGCTAAGCCAGACAAAAGACATAAACCCAGTTACCGTTAGCTGCGTAATTTATGCAAATGACTTTGGTTAATTAGCAAAGCAAAAGGAGAAAAAAAAAAACAAAAAAACAAAACAAGAAACCAGTGGACATGCGCCATGTGACGTACTTCCCGCCCCTCTAGTTTTCCGATATAATATTTGTTGAGAGATTATGATATGCAGGAAGGCACGATCGCATTTTGGGCGAATCGTGCCCGGGGAACTCGATTTTCGATTGCGCACCTGCCCCGAGCGATATGTGTCCAAATGCAGTGTGCATTTGCACACAAAAAATATACATTTAATATTATATATAAATTAGCCCTTGCATAATTACCTCACAAAGCGCGTCACAACAATGGGGAGTCTATTAATAAAATTATTCAAATTTGTTGCATTTTCCGCTTTTGTCACACCATTGAACCAGCTTTACACAAATTTGTGATGAAGATAATGCCGAAGATACTGGTCGAATTAGCATATATCCACCTAAGGTATTGACAGGCAAGATAGGTTAGGGAAGAAAACTTAAGGCTTAAACCTCTTCGCTGAATGGAGAATTCATTCATGGGAAAAAGTCAGCTGGTTATATTTTAAAATCTTCTCTGAGTGAGCGTAAATTAAGGCGTTTAATCCGTATATTTAATGAAGATTTATTTGCTGTTTCACGAAAGTTTAAATTATGAGTGGAAAATAAAAGATAAAATCAGAGAAATGAAGATAGAAATGTAATAACTTTAAAAATTATAATATTTTCATTAGTAGAAAAAAATATTGACCCTATTTTAATTTAAAATACGGTCTGGATAAAAACTAAAACATAACATAACATAGAGCATAAGGCTGTTATTAAAACATGTTGCATTTTAAAGTATTTATATAAATGGATACAAATGAGTTTATTTTATTTAAAAAATGTATTTTTTATTCAAACATTCTGGTTAATTGAAGTGCGAACATTAAGGAACTCTTTTATATATTTTCCTTTTAGATTGTTCTGATAGTTATGAATAAATGTCAAAATTATTCATAAAAAAAACAACACTTATTTTTAATTATGTCAAAAACCTTTAACAATCATTAGCATTCTTTTCTCTGACATGACTTACTAATTAAGAACTAATTGTTTCTTACTCTATCAAAGAACATGGCTCTATCCGCTTTGGGTTCCCACAATAATCAATTCCTAGTCCATTTATGGCATTGTGTAGTTGGGGTTCTCCAGAAAAAGACTTAAAGGTAGACACAACTTAGTTAGCCGCACCGCAAAATGCAAATTGCGTCCATAAGTGACATGCAACTCCCAGACAGGATCCCCCCACTGCCCACCCTGGTGGGGTGTGCGATTTTGAGCAAGATTAATGCACTAGGAAATGTCGCGCGACGCTTGACACACATTCAATTCATAAATAATTGCAATTAATTAACAATATTTGCATGCGACTTACACTTGGGGTATCGTCGAATGGGGGGATGAGGAGATTCCCTGGTATTATTTTGCGATAATCGTGGCCAGATTATTCGGCAGACTTAAAGATGCTTAAGGCACGAGGCGCACACAAATAAATCAAAACACAATTATGTCAAATTTGCAATCACAAACCATAAATTGAATTGAGTTTTCGCGCTGACATTAAACAGATGCTCGGCATTTGGTTGTATTTTTTTTTACTTTTCCATAATCACTTAAATGGGGGCTTTTAAAATATATTTATAAGCAATTATGGCTGCCCCCGTCCTTTTGTATTTCCTCTGCGGATTCTGCGTTAGCCGCTTCCGTGTGCCAAACGATCGGGAAAAAACTCGCCGAGATCTTCGATACTCGAGATTTATTTTTCTGATGGCGCGGCGGAGCTAACACAAACCAAACCGATCGCTTAGAAGTCCCGAGACGAACTGAAAAGTGGCCGCCGAAACCGAAAGTCCAGTTAACGATCGCCGATCGCAGCCAGTGCTGTCCGAGCTGGAAGATCTTTAAAACTATCTGAAAAGTGGACATAACTAAATTTGTGAGGATAATATATAATATTTAACATATATAATGAGTTTTTCATTTTTACTTGTTTAAATTTTGTTGTGGGATTTCTGAAGCTTTACTTCCGTAAACAATTAATGTATTACGGTGTAATATATTCACAACAAGACAGATTCTGCAAAATGTTTGCATGAAGAATCTGTTGTTTTTTTTATATTTCTTCATCATTAATTATTCGTATTTTGATTATCTTAAACAAACTGATGACGTTTTGACAATGTGCTAATGGGTTAATTGTTTTTTTATGAATAATTTCAAGCAAATAAATATTTAATACTGCTTGGTAATACCCAACTGATAAGGGATTTTATATTAAATATATATTCCAGGTCAAGTTATTAGTTCAAGGAGGTCTTTAGAATTCAAACAAATAATAAATTATTTAAAAACTAATGCAACGCTTGGAGCACTAACTTGGTTTTATTTTTATATATGTATTAAAAAGAAGCATTAGTGTGTAGTAATAATTTTATGTTAATTTATAATGTTTTAGCTGTTATTAATCCTGTAACCTAATTTAGGTCACCTAATTTATATTAGGTATACAGTGTACAAAATAAAGAAATAAATAATGTTTTAGCTATTCATAACAATTAAATATTATTCATAGTTATTCATATATTGGTAAATCAATAATACATATTATATATCATAATAATATATCTTTATTCCAAAGTAAATATTAGTATCAAAAGTCAATATTAAGGGAAAGTTTTATTAGGTAATTTTAAGTTATCTTTTCCACACTTACTTAAAAGTATAAAAGGAAATATAGTTTACATTTTAAGCTAAATAAGTAAATGTACCAACTATTTTATTAATTATTTAAAATTCATTTAATATTAAGAGTCCATAATTTGTAGCTTTGTAAAGCCAAACCATCATCTCTGTCAGACCAGTTGAAGCCCATGTTCGGTGCCCATTCGCTGGTTCGTTCATACAAAATTGGACTGATTGGGAACAAGTTGGCTTCCTTTGTTCGATGCAACTGAGATCCCTACGGGGATGGAGTGGGCGAGGGGGCTCTGGCGAGGCTGCTGGGGCGTTCAGTGGGTGGTGGTGGAGGTGGTGGGCAGCAGGTAAGCTGTATTTGCCCTCGGCTGGTCGTTGCCTGATGTTTGAGTGCATTACTACAGCTGTTTTGTTTATACGCGAACGTCGCGTCTCTTCTGGATCCAAACTATTTCGAGTTTGCGGTTTCTGCTTTTTATGGTCTGCTGTTGTTGTTTTTTTTTTTTTTTTTTTGGTTAGTGTTGCCGCTGCTGTGTTGCTCTGGCAGCTACTGTGTTGTCTTTGTTGCCTCTTCTTCGGCGGATGGTGGCAAGTTGTTAAGTCAAATATTTACCCGACGCCGGGCAGCCCACAGCCAGTTTAGTGCTCCGCTCCGCTGATCTTTCGCCTGGAGAATATCCCAATCCGAAGACGGAGCCGAATTGGAAGCTAAAGAGGAGGTTGGGGGAAGAATGGAGCCGGGAGAACACAGAACTTGTTGGCAGCCCTTCTTCATATGACCATATCGGGTGCTGGATCTGTCGTTGTCATCATAAGAGTGCTACTGTCAGCCACACTCGAAGAATTGTACAAAGTCAATGTCTTTTATCTAGAAATATGGCTAAAATTTAGAAAATATTTTAAACAAAATATATTTATTTTAACCTTTCAAAATATATGTATTTTTCATACTTATTAACCTACAAACATATATAGAAATTCCTTAAATTTCCTTCAAGTGCATTTTCCTTTACTATTAGGCATGGCTCGTGGAATAGCTGCCCGGGAGCTGAGCACATTGGACATGTCAAAAGGATTTGCGCCTGCGCTCTGAGACATCCAGTCAGAGATCCCTGGCTTCGGAGTATTCCATAAACTGGTTGCACATTCCCTGGCTGAGAGGTAAAAAAAAACACAGAAACCTGGTCATAAATCGAACAATGTGCCAGCCATTGACAGTTCGCTTAGCGGCCCAAGGGTCCGTTCTTCTTTTCTTGTTATTATTTTTATTATTTGTGACGAAGTCTGGCTTTGGGTTGCCTCCGTGGCGTGTATCACAATTTATTGGGCTATTAGTTGCCACTTGAGTGGGGACTTTGGGGTTCGTAAGGGAACACCCACGCGGCTTTCCCAAATCGTATTCAAATAAAGCATAAAAGCTGATAACAAAGGTCTGGAACCCCGCTCAGACAATTAACTGATAACAATTCATTAGCATTCCGTGTGGGTCTCGATCTTCGTCGATCGTCATCATCGTCATTATCGCTTCCATCGTCATCATCGGTTGCAGCGTCTTTTCATGGAGTGTTTAGGTAATTTGACAGCCGTTTGATGAGCCCCACGAAGATGCAGCCAAATTGTATCTTTCTTAATGGCTCAGGTGGGTGGGATCGTGGAATCGATTAAGGTAAAGACAATCTGGTTTAATGGAGACTTGGAAAATGCTTGCTATTGGTATGTTTTTAAACAAAATAAACAAATTATCATACTTAAGAAATGTAAATAAAAACCTAGTACAAAATATTTGTCTTCAAGAAATATTACAAGGCAAACAATGAGGTGTAAAAAGCCAGCCGGTTCACCCGGGTAATTACATTCATTTATATCTTCTTATATTTCATTAAAAACATTTATTATAACCGATTATTTTTGTATACCTATTTATTGATCAAAATATTTTTTATTGGTGATAAATATTTTGACAACCATTTGATAAGCGACAAGCAGCCATATTATATCTTTATTTAATGGGTTAGGTGGGTGTAGTCATGGATCTAGCCGTAGACAATCTAGCTTAATGAACAGTAAGAAACCAAATGCCATAAATATATTATCATATAAGAGATAAAATCAATAAACATTTAAAAGTCATAAAAAGGGGATGACCCTTACCTAAATGAGTTTATAAGAAAATGCATAATTGTACATCAAAGCTTGTATATTATCTTACTTTTTTTTAACATTTCGTTCACCTCAAAACCTATTACCTAAATGGCAAATATTTCAAGAAAATATAACAATTAACAAATTAAGACACTGAAGCTAATGTCTCTTTTATTTTCTTATAAAATCTGCAATAAATTCAACAGTCGAATTGCACTCCATCTGATGGCATCGGTGTGTCAGCAAAATTGTTTGATTCTTGGTAAAATCGTAACTTTGCGCCCTGTCAGGCATTATCCATGCCTTGCATCTGGGTTGGTTCGGATTGGCTTTTCGAATCGGAATTGGAATCGGAGTCAGGCCCGGGGCTGGGTCGCCAGATCATGCCTCAATTTGGGGCAATGTGTGCAGTCTTACTTGGCAGGGGCAGAAAAGCGAACAAAAAAAAAGGGGGGAAACCTGGTGAGGAATTTCTGACTGCGTCCATAAATCGCCAGCGAATGTGTCAAGCGCCTGGCAAAAATTTTCCAAACAAATTCACTGAAATGTTCTTTTGACACTGTCAAAAGCAGCCCCGACAACCCCCCGGATACGCCCATAATTTATATGATCACGCTTTTCCTCGCTGACGGAAGCGCACGAATCGCCATGGCGAATCGCAAATAGTATAAACAAAAGCAAAAGCTAGCAAATTGGAAAAATGGCAAACTTGAAATAATCAAATGATGAGCCGGGCGGGCAATCTATCGTAGATCGCGCATAGCACATCGCTCGACGAGCGCCGGCCTTGAGGCCTTATTAAGCCGTAACTTCCAGGTTGCTAAGGATAAGCAGCCACTAATGATGAGGCATTGATCAAGCTTAGCATGGCTTTGGCTATGATTAAAATACTACTGATTAAAACAATGATTGCTAAGGTATTTAAATTGAAAAGAAAATAAAATTAAGCATTTAATTCCTACTGATACATAATCAAAACTTCAAAACTAAAACAGCAATCGGTCATTCAAAACTCAAAGGCAGAACAGGCAGGGACGAATTAAAACCTCTCACATTTGTTGTATTTCAAAATTTATTCCGGACTTAGTCAATCAGACCGACAATGCTGTTTAGTTTCTGGAGGACCATGGTGAAGGAGCACCAGCTCGAGCAGATATCGCCCATCTGGAAGGATTTGAATACAACATTCGTGACGTAAGTGAGGATAGACGTGATATACATAAGTTCATATAAATAACTTCTATCCAGTGTCCTCAGTTGGAGCTGGCTCATCTACACCATCGCCTTTCTGGTGATCTCCGTGTGCTGCTATTATGCATATCGAGAACGTTGCCGCCGCTCTGAGGCTATGCGTCGTCGCCGTGTGATTCAGCACGCAGAGAATAGGTATGGAAAAAGGCTACTATATACTTAATTACTTCTTATTTGATTAATTATTTAATTCTTAATAATTAATTTATTTATTCTTAGACCCCCGCAAAAGCGTCGGCCGAACGCTGCCTACCGAGATCACCAGATCTATCGCTACATCATCCTGAGCGTTGCCAAGTACATGAAGAATCCGGAGGTTATTCGTCCTTTCATCGATCACATGGAAAAGCTTTATCCTCTCAGGCATTCTCTGGCTGATCAGCAGCAAATGGACGAGCTCTCGCCGAGTGTCAACGATGCCGAGCCGAGCGTTGGCGAGGATTGAGGGGTCCTGGGATTTTAGATCAAGGTTAGCGTCAGCTTTCAACGAAATTTCTGTTACAATACAAGACTATGCCTTAGTATTTAGGTAATAACATCAGAACTTAATTTTTTATGGATACAAATTTGGAAAAGTAAATTAGTACGAAAAAAGTTTTGCACCAAATTCTAACTTTTTGAAATTGTAAATATTGTAACATTATATAGTAAAGATAGTAAGTAATACAAAAATAAAGCAATTGTAATAATTAAAAATAATAATAATATAAATTAATTGAAATTATAAATTCAGCATTGAAATTGAAATTCTAACGAGTTGAAATAAAAGAATAGATAGCACTTTAACTTTGTGTGAATTCATCTATGTTTTCCTGTGTAAATTCATGTTTAAATTCATGAGTGGGCCGGGTGAAATAACGGATAAATAATACAATATTAATAAATAAATTAAATTAGTAATTTTAAGTGAATGGGCTAATTAATGGAGACATAAATGGACGAAATGGAATGAAATTAAGGGGTGAATTCGTCCGTTAGTGTACTCTCAAATTTACCGATAAATTTACACACGATTTCTGAATTATTTCATTTTTTAATAAATAAAAAATAAATTAAATATTGTCTTTAAATGCGGAGTAAATATCTTTAAATGTTTGCAAGCCCATCTCAATCATATCATAGTTACATACACAAAACTATTAAACTTTAAACCTTACAAAGCCTTAAAAATGATTAAATAACCTCAGAGATATACATAAATTAGTTCATTTAAGCGAGATGAACATAAACTAATTATTTTAACCAGGCTTTCGGCCTGAGCACTCCCAGTGCATGCGCAGTGGAGGACTCTTGGCAGCGGTGCCTAAAAATATGCAGTGCTATTTTTACCTGCCACAAATATAAACAAACTCGAATGCCATGTGCGTCGCAGAGCTTTCAGCTGGCAGCCGAGCTTGGCCCGAAAAGTAGGCGAAAGCCTGTGCTCTTTCCTGTTGCTTGTTGTTGCGGCTTTCCAGCTAAAGGGGGGGCTCTCTCGGGCTCTCTTTTGGCCAAGTTCGCGCCGCCATAATACAATTATACAAGGTAGTCGCGTCGGCTATCAAAGTACTCGGGTTTTGCCTCAGTGAAATTAATATAAATGAGAAAATAAGAATTTTGGGAGTACCTACAATCTTAACAGAATTTTTGGAGTAAAATCATAACGGAATTTTCGTAGTGAAAGGTTCCCTGCGGACGAATATTTGTAAAACCTTAATTCTTATTCCACATTACTTCTTGCATGAAGCCATTAAAACCATCTATCCAGTTCATATAAGAAAATTTTAATTTTTCATTAATAACCCTTTTAAAGTTAGAAAAGAATGTAAAAGAAAAATTCATAAAAGCAGTCGAAAATGTAAAGATTAGTTTCACTATAAAAAATGTAATTTTAAGCTTATAATATATTTTAGGATTAAGAATTAAAACAAGACTCGCAACAGAAAAACAAAAGCAAAGCCTCATTTCCGGTTCAAAATTGGTATAAAATTAAAATATAAAACCATTAAACTCGTTGTTATAAAACAAGGCACCTTTTTAGCTCCATTGAGCCCCTCTCACTCTCACTCATTGCTATGATTGTAGAGGGACTAGATTTTTCCGACGAGACTACCTTGTATAATTCTACCATGCTCTGGGGCGTTAGCAGCGGCAGCAGCAGAGCAAATGTGGGAAAAGCAGCAGCAGCAGCAGCAGAGAAATTGTGGGAAAAGCGGAAAAACAGTTGCCAGTTAGACAGTGAGCGCGTCGCACCTACGCACGCATCGGAAGAATCAGCGGTTGTTGTTGTTGTTGGAAACGGTGGAAGTCCACAAACACACATACACACAGCCATCCGTACACACACTCCAACACACAACACACGCACACACTCCCACGGCAAACACAATTTTCCGCTGGCCAAATAAAATAAAGAGGAAAAGAAAAATAAAAGTTTGTTCAGCCCCCGTTTTTTTTTTTGTTTGGCTTTGCCCCGCAAACAATAAAAAAAGGAAAATGGAGCGAAATCAATTAAACCGTGCAAATTACCAGCGAGACTCTAATTGAAAAATCAAGGCACACACCTGCGCACATGTGTCTGTGAGAGGTCCTGTGCGTGTATCCGTGTATCCGTGTATCCGTGCGCCTCTGTATGCGTGTTGAAGGCTAAGCAGCAGCAGAAGCAGAAGCAGCAGCCGCGGAAAAGCCAACAAGTAAAGCGAGCTCCGAGAGTTGCATGTGTCCCGGAAAATTGGAAAGCGACGCGTCGCCAGCACGTGTGCGTGGAAATCCTTGGAAATTGTTTGACCGCAAAAGAATCCAAAACAAAATTCGCACTCGCACTCGCAACGTGAAATCATAAATTAAAATATTCATATATCTTTCCTCCTCGCCGCAAAGCCCCGCGAAATTATCTTATCAAAAACCGAATCCATTTAATTTACACCACCAACTGCATGCATTAAAATATTATTTGATTGATTTATTAGTGGGGCAAAGGCCAGCTTACCGAGCCGAAAGGGAGCTGACTTACCCGCTGGATATATAGTTGAGACCCCGGGAGCCCACATTTATCTAGATATCTCATAGTTCTTGCCTGTTGCAGCCAAGGGACAGACAGTCAGACAAGCAAAGTGATAAAGACAAAGTGTTCAAGACAAAATGTAATAAATATTATTAAATATACAACAGAAAAACCAATAAATAATTAACTTAAATAACTAAACTGGAGCTCGGAGCAATGTCAAGGGAGAGGACACGCAAGGATGTCCCGTCTAAGGTGAGTAGCACTAATTTCCAATCCTACCTCAACACAAAATAAAAGGAAAAAAGTACAAATAAATAAAATAAATGGAAAGGAAGAAGAAACTAGGGGCAGGAGCGACAGCGAAAGAGCGAAGCAAAACATAAACAACCCCGAAAAGAGCGAAGCACAAGAAATAATGTTTGAGGGAAAAGTGCTGGGTCACACTGGGGAAAAACTAGGAAAAACCTATTTTGAAAGAATCTTGAATACTTTCTATTGAGAGGGATATTTAGATATAATTTTTAAGCTTCCTAAAAACATTTATTCATAGATTTTTAAGCAAGTTAATTATATATTTATTTATTAATATCCCAAATTCAATAATTCACAGTACATCCCCTAGAACCACTTTAATTAAAAATATACAATTTATTGGTATACTATCTAAGAGTTGAGATGAGTTGATAGAAATTCCAACGCAAATTAAAATTCTTTCCATATCTTTTGCTAATGAATTGCTTTTGATTTTATATAATTTTTCGCAGTGCCTTCTTTTCTGCTCTTCTCCAAAAAGGATATGCTGTGATGATTTTCTCTTCTCCGCCATGTCCTGCTCTTGCAAATTGATGTAGAGATACGAAAATAGGCAAAGTTGAGCAACAAAAAAAAAATAAGAAAAGCAAAGAATTCGGTGGAAAAGCTCAATGCAAAGAACGGCTGCGTTCGTTGGGGATTAGCCAAAGCCAAAGACTTTGCGCAAATACTGAAAAGCTCGGGCTCAGCGCATCATTTTCCACGCAAATTTCGTTTGCGAAAATTTCAATTTATGTGTAGCATACAGGATTTGCAGGACATGTGTATAGTATATGATATGTGTGTGTGTGTGCCTGCTGCATATGTATCCTGTATCTCGGTCACACGTTGTGCGATTTTTTCTATCATTTATTGACTTGGCCATTTTATGGGCCTTATGTCCTTTGGCTGCCGTCGATAGCTGCTGCTCTGTCATAAAATTGCGCGCCAAGAGAGAGCGCGAAGCGAATCCTTATCCTTATCGGCAAGGACCCAGCTACGGCAACGGTCTGCCACCGCCGCCAAGTTGTTTATTTTGTCGTAAATTTGCCTTCAAGGACGCGAAGACACCGCACACTGCCAACCTTCCAGAAGCAAAAAACAAAGAAACAAAAACCGCCCTTACCCTCTCACATGGCCATTTTATCGATCACACAATGGGAAATTTCACACGTTGTGTTGTCCCAAAAGGACTGCGAATTGGCAGGGGATATTATAGGAGTTAATTGGGATTTAATATTGGGTTAGTTAATATTTTTCATCTATTTTTTATAATTAATAATCATTTAAACTTTTATTTATAGGTTTTTCTTTATATTTTAATTTTTTTTCTAGCAAGAAAAAATTATTTACGTTTTTATCATTGGATTTATCTTTATTAAGCATCTTTTTGTTAACTAAATTTATACTTTTGGCTACTTTATTATCTATAAAAGTATTTGAAACTAAAAGAAAATTTAAAACATAAATCCAAACCTTTATAAAACTTTTTTTATACTTAATAAAAGGAACCTCCAAAGCTTAAAATTTTTTTAATTTAGAGCCTTGTTCATAGAACTTTTTTACCCAATCTGAAAAACCAAATCCAGTGATAATTACTTGAGAAAACTAAACATTTTCAGTTAATTCTTTAAATAAAAACTATCGTATCAGTGTTAAAATTTGTAGAACTTTTTACTTTATACAACACATGACTAAACTGTAGCAAAAGTTGCTATCATAGTGACAGTAAAATGCATTAAAATAAACACATTCAAAGTTTTGGTTGAAGTTATATTTGTGTTTCTGGCTCTTATTTAAAACCCCATTAATTGGTATTAATAGTAACAAATTCAATTATAAATTTACAAACCTTTAGTAACAACTTATCCTAAAACACCTTACTCCTTCTTAGTACTTGTTACCTTACCATACATTCCCCTGCTACCCACTCCATTGTTGACTTGCGTTTCGTCTTTAATTACGTGTGCTGCAATTGGCAACTTCAAGGTCGTTGGCGTCTTTTGCATAATTAAGGGTGGCTCTGTGTAGCAGCAAAAAGCGAGTGGCTTTTGTTCTGGTTGCTGAATAATGCAATTGACGCGGACGTGTGGGCGCTGACACAGTTGCCATTTTTCCCACATGAACGGAGGGAGTGAACGTTATGAGGACGGATCGCCAGCAGCAACATGCAACATTCGCCGCATGTCCGGCACTCGAGTGCAATTTCCACTGCATACTCCAAGGCTGCCGCTAGCCGGGGTTTAATTTACATGCCGAATGACGCTGCTCGTCTCGTCTCGGTTTCCAGCATTTATGAGTCCGTGACGTGTGACTCTTGGCCATCCCATCGCATGGGACGCTCTGCTCTGCCACGGCTTTGGCTTTGTGTTTCGGGCCACGTATTCAATTAGTCCAATGGAGAGAGCAAAGGGTTGCAGCAGCTGCTGGCCACACATTTGCATTCATGGAAAAAAAGTCAAAGGGTTTAATGTCCCTGAGCTGAAATTCAGCCGATAAATTTTAAAGGAATGTCTGGAGTCCTATTTTTGGGGAATTATTTGGAGTATTTCTTTAAGACAAATTTTTTTATTGTAATTGTGTATATATTATTCGTAATCGTTAGTCTTAATAAGCAACTCCTTAAAACTCTTTAAAAAATATAATAAAAAATCTTTAAAAAGAGCCTTTTAACAACGAAAGTCTTTAATATTTTTTCTTATTTACTACCTATCTATTTATTAAACATTTGTTTATTTAATAAAAAAATGCTAATTTAAATTATCTTACACATTTCAAAGCAAACAAACCTTTTGCTATATTGCTCCCTCACTTCAAAAATGTGGTAATAATAATTCTTAAATATTCAAGTTAATATCTTTCTTGATTTATGGCCACAACGTGTCTGCATTTTGGCATTTGAGGCACCCACAAAAGACATTTTGGAAAGAGTGAGAGTGAAAGTGAAATGGTTTTTTGGCGGCTTGTGCGTTTGACAACAAATAACAAGCAAAACAGCCAAACAGCAAAACAACAACAAAAATAAAGAAAAAATAGACGAAAAAAGCGCTGCTATATTTAAATGTCTGAAAATAACAACAACAATTAAACGAAATGTATTTATATATAAATAATAGCTTAATAGCGAATAGCAGATGCTCTAATAATTAATATAAATAATAATATATTCCCATAGGACTCTTATTAATTTACTTAAATGTCTTATAACTTATATATTATTGACTTTTTCATCGCTCTTACATTTTCATTAATCAATCATATATACCCGGAAACTATAACTTTTTTTTTCTACAAGAAAAACAGCATTTAGCCAAATGAAAAGAAAACATTTCAGCCCAAACGCGGGGAAGAAAAACAAAACAAAAAGCTGGTCGATGGCCGGCCTAAATGGACACACACCCTAAATTCTCCAACACACCCTAAATAATTCCCGCCGCCTAGAATTTCCCTCCCCCTGAATTTCTTCACCTAAAAACCTCCCTCTTGAGGCACCCACAAATCGCAACTTTCTGTTTGGCACTCGTTTGTTTTTGTTTTCTTTTCCTAATTAGTTGTGGGCAGTGCCCGCCTTGATTTATATATTTATGATGGGCGTGGCACTGGGCTAGTGCCAACTAATTGCTGGGTAAGCAGGACCTTTTAGATTTCTGACTATACCGATTTACGGATACTCGTATCCTCGAGTGCTGTGCTCTTGGCACTTGCTGAGCACAAATTGGTTAAATGTCAAACCTCGTTCGCTGCTTCCGCCTCAGTCCCGGACCAGACTCGGCAGCTCTTTTAGCGTCAGCTTGCACATTGAGCCAATAAATTGCAAATGAAATACAAGTAGCAGGGCGACGGCTATGCCTTGTGTGCATGGAGAGAAATATATGTGTGGCTTGTGTTAAATATTACAAATAAGTAATATAATTCTCCGGACATGTTCCCTTTATTTGAGTATAATAAGTGTGTCCCTACTCTTAGGTACCTTGAAACTATGGATTTTCATACTCCCTAAATTATAGTGCTGTAAAATATCTTATCTTCCTAATTAACAGTGTTATTTTCTATAAAAAAAAACGTTATAATCAACCTATTTAGTAACATATCTATGCCTTAGTTTGTCAAAGTGTGCATCGAAACCGCATCGTCATGATGCCACTATTCCAACCCCGCCATTCGCCATTGGCTTTATCCGTTTCCCTTTGGCTTATCAATCAGACAGCAAATAACAGCAACAAATAAACAAGTTGCAGGCATTTAAAAGGGCGACAGCAACAACAACAGCAACAAATCTACTAGCAGCGTGGATGACAAATTGATGCATTGCCGTATTGATTGCTCCACTGGCTTTGCGCTACTGCCACTGCCACAATGGACGCCTTGGCTGAATGTCAAGTCGCAGCATTGAAACGAATTTCGTGTTGTTGCTGGCGTTTCATTCTCTTTTTTTTTATTGATCGATTGTCCCGTATTTGATTGTGTGTGAGGGCGTGCTGGCATGTGTATGTGTGTGTGTGCCGGTTTCAGGAGCCAATACAATTGTCCTTAGCGCCGAGTGCCGCAAGTCTTATTTATTACGCATACGTCACGTTGCCAACGGCGGCACCGGAAGAAGGGCTGCCGCCCATGACTGTGACCTTGCCAATTGCAAACATCTGCAGAAAAAAAGCCCTTGCAGTCTTCATAACATTTGAGTTTTCCGCTTGATACTCGTGGCATTTAAGCATTCAAAAACTTGGGACCAAGGGGAAATCTGAATTAGCAAAATCCTAAGGGGAATAAAACAATATAAAACTAAACACGCGCTCGTCGCCAAGTCGCTGTTTGCCCTTGGCCCCGCCCACCCACATACTTCCCTCTGTCCGCCCTATTTTACCACCCGCGCCACGCAAAATTGGCCCAAATAAAAGCATTGCGTATACGACATGTGGTACGGCATTTCACAATGCGGTTTATGGCCATAACAGCGGGTAGCACGTGAATGTAAGTTGGCCCAATCACGCACCCCCCGCCAGCATTTGTTGGTTCCCTTTTGGAGGGCGAAAATATTCAGGGCATTTCGTAGGGAAATTGGATTTTTTTATGACCTTTCTTCATAGGCAAAGTTTGTATTTGGGTTTATTTTATTTATTTTTTGTTATTATTTGGTTGAGCTTTACTAGGAATTGGATAAACTAGTCAGAGAAGGGGAATTTTTAGGTTTTGATTTCTAAACTAAGTTTTATTTGCACTTATTTATATTATTAAGGATTATTAATCATTTAAAAAAAATATGTCAAGAAATAGACTGCAAGTTCAGCTCCTTTAAAGTTAAATTTCATACTTTAATACACATCTTGAAGGGTTTTAAAAATCCCAGTCTAAGTGGATTGTAGTAAATGCTTTTATTATTTACCATTTAATCCCCCGATAAGCTCCATCAAACACCATTTTCGACTACCTATTACCTTTGTTGATTTGTTTATTTTCCCTGAAATTTTCCCCTCAAAAATAAACTATCAAATTTCCGGTTCCTGTAACAGAAACTGTTGCATTTTGAAGTGAAAGTTTGCTGCCTCTTTAATTGCATTTCGCCTGCGGATATTTTTTGGGTTGACGAAAAAGTTTGTGGGCAAAAGTTTTGCTCGGTGGCGAAGCAACAGGCTGCAGGAGCCAGCGAAGACTGCAAAGTCCTTAAGCCACTGAGTGACAGGAGCTGCCAAGTGTGGCCAAGGACGAAAATGTGCAGCCATATGCGACATTTGACATGCGTAGGCATAAATTATGCACTGGGCGAAACAGGTGGCCATGTAAACAGCCTGAATTAAATATGGCAGAGCGCAGTGAGAAGTAATAAGACAATACAAGCTGGAGGCAGGGACCGAGCCAAGGTGAGGTCATGCTTATGTAAAGACCAGCAGCAGCCACGTGGATGGCGACGACGACGACGACGATGACGATGACGACGTGGCGCTGGCGCCCCTCCACAGCAGCCTTGTCGCCATCACAACCTCCACCGCAGTGCCCACCACCCATCCTGCGAGGGCCTGCCAGCGGCTAACGTCATCAAAGGAGTATCCTTCTTGGGCCTGCAGCTTTCGCCTTGGCCTTTGCGACGGTGTTTCGCCATTTGTTTCAAACAAATGTGCCCCTCGAAAAGTTTATTTATAGCGCCGCGAGAGAGAGAGAGAGAGCCTGGCCTGGCCTGGCACATCCTTCGTCATTCCCACCCAACCACCTGGCAACCTGGCACTTGGATATGATTTTAAGGCACTTCTCGATGGGATCCCGTGACACATTCGATGGGTATCCGTTTCTGTTTGCATATCCTTTCGGTCTGACAGGACGGGATACGAGTGTTCTGTGTGTTTAAGTGTGTGTTTCTGTGGCCGCGTTATAAACACGCATGGGATACATATTTTATGGGCTCTAACGCCGGGAAATCTACAAAACAAGAATGGGGAAAGAGGTCAACAACAGAAAGTTGTGAGTGCAAACATACAGTGCGTTTCGGAGGTGTAGTTGTGGGTGTATTATTATGTTAAAAATAAAACATGGTGGCTGGATTAAGTTTGAACTTCTGGCAGCAAATTCTTAAAATAGGTTTTAAATGAGAAACAATATATATTTATTTTCGTTGGAAAATTTTATTTGTATTAGGAATTAAAAACAATAAAGGCACTTAAAACCTTTAACATTTTATATCTTCTTCCTTATTCTAAATTCGCATCCAATAAATGTTTCCACTTATATTAATTAGTAGTAAACCTATACTAGGAGCCTCAACTTAAAAAAAAAAATATTATTAAGGTCTGAATATTTCCTTCAAATTATATATTAACCTATTTAAACAAAATCTTCTCATTGGGGAATCTTCCAAAAATAAATGTAATTACTAATACTTTGCCCATTCTTATTATTAAACTCAACTTTGCTTCCCCAAACTGATGAGTACTTAGGCTCTGAGTTGGCTGGTAGCTCATATTGTGAGCTTTCTTAAACCCAATCGGTTGCAGTTCAAGTTTTAACAACAAAGAATACCCTTAAGGCAGAAAAAAGCGGCTCTGAAAAGCAGGCCACATATTATTTTTAATTATGGCACGCGCTTAATGAGCTGCCCTGCGTCCCAGTGGCAATCAAAATCTCATCAGCTTGTTAGCGCTCCTCGCTTTGTTTTTATATATTTTGTTTTATCCCCTCGAAGCACAATGAAAATATTTACATAATTAATCACCGGGCCGTGCTTATTGATTGTCCCGCCAAGAAGCCAGAGCCGCGGGTTCGCTGAACCGACATTTCTCCGGATTCAAGTCCATATTCCGTCCATAATCGACTACGACGACAGTTCCGGCTAAGTTGGGAGCAATAACAGTTATTTCAGCGTAATAGCCGTCGGCCGGAGTCGAGTGCCTTTGGATTGTTCGCCGGTCAGGAAGTCTCATTTGGCCAAATCACCCTCTCCTCCTTCTTCTCCTCCTCTTCCTCATCAGCTGCAGTGGCTTAGGTAATGATTGACAATCAGGTGTGATGGAGATTGAGCACCAGAGCCGGCGCAGTGCAATTCATTGATATTTATCACCTGGCGGCGACCAGTGGCTGAATGCCGAACGCAGAGCGCCGCCGCTGCTTGCCCCGTTATCGTTAATTAAATTACCAAGTTGAGCGACTGGCGTAAATGACAAACTTGTTACCTCACACAACGACCCTTTCCTGGCCCCTAATGCACCCCCCTTTTGGCACCGAGAATGCCCCCCGCCGCCGCCTAATGGCATTTGATAATGGTGTTTGTGTTTGTGTTTGTGTCTGCGTTGGAAAATGGCACAATGACGTAGTAAACGCCTCTGACGGAGGCTGCGAATCATAATCGGTGTTGCCACCTTAGTTGGGGGTGAAAAGTAGCTAAAATGGGGGTTGATATATTTTTAAATACAAAAACATGATTATTTTTAATAAAGAAAAACTTTCATTATATTTTACGGGAGCTGGAAATCATTTTAAAAATGTATTCATACAAGACAAAGAAATATTATTGCATTTAAATGTATTAAGAACATTTTATAATACATAAGTATAAGCATGGGCAATGTTAATTAAATCTTTTAATATTTATGATTAATTTAATTTAATTTTTTTAATTTTAACTATAAGAAATACAGAAATATTTCTCAAATTACTCAAAGGTAGAAATTATTAGATGATACAAATGTGTTGATCACAAAAATAAAAATTAATTTAGCTACAGAGCTAAATAAAATTCTTTATAGAATAGTATTAAATATAAAAAAAAAACAAATCAAAGCAGGATTCCCAGAATAATTATAATAAAAAAACTCCAATCCTCTAAGGCTTTTTTTACACCTTAAATAAATATACTAATTTCAGTCAAAATAAATACTAAAGCTGAAATTAAACCCATTAAATCAAGTTTCAATAAAAGTCGAGCTATAAAATATTTTTAATGTTAAATAAGCAAATTTTTCGAAAAAGCCACCATAAAAGTCATCACAGAAACCATTTTCCCTCTAATAATAGCATAACTGGAACTTAAAATAGTTAAATTGGCTACAGCGCTTCGAATGAGGGCTCTAAAAATAGATAGAGTGGGCGTGATCGATGAGGAGGGTCCGCAAACAGCGCCCAGAAAGGGAGACCCTTGAGATTTTTTAACAGTTCCCGGGCTCTCGAGGGACAGACGCAGTTTGAGCAGCCGGCCAGTGACAGCGATGGCTCTCAAACTGTGTCAAGTGGCACGGCAAAGTGGGTCATTGCAGGCGGGAATTGTGGGTGTTTACGGGGGGTGGCCTGGGTGGCTGTTCAGCTTTGGTTGACTTTTCCACAGCGGGCAAGTGGCGGGCCCAGGGATAAGCACGCTTATGTAAAGCATTTGTGCAGCTAAAAGGCTTTTCCGCCAGCCTGCAAGCCTGCCGTATGTGGGATAATTTATTGATTGGCTCAAGATGTTAGACTCTGCAAACTATTTATAAAGCACGCAGCAGGCATTCAATGGCTTACCCTCTGCTCCCTCTCTCTCTTCCAGATGCGCACAATTAGCTTAAAACGACAGCGGGGAAACTTGGAAAACTGAAGGCAATGCACAGGAGGAAGCAGCAGGAGCAGCACCAGCAAGGACAGCCAGAATTTACAAGCAAAAGGATAATCACAATCACCAAGCAGCGAACACGAAAAACCAACACCAACAAACCGAACTATTAACGAAATATTTTAACTTAACTGTAGCACATCGGAAGCCTTACAACAACAACCATTTGTGCTGTGCTTTAATTATAGTAAAGAAAATACAAAAACAAAAAACACGATATAAACACCAATAACAACCGCGAACGAACCCGGCGAAAACCGCGTAATTATTACACATTAAAAACTAATAATAATAATCATTATTCTTCCATTTGAGAGTTTGAAATGCGTACATTTTTAAATCGATATTTAAACTAATAGCAAATTATTATTAACAGAAAAACAAGAAAACGAAAGTATATATTATACCAATTAACCGTTTAACGTTCATTACAAGTTTAGCGAAAAAGAGCGTTGTGAATTTAACTAGGAGCTGGCGAAGGCGAAACGGTCTACGATTCTCTCTCTCAACTTAGAGCAAATTGTACGCAATTAGTAGCATTTTAAACGTAAGATTTTAATCTGAAGAAATTTTTAAACGAGCTTCAAACCCAGAGACACACACAACATACGAGGAAAATATTAGCAGAACCGCGAATACAGAAAATACAGAAAACACACGGCAGGACCTTATCCTTAACCTTAACCACGGCGCCAGGAGAGTGTGTAACAATCAAAAGCTTGGCTCAGCGCCAGAAAGTAGGCAGCACCGCGCCCAGCCCGAAAAGTAGGCAGTAGAAAATTTATACAAATTTGGCGCCAGCGAAAAAAGCACAGAGAGCCCAGCGCCAAGGACTCCGACGACCTTCGCGTGTGCAGGCGTCGTTGCACAATAAAGGACGCCACTCACTCACACACACACACACGCGGTCGCGTCACCCAGACGAGAACACACTCACACACACACCAAGAAGCCGACACCGAGACACACATACACACACACGGGACACACACAGGACAATTGCATGGGCAGCCGCCATGACCGGAAGTGAAGTACGGTCACGTCCACGTCCACTGGCCTTTGCATAACAATCAGCCCGCGAAGGAGCCCCCCAAAAGGGAACAAAAGGGGCGAAAAGGATACGCCGAAGGAGCAGGTGCTACAGCAGAGGGACATTAGGACCCATCAGGAGGGGGGAACATAGCCCCAATCGGCACAGGAGAGCCACATTCACACGCCGACCGGCCCGCAAAAATGCAGGAAATGAGCTACCTGCAGGATAATTCCAAGCTGGAGGCCCTCACAAAGGCGGTGCTCATATCCATACTGGGCGTGGCCATCGTCCTGTCCAACCTCCTCATCATCGCCACCTATGCCAACTTCAAGGGTACGTTACACGCCAAATAATCACGGTTTCATTCTCTCAACAGGATCTTCTTGCGCGTAGGTTTGCTCAATTTAAAACCAAAATATCATCAACCAACTTTCACTTAATTTATTCAAATATATTTATCTTACATCTTTAATTCATAAAAATTGCATCTGAATGTAAAAAGGAATGATGTAGATTGCAGACGTGTTTTTATTTTTGTCTAGAATAGAAGACAGGAGCAACCTCAGATTAGTTTGTAGTCCCCCAAAAGATAAAAACATATTTATAAAGCAGATTGCAATTTGTGCTATATATTTTTATTTGTATTTCAAATTATTATAAATTCATTTTATCCTAACGATAAACCTTGAAATATCATTTTTTATTTATTTTTAATAAATTTATCAAAACTGAGTTCTATTAATTCCTACTTATCTTTAAAGAGAATTTTAAATAATATATAATATTCCTAGTAAATTATAGTACGAGTACTCTTTATTTTCCATATTTATTTAAAGAATATTTATGATATTTTGTTATGTGCCCACAGGCCCCACAGAGGTAATCAACTACTACCTGTTATCGCTGGCCATCGCCGATCTGCTATGCGGACTCCTAGTGGTGCCCTTCTCCGTATATCCCGCCCTCACCGGAGAATGGATGTACGGCGACATTGTGTGCCGCTTCACGGGTTACCTGGAGGTCACTTTGTGGGCGGTGTCCGTCTACACCTTCATGTGGATCTCGGTGGATCGCTATCTGGCAGTGCGCAAGCCTCTGCGCTATGAAACGGTGCAGACGAAGACGCGGTGAGTCAAACCATTAACCAAAGATTTCTGTTGCATTCCTGATTGTGTGTTTTTTGGTTATAAATAATTATCAAACTTATACTGATGATATTCATTTTATAAATAATACAGTAGTAAACCCCTTCTAATATTCTTTTTATAAGCAAATATTAGTTTATAACATACCTAATCTTGGATTTTTATATTCTCTCCCTGAAACAGCTGCCAGTGCTGGATGGTGTTCACCTGGATATCGGCGGCCCTGCTGTGCTGCCCCCCAATATTGGGTTACTCGAAGCCGATCGAGAACAATGTGACGCACATCTGCATGCTGGACTGGGGAAATATGGCGGCGTACACGGTCACGTTGGCGATTTTAGTCTTAGGTCCCAGCCTCATTTCGATCGTACACAACTACGGCTACATCTTTGTTATGATGCGTAAGATTAGGTCCGGCGAGCCAATTCACGATAAAGAATATGCAACTGCTCTGGCTGAAAATTTATCGAACCCTAGTCATATGATGTCATTCGCATTAGTCTTTGCATTCTGGGTGTCCTGGCTGCCATGGATCTCGTTGCGTCTGTATGAGGTGGTCACGGGCGACGTTATCCAAAGTACTCTTATCAATTTCGCCGTCGTCTGGATCGGCATATTGAATTCGTTTTGGAAAATTCTGATCATGACCAGTATGTCGCCGCAATTCCGTATCGCTTTGAGAGTATTTTGCTTAACCATTTGTTGTAAGACTAAGGGCCGTTTGCAAGCAGAGCTAATCGGGTTGGACCCAGATGACTAGAGTTAGATTTAGATTTTCATTATCCCCAATTAAATGATTGCCGCCCTCCTGCCTAACTTCCTTCCATCCTAGTCCTACCTATTCCTTCCTTTGCAAACCGAAATCCGATATCCGATATCCGCAATCCACAGTCCGCAATCCGTAATCCGCAAAGTAATAAGATTGGTTGTAATTGCATTGAGCCATTTCCCAGACTCTCTCTTTGCCATATAGTTGCATATTTACGGCCCGGTTGGCGCTACGCACCACCACAAACCACTCAAAACGCAGAAACTCAACAAAAACAAATTAAATATAACTTATGTTATATGAAGCATACAGCAACCACACAGAGACACCACACAGCCACTCAGAAACACTCACACACAAACTCACACGCCGAAAGACATATTCATATTTCTAGACGAATAAGCTAAGCTAAGAGTTTTTAGCGTATCCGATTATGATTGATTGATTGATTGATTGCATTGATTGACGATTATTATTGTGTATTTATGAGCTTACCACGTATATATACATACTTGTACTTAAATCTAGCTATACTTGTACGCATAACTCTGATTGTAGACAAGAGACAATTCACAGCAAATCCGACAGCCGATAGATGCAGCTGCATTTTCCGTTTCCGGTTATACAAAAAGAAATCATATATGCTATTTAAACAAAAACTAGAAACTTGACAACTTGTTAGCATGACAACTTAAAGTATAAACCTTTTTCAAAGTCCATATTAAGTAGCATTTAGAATTTTACAAAACAAATCGTGTGTAGAGTTTATTAAACAATTTGCCAAACTTGACGACGGGCAGGAAATGGGAAATCGCAATTCAAAATTCTGAAACTTCAATCTTCGCACGCTTCGCGACTTTCGAACGGAGAAGGTCCTAAGATCCTAGCATTAATATGTAATCAAAGCGATCAAACCGAAAACTAATAACATTTCCAGTAGTTCTTAGCCATAAATAATACGAATTAATTATATGGGATGGACAATGGAGTGGCGGAGCCCATAATCTAGGCTAGTGTCAAGTTTCGATCGTGCTTAAATCGGTGGAAATCGAGCGTATATTTTCCGCATTTGGACGGGCACCTGAACGCCTCGATCTGGCCGGGTTCCCAACAGACTGTTGCAATTTTGCCTAGTTCCCTTAGTGGGTCGAATTCAGTTTCCCAGACCCAGCCAGCGGGGTGTCCAGGTATATCCAGGTATGATATCTTAACCGTCAAATGCGAAAAACATTTAAACGAGAGTATGAAAAATCGAATTGCCGATATCGAAACATTGTGTATATTTTGTTGTACATTATTTCATTGATGCGATCTTTTGTACATTTTACTTATAGTTTTAAATGTTAATTTACAAACCAAAGCAAGTGTTATCGATTTGTAAGTTTAAGGAAATTGTTAGAGCCGTATAAGCAGATAGAATGGGCGTTCGGCGAAAATATAAAAGAATGAGCCCAGTAAATAAATGCAAAAGATGATGAAAACTAAGATGGGAGTGCTTTTTGTGGACTCTGTGGGTTGGTTAATAATTTTGATTGTCAGCTTTTTATTTATATTTCTAGCTCCTGTTATTTTTATTAACCATAATCAAATTTGAATCGTAAATTCTTTCTTTCCTAAGTTAGCTGTCTTTCTTGTACGATATTTAAATATCGCGCGTAAAAGCTCGTTTCTAATTCATCGATAGTGTGTATATCGATGTTTAAACATAAAGCTTACGACATTTTCTCAATTGTGTGACCAGTTGTTTTTTTTTCTTACGTTAAGTATTCGGATGAATCGATGATACTGTTAATTATTAATAAGAAAATAATTAAATTTCACAATTTGAACACGAGGAATTTGATTAGTTTCATTGTCTTATTTTCTTTCTTCACCACAATTGAAATAGAAAGCAGTTCCAATTACCAAATATAATTCATAGATATTAACTAAATTATAATAAAACATGTAAATAACATAAATTACATGAAAATGTTTTAGAATTACAAATAAAATAACTCAATATTGATATCATAAATACCTTGAGAAGACACTGGGCTGCCGGAAGACTTTTAAATCCATTCCCACCATTCCCAATGGCAGCGAAGGATATGCTTCTACAGATAATAATAAATCCTCAAAATCCGTTATCCCTCTTTTGATATTATTAAAACAAACAATAATCTTTAAACACGTAAAGTAACAAAATTCATATATACACACAGTGCTAAAAATCTAATCCACATTTAGCTTCCTGAAGGAGCCCTCGATGCCAAAGAGTCCCTCGAAATCGATGGGCTTTCCAGGACGCAGACTCTCATCGGTGCCGTAGGTGGCGTTCGCCTTGAAAAAATCGCTGTACGCATCCAACTTCTTCTCCCACTCGGCGACTATCTCCGGCACTGATCCATTCTCGCCTCCGTACTCCTTGGGCAGATACTTCAGAGGGATCTGATCTGTCAGCAGCCCCATTTTGTTGCCATGGACATAGAGGCGGGACTGCATCTTCTTGGACATCAGAGGCTTAAACATGTTGAATACCTGCTCGAAGCCGGTGATCGTGTTGATAAAGTGCTGGGCCTTCACGCGCAGTGGAATAGCCTCCTCCGAAAAGACTGTGAACTTCTTCCCCATTGATGGCGTCATCTGGAACATGTGAGCCGCCGTTGCTCCCTTCATGTCCATAATAGCCACCATACCATGGACGTTGGCGTAGTCGTCCTCCAAAATGGTAATCTCTTGCATTGCCTGGGCCACCATCATGCACTCAAGAATGTGGTATTTCTCAACGGGACACAAGCCCATGCGCCAGATGGCGATGCGGGGCCCATTTTCGTTTAAGGGATTGGGCAAATAGATCATAGCCCTGAAATTATACAAGATTTTTGTGAAATTTGCTTACATTTGAAATCAATTAAAATTGTGCCCAAAGTATGACGCAAAAGCGTCAACCGGAAAAAATAATAAAAATTTATAAAGACTTTATAAATAAGCTAAAATATAATATTGCATTTCGTTGGATTATTTTGAAGTACATTTAAAATCCTTGGCTTAATCTTAAACTTTTCAGCTTAAAATTCAGTATTTGCACAGGGCTTGTGCCCTAGCAACTTTGAATTCCAATATCGGTCCAATTTCCAATCAGTTTCAAGATAAAGATATTTCTTCAGATAACAAAAATCGAATGATGAAAATTAACCACGATCTTTGTTCTTCATAATTACCCCGTTTTCAAGATTTCCCGGAACTTGCCCTCTGTCGTGCTGGTCACGTTGAAGTACTCCGGATACTTGGTGCGCAGCGTATAGAACTTGTCCAGCTTCAACTTGGCCCGCTCTAGACTGAACTTGCAACCGCGGAGGAAGGCCACGAGGAACTGGTCGTCCGTCCGCGAATTCAGATGCGGCTGCTGCTCAATCCAGGTCCTAAAGGCCTGCAGATCAGCCTCCAGGCGGGCAGGATCCTCCTTTAGCTGCTCGATAGCTGCCTTTTGCAGCTCCGGCGTAAGTGGGCGAATTTGCGGTGCCATTTCTCGAGCTGTTTTTCTTTAAGAGGAAATGCGAGTGGACTATTCAACGTTTCTTGGGGCACTACTTGCCCAATTTACGTTCTATTGATGGTCGAATTATAAGGCGCGCTATCGCAATTGCTGATAAGTATTAGATAGAAATGCCATAAACTAAACAAAGACAAACATTGAGCGAAATGCCTCGATAACCGGAGCATTTCATAAGAATGCTTCAAAAAAGCCACATATTGCGGAATCCCCTCCTTATCGATCTCACCATGATTTTAAATACAAATTAACAGCTTTATTGAATCTACTTCTGGAAGGGATAGTAATCCAGTCCGGAGTTGTAGTTGTACTTTTTCTTCTGCGTCCTTTTCGCGGCCTCCACTATCTCCTGCACGTCCTTGCGGTAGGCGGGCGGCAACATCTCCTCGTGCAGCGTGCACTTGTGCTCCTCGGGCTCCTGCACCTTGAACACGTACCGGCGGATGATGTCTATGTCGCGGCCAAACTCCTCCTTCAAGTCAGCGATCTGCGTGGGCGCGGTGTCGAAGGCGATGGTGAAGTGGGTGCCTTCGCGGTGAACCACGCCGTGTTCACTGACTTTGTGGGGGAGGGCGCGCGTTCCGAGATTCTCCAGCTTCCGAATGATGCCGCCCTTGTCCAGGATGGCCTCTGCGGTGCGCCTGATCACGGATATCAGCTCGGGCTGCCGGCAAATTAAATAATTTGGTCAGGTTTTATGTAATCCTCGGTTAGCAGCACGAGGCAACTCACGCGGGGCAATTGACGCAGCACCAGTGCCAGTTCGTAGGTAGGCATTGTCACTAAAAGATTGTTTTATCTGCTTATTGGGTAATTATAAAATTGTAGGCTCTAAATTTGTATGTTTTAATTGAATAAAACTTGACAAAACAATTTGTTGATTCGATCCAGAAGCTAACAGCTGTTTTCTAGAGATTCAACGAACTAACTCTTATTCGATACTATCGAATGATTCTGTATGAGGAATAAGTATTTTCAATAAATAAAAATAAATTTAATTAAAGGTTTAACGAAATCGAAAGTTTTAATATATTTGTTTTATTTTAAGTTCTTAAGGTGTTTGAAATTATTAAAAAATTAATCACGCCTTTTTCCCATTTTCACAACCTTTTTGGACCATTGCGATAAATAGCAAACCACCGGAGTGTCGTCACTATAATCGATAATTCAATCGATGTTTTACTACAAAATCGATACTATCGTGGCTGCGCCTTCCTCTGGCCATACTGTTTTTTATGCCGAAGGAGAAGAAGCATCGAGCGGATAGTTTTCGTTTTTTTCGCTCGCCAAAAGGAGAAACAAATGCTTGCGTTGTGTGAGTGCGGGTGTATTTTCGAATATTATTGTGTGTGTTTGCGCAAATGTCGCCAGAATTATGACGCATTCCAAAGTGCAGGCGCTTGACAAAACGACAACAAATTAAGTGCAGCTTGCATTAACAACACGAAAAAAAAACGGTGGAAAAGGGGCAAAAGAGTGAGAAAAGAAGCGGAAAAGTGCGTGCACTCGGCAATTGTGTTTACTTCTGTGTGTATGTGTGTGTGTGTGTATGCATGTGCGTGTGCAAAATTATGTAAATACAACAATAGCTACAATTCGAATTGTCCTCTCTTCTTTTTCTGAATTATGAAATGCAAGTTGCACTCTCAACTGAAGTCGCCAACTCTCTTTTCGCATTTATCTCTCTCTTTGCGCCGCCGCTGCAGCAGAAATGCCAGTGCATACAATTTTCCCTAATTACATTTTCCTTAAAACTACTACGTAAAGTTTAATAACAATTCCCTTGTTTGGATAGTTAAATTCTTAAAAATTGTTTTCTACCTGCCGCTGCCGCCGTCGTCTCTGCCAACGTCGGCGTCGCTGCACTGACACGTCTGCATTCACTCGTCTTTTTTTTGTTGGTTTTACATGCTTTCTTACCTGCCCAACCACCAAACAAAAAATAAACTGCCGAATTGCTCTCTTTTCATAGAAAATTAAACATCGCGTCGCGCAACGCTGAAACCAACAGAAACCGAAATGAAAACGAAAAAGCAACTATCAAATTAATTAACCTTTGCGGGAAATACATAAAACCAGCTAACAGCAACAACAGCAGCAGAAATTCTCATCTTTTACTCTTCTTCCTTTGCTTCCCCTTTTGCCGTTCCTCTTTGGATTATATTATCTCTTCATCGTTCTTTGGATTATTATAAAAACAACAACAACACCAACGACAACAGTGGCAAGCGGAACAAGCAGAAGCAGCAGCAGCATCAAACTGGCCGAATCGGAAAGCGCAGCGCAAAACTCCAACATGAGTTGGGGCACCGAGATATGGGTGAGTTTTATTGAAAGAGAAAATGTTATCTCTATAGTTTCGGTTTCCCAAGGAGCTAAGTCGAGATTAGTCGAATTGTATTGAATTTACGGTGCACAAAAATATATGAATATTTTTAATAATAAAAAAACAAACATTAAAATTAGAGATGTTGTAGGTTTCTTTTTAAAATCATTTAAAATTTAATTTACTCAAGAAAAAAAAACATTTTTATTGTATTTTATTAAATCTTGTTGTTTTTTATATAGTTTTTATAGAAAGGTTAAATTGAATATAAAATAAAAATATGTTTATATTTGAAGACATATTTTTATTTCCCTAAAATAACCGAAACTTCTTGTAAAACTTTCTGTATCTGTATCTTATCCGACAGAATATCTATAAATTTTTTTGTTAACCTTATAAATAAAAAAATATGTAGTGTTTATTTATTACCGATTAAATTTATTTTATTAGCTTAATAAATTGGTTACCCATGGGCTCCTTGAATTAGTATATTAGTCCAAAATCATTTCTCGAAATCCCTCAAGTCCTCAAACCTATTTCCAGTTGGAAAAATACAGTATTATCTAATTAGAAACCCAATCCGAGTTAGCTTATCCATGTCGATTAATTATTTCAATGTCATCGGTAGTTAACCAAAGAAAATCCACTCAAATGCTCTCGAGCAGTGAGAAATGTACAAATTGCTTCCCATAAGCCAAAGTGCAGGCAAATGTTTTAAGAACGCGCGCTTGTATCCTACCTCTCTTTCCCTCGCTCTCGCCGTCTCTCTCTCTCTCTCTCTCCCCGGGCTAAACTGGAACTTGAAACTTTATAAAAAAAAAAAACTGGTTTTGCGGGTTTTATGTAAATCGCTGCCATATGAGCACGGCCAGCGTGCGCCCCAAAGCAATATTCATAGTATATATTTCTCGGATATTTCTCGCCCGGCACTGCTGTTTTTGTTTTCTTAGTTGTTAGTGTTCTGTGTTTCTTAGGCTCCACATTCCACTCCGATCCATCGAGCTCCAAGTTTCCCAGTACCATGTCTGGACGTTATTATTATTAATATTATGGAAACAGCCATAAATTAATTAATTAATTAGTTAATTAATTAAAATAAATAAATAGTATTTAATGAATGTTAGAAAAGGTTTAACATGGTATCTCTTATATTTGTAAGGTTTTTATACATAGGTAAAATTGTCTGTTTAATCCGAATATTAAAAAAATTAAAATATTTATATATCGGTTTAATTTTGTACTTTACCAAAAACAGACTTTTTCCGCCATAGTCCCCACCTTACCAATGAGACTCCCCGTATATTAGCTTGAACAGCTGTTTCTCCTTTGGTTTCAGTTCTCTTGTGGTTAATGGCCAGGGCGTTGACACGCCCAACCAGAGCTTACCTGTTTTTCCAGGGATTTAAAATGGGAAAAAAGAAATGCATAATGCGAAATTTTAGCTAGCCTCAGCTGCTTTTTCCCCACGCTTCAGCTCGATCTAGTTCTCTTTTTTTGCTGATTTCAATTCAATTCGGATATCGATGGATTTTATGCCTTCCGCGTTTCGGGGGTAGTTTTCATTCAGAACCGAAAAATCCACAGACAGCAGCCGGCACACCCTCGAAGTGTGTCTGCCTGGTGGTGTGCGTGGCAGTGTAGGTGTGCTTGTTAGTGTGTGAGTGTAAGCGGAAAATTTGCCTCGGCAGCAGCCGAGGAGGTTCCGTGATGTCAGGACCAAAATTGCAAGTCTAGACAGCATTTTGCAACCTATTTGTTATACCATTTTCCCCTTTTTTCCCACAGTTTTCACTATTATTTTTTTCTACGGCTACGGAGATTTGGCGGCTAGTGTCTGCTGTTAGTTTTAAGCTCCGAAGGCTTACCAAGTGTTTGTCTAGGGGATTTGCATAGACGTCAAAAAGAGTGAAGAGACTGGGAAAACTAATAATAAATTCAGCAGGGAGTTGAGCAGACTATAAAGTAAATAAAAAAGTCAAGTAATGGAAATATATGGCCGAAACCAGGCCAAACAATGTATGTTCTGTAGTTGTTTAGCAAAAGGCGTAAACATTTATAAAATGTAAGAAAAAACATGATAATTTTGCCAGAAAATATGTTTACTTCTATGGCAAATATGTATCAGAAAATATCAGAATAAAACATATGTAGGTATAGGTACACATAGATATGTACAAACATATATAAAAAATAAAAAATAAAAAAATTTTAAAATACTTTTCCAAATACAAATTTAAACGAAAACTTTACAAGAAAATAATATCAATTTAAAGAAAACTTTGGGTTTATAATTAAAAATTAATAAAGCGTATGGGAAGTTACCTGTTTTATGTATGCCAAAACTAAAAACTACATTTAATTGATAGAACAAATTAAAGAATTTTTAAATTTCATACAAAAACTTCATGAAAAAATTCACAAGAAAATAAATAAACAAATTCTTCTCATGCTTTATGGCCAATTCAACATTGTTAGAGTTTTTTCTTTTGCTTTATTCTTGGCTTCACGACTTTGTTTAGTGAATCATGATGAGGTGGAAATCCGGTTTTTAGGCCCCCTTCTCCGCTGCCACCTACGGATTTTGCAGACTCAATCACGTCGTATTGTTCGCTTAGCAAAAATCGGTAGCAGCCGGACAATATACAATATACAATATAATGCCCATAACTGTGTCTATGACATTTACATAAATGATTTGCACGCCACAGAAATACTCGATAGCCCACTTAACCCGCCTCTTTCGGTGGCCCAAAGAAAGTGTAGCCAGAAAGATTTCGGTTAATTGAATTTGTGCATGGAAAGCGAAGCGGACGTCGCCTCTCGATGAAATTAAAAAGCAAAAAAAAAATTATAAAACTCATAATAATAATAATGTACATTTTTAATGCAAAAATCATAGACCCCCCAGTTTCTTGGCTAATACCAACGTCGATCGAGCGCGTGGCTAAGCGGGTCAATTGCGGGGCCTGCATAAGCCAGCCATCAAGCCAAGCAACAACTACAAACAACAAGCGCCAGTCTCGGGTAATACGAAAAAATGTAAAAAAAAAACTTTCTTTGCATTTTTTGTTGCTCATTTTTTATGAACAAAATTTTCACTTTAATTAAATTTAAAGCATGCGCCGTCGACGCTGCTTTGCATATGCAAAAAATAAAGTTGGTGGGTCTACAAAAAATTAGGTAAATAAAAACACTTTTGTGTAAGGTATTTATTTCGAGTGGCGTGCGCTCTGTTTTGGTTTTTGTTTGAGGTGAATTTCTTTTTTTGGGAAATCTCCCCGCCCCCACACGCATCTTTATTTTCTTTCCCATCTCCGTCCCTCTATTTCTTGAATTTTCTTGTGTCTATAGAGTGGACCTAAAAATAGTTTGTGTTTTTGTAATTTCAAATTACTTTCGGGCCTAGACAGACTAAATTGAAATAATGATGATGATTTGGCGTCAGAATATTGGTAAAATAAGAGGGATTAGCTGGGATATAAGTTAACGTTTTATTTAGAATAAAATAACAAATTTGTTTTTGAAGTATAATAAATAAAAGTAATAATTTACTTAAGTATTCATTATTTTCTAGTACGAAAACTCGGTTCCATGGCCTAATAAACTAAGTATTTGGTAAATCATTAAGTTACTGTGATATACATATGTATCTTGATTTTATAAAATGCTTTATGTTATAAAAAGTTATTTTTATCATTAAACCAACTTTTAGAATTTTTTATATACTTGCTAAAATATGAGTAATTTGTTCCTTTTATCTTCACACTGAAACATTCTTGATAAATTTATATAAACAACAAATATGTCTATACGTCAATTGCATTTCCTTTCACAAATATTATTATCATTGCTTAAAGAATTCGTCACCTGTCACATTCTGTTTTTATCAGAAAACAGTTTTGTAGTTTATTTTGTAGATCATTTAATCATCATTACTTTTATTCTAGTTTGTCAGTGTTATAATATCCTCTCTCTTGAAGAATAATCTGTCTTCATTAATGTGTTTTGCTATGTCATACCCTATATAATCAGCTGGTTCGCCCGGAGTACTTTTTCAAGATCTCACAACTGACCGACTGGCTCCACCGGCACCGTCTCCTCTCCATATTTTTTCCTCGGCTGCGAGACAGCGTTCAATGCCATTGCGTTGTCGAGTGCAGCTGTTTAATGTTGTCGAGCACTGTGTAAATAATTTTCATGCAATTTGTGCTGCTGGTGCTGATCGTTTTCGATCACTTTTCACATGACACCGAAGGGACCAAGAAAACGAAATAAAATGAAACAGAAACGGTAACATTCACCGAGACGTTCACCCAAGCAATTAGCCAAAAATTATGTTTCGAATTGGGGAACAACTTTAGGTTCGGTGTCTTTATTACTCTCCATACCCCAAACTTGTTGAGCGGCTAAAAATATGGCAGAGACAGGCGCATATAAACCATTTTTTATGGCTTTTTGGGTGTAGACAAACTGCTGTAAGGAACTGTTGGAAATGTGTGCCCCTCAAGCTCATATATCTTTTCGCAGCAGGTTATTCCTGGGGATGAATGCGTCTCTGCTATTTCTAACGTGTCCGCCATGATTGAAATTCTATCACCAGTTTGTACAGAGAGAGCTAACCCTGCTTTCTCAAGACTGCACTTGGTTTTTCTTCTCCCCCATGTGAGATTTTCTCCTTGGGCAGAATTCCAATTAAGCCAAGGCAAGTGTCAGGGGCAGGACATCCCCGGAAACGAAACGGGGTGGACTCTGGCTCAAGGCCATCTCCTTCACTTGTTCCTTGGCTGAGTGGAAAACGCACCCTATCTGAAAATCTAAATCAGCATCGCCACCGTCGTCGCCTCGTCCTTATCCTTATCGATTTTTTTTCTACTTATCCTCCTTGCAATATGTCGTCTGAATACAATCAAAATAGTTTTGGCTGCCTCAGGGGAATTTCCCAAGTTCATGCTCGCCACTGGGGGTTGCGAATACATTTTCGCAGATTTTATTGCAACCGGATATAAAGATTTCAGCTGAATTTGGCGGCTATTCGAGGCGCAATTGGAAAGCTGACTAAGGGACTACTTGCCAAATCGTTTGGGTTCTGAGTAAGGAGCTAATGGCGTTCCAAGTGTCAAAAGTGGCGTCAGTTGCAAATATTTCTAAAGTACGTTTGACAGCCTTGTTCTGGCGAAGTACAGTGGAACTAGGCTTTGAGGTATGTCTGCAATATTAAATTGGTAAGGAGTGTACCATAAATTCTCAAGTTCAAATTCAGGATCACTGAATATAATATAAATGTTATATACATCAAATATGTTTATAAATATATATTTTTAAACATTTTTCTATAGTCTTTGTGGCCAAATCTTTATAAATCCGATCCTCTTAAGGTTTCTTGAAAGCTATACATTCTGTACATTCCATAATATATCTTTCACCATCTATATCCTTCTCTGTTTGTCTCATAACTCTCGGCACGATTGAAAATTCTATTCACATCAGCTTTGCCAGTGCATTTTAAACTTAATACTTTTTGTTTGCATTTTTTTTTATATTTAATTTTCTGACTGCAAAGTTGCACGTTTCGAGGCGTCTATCGATTTCAGTAGCCTTCAGCCAGTTTGCGCCGCATGCATATTAAGCAGCCGTCAGATACTTTTGCCAATGCAGAAAAAAAAGCCTTTTAAAATGCAAATTGTAGCCGTTGGAGTTTAAAATAAAAATCGGTTGCTGCGCCCGCGGTGACCATATAAGTATGTGTGGATATGTGCCACTGCTCAACGATTGCCCCAAATACCCATGTGATATTATTTTATTCCTATTGGAAAACATTTCTGCTATACTTTGCGTACTTATACTTATATAGAAATATGTATCGCACACAACTTCCTTTCCTCTTAAGCCACCACTCTGATAAGTTGACCAACTTAAGTATAATGTGTCCCTGGAAAGCGATAAAAGAGTGAAACCATATGTTGAAAATATTTTCACACACAAACACATTTTTGTAGAAATTTGCTGTAGCACATTTAAATAAATAAAGAAGTGCAAGAGAACGTGAATAGAATGCTGTCGGATTTCCATGATTAACACCTTCGGCATCTCCAAAAACAAATTGATTAGTTTCCATTCCAGTAGTGAGTCAGAGAAGAAGCTGTCTGATTTGTTTATAAATACCTGCGGCTGATTCAGCGAGAGAAAAATCATGCATAGATTATTTTCTGCATAATTATTTATTAAATTTGAGAATTTGTAGTTTTTATCGAGCATGTCACCACCATTTCCGTTCGGTTCAGTTTCTTTGTCGACGATATATGTGTCAGAGAAAAACTTATCAGCAAATCCAATGGTCCGTTCGTATGTGACTAAATTGAATGAACCTGTTGGTTGGCGCGGTCATAAAACTCTATATAAACACGCACACTCGCATCAAGTTCTTTTTTATATACATAGACAGGTGACAACAAAAAATCCCTGGATGAGTTTATTAAATTTGTTTTTGGTTCTTTTTATCGCTCGGAAGTAGAGGGATTGCCTGGGGGAGACTTCATATCAACAATAGATTATAATACCCTAGGGAGGAGTAGGTATGGGATTTTATTTCAAATGTAGTCTGTTGTAAAAGTTTGACTAGTAATCAAAACCAACAGCTATTTATATGTTTTTAATGGATAAAAATGATTACTCTAGATAAATAATTAATTTGAATTTCTTTGATTTACTAGGTATTAAATAATGTAAATATAAATAAAAATTTATATATTAATATGAAAATACGACACTAAAATGCATTGTTATGTAGCATAAACAAATACCTTTGATTAAAAATTTCTATCTGTGCGGACCTAGAATTTTACAGTACTGGCCCTGACTTTGTGTACTACAGATTTACATTGTTCAATCATCTCCAAAGCACTGTTTTCATTTGAAAATATTTATTTTTACTTTACTTGAATGCTCATACTTAATTATCATAAGTAAATGTAGGCACAATCGCATTATCTCGCCCAGAAATTTAATATTTGAAATAAATTTAAATATTTTCCATCTATTTCTCCTTTGTTTCCTCATATTTTTGGCAAGAGTATGTGAAAATCAGCGATTTGCAGCCAACATTAGTTTGTTGACTAAGCTAACACACACTCACAGTCAGCTACACAAAGACCCGTACACACGAACCATATCATATCAGCAAAGGTTAATAAGTAAATATTAGTTAGACATTAGATACACAATGTGGACGGACGGACAGTGCTACGTATCGCTTAGAACAATTTTTTTGTATTGTGGTTCTTGTCTGCCGGGGCACAAAGGCCAAATTCAATTATAGTTGCGACCGGCAACAACATGGCCAAAATTGGGTGTGGTTCGAAATGAGTGGCGGAGCGCAAAAAAAAGTCCAGAAAAAAACATATCGAAGAATTCGTTTTTGGAGGGAATTATTTTTTAATAATTAAAATTCCACCAAGATTTATGGGGTGTGTTTGGCAAGCTAAAATAATGTTAATCATGCTTACACACACAATCGTAGGAAAGTTAGGGGGAAATAACTCACATATTACATTTAGTTTTTCAGCTCACTCGATAAGAACGCTTTTCCGCTGACTCTATTATCAACAGGTTCCGGGTCTCAACTTTGACCCTGCCCTGTCATTTTGTGTTCAGCGATTTTTCTTTTATTTTTCCCCCCGATTTATTAATTAGCCTGGAGATTTATGGCGGCTGCCCTTTTTCGGCTCCAGTTGATAATTATAATTCATTCACGCCGGCTGACTTTTAAAGGCGACATGTGGCCGCTGGATGATGGCACATGACCAAGCCAAGTCAAGGCCTGGAGAGTCTCTCTCTCCAAGGGGCATATTATGTTTTGCAAGTGTTTGTGTATGTGCCATTTTGCCAGAAATCGGCCGCAAAATAACAGTGGGCAACCCCATTTTCAGTCGAAAAAATGCACTCGAATTGAAGTGGTAAATGGGTCGTCATGGCAACCGATGGATGGCCTTTGTTCTCGATCCCCTCCTGTGTGTGTGCTGGTTTCCCTGTTTCAGTTTGTAACACGTTTTAGCCGTTGATTCTAGCGACACGTTTCGTTATTTACATCCAGCTAGTTGATAAAGAAGCGTCCTTCCTTTTGAGTCACCCACTTCGGCCGACTGACTCATTGCATGGGGGTGGTGGAGGGTGGTGTTTCTCTCTGGCTGTTGCTTCCACCCTCCCACGCACAACAGCTGGGTGGATGAGTCATCAGCTGAGCCTGGCTGGCTGGGTGTCCTTCAGCCGCCCAACCGAAGCCTTTGCCCGCCCTGGAGCCCTCATGTAATGTCGCTAACATTGCGGCAAAGTGCTTGATTATGATGTTTGTTTAATATTTTTTTTTTTGCTGTGCCAAAGGGAACAATGTTGACTTTGGGGGTGCTGTACATGCACTGCAGGAAGTGGGGGCTTAAAAAGGGGGCTTTACCTACAGTAGAACTTGGGGATTATTATTTCAAACAAAAAAGGTAATCAGGAAAATGCACGAGTTATTAAATTATTTATCAGAAATATATTTGCCATAATTTCAAGGGATATTTCTTTTAGGTTTAATATTTCCCTAATTCAAGGAATATATCTTTAAGCTTTACATTTTTTCCCCAGTGTTCAAGGAAGCTGTCACAAATCCTGGTTCTATACAAAAGGAGCTTTTTCCGCCTGCGCGAAGGCAAGTTCAAAGGCAGCTCATGGCGAGCAGCAGACAAAAAGATGGTTAGTCAGGAGGGAGAGGAGCCGCTTTGTGTCCCTGTTTCGTCATCAAAATGGTTATGCAAAGGCCAAAAAAAAAAAACGAGGAATCGAGGACGCAGCCCGGCTTCGCTTTTATCATTGTCATAAACATAAACGCTGTGAAATACGCTGGCTGAAGCCGGGCTGTGCCTGCTTGGGTTTCCTTTAGTTTGGGTTTCGTTTAATAATATTTTTTTTGAGCCGCCTTTGTGGCTGGGTCTTCCTCAACCCCTTGAATAATAACAACCGATGGCACACCCGTAAAACAAATTAGCTTCATTTCCTGCCCACATGACAGGCGCAGCTTTAGCCCTGCCAAAATTCAAGTATTTTTTCTGTTCAGAAATACATAAATTTCTCGTTCGTTGGCCATCTTGTTTGTTTGCGAAAAATTTGAACAAACTTAGCTGTCTGTTTTTTATTTTATGTCGTGCCGTGCCGGCGTGGGCCATCCACTCGGGAGACTCCTCCACATGAATCCATGGGAGCTATAGCGGAAATCGTTAAATACTCGGCGGCGGCGGCGATAAGAGCTCATGTTGCATCAACATGTTGCGAAAAGTCACTGAACTGGGCGACGTTGCATTCAAATCGATTCTGGACCCTGACTCATCTCGAGTCCCTCGCTCTCTATCCATATGTCGTTTTGGGGTCGCTTTCAATTTCTGCACAGTCCTGAATCATTTGAGGCATTTTTTCGACGCGTGTCAGGGGCGGCAACGGTTGTGATGTGTGTTGTGTTGCACACATCAAGTGCTCGGCTTTTGTCTGCCTTTTGATGTTTTTATGACGGATTCAAATAAAAAGCGTCCATTAACGCATAATATCGCATCATCGTCATACCGGTCTTTGTTTTTGTGATGCGATCTCCTTGGTCATCGTGAGAAATTGCATTGATATGGGTTCAATGGCATGGGATGGGCTTATCCAACGATCGCATCATCATCATTACAAACTTAGGATCTAATCTCGCTTAGTTAATGTGCTGTTATAATAAAAATAAATGAACTGCCAATGTCAACGTTGTAATAATACTTCCCTTTTCCGCTCCTGTGACCGCACTCATCTGGCAAATACTCGCTAAATTAGCTTGCAACATTGTTGCCACTCATACGTGCCACATATAATATTATTAAAAACGGCAGGCAGTTCGCCGCCGCCATAAAACTCTGCTAAACGACGCGGGCATATGAGGTATGAGATGAAGTCTAGAGCAGAAGGTATAGAGCACTCTACACCACATACGAGGCATGCCACAGTGGCAGTGGGAGCTGCAGATGGCGACGACGAAGGCATTAAAGTTGCGCGCTGCCTGGCGGCAAGTGGAGCAGACCAGAGCCCCATGGGGGGTTAAGAAAGGGAGGTTTAAGGTGGGGGTTAAGGCAGGCAGGCAGGCAGGCCCTGTCGGAGCAATGCACTCGCTGTCATTGTGGAAAACTGGCAAACTTGAAGGCAGCTGCCAACTATTTTGCATCCATGTGAGAGTGCCCCGTGTGTCTGTGTGTGTCTCTCTGTTTGCTTGTTTGTTGTAAAAAAAAAACAAGATGCGACGTCTACTTCAGTTAATACTATTATGGAAAGATGGTAGCGCGCTGATTTCGCGACGAACAAGAATAAGTACTTTGCGGAAAGAACATTGACTTTGCCTTCGGTGGGTGGGGGAGCGCAGTTTGAGCAGTTTGCTTAATCAGTCAATATCATCGGCGTAGTGCGCCTGTTGTTACACATTATTTCTGGGAATAACTCAATTGGTTTATGGTCTCAATTAAGAGTGATTCACTGTGGAATTCCGAGTGCAGAATCAAGGTCTAAAGAGGGTTCCCCTGTAAGCAGCTTGATCAAATCTAGTTATAATCAGTTTTTAATTTATGACAGTTTGCTATCAATAATATATGGTGTTTTATTGTTTAAAATTACTTTTCATAAAATTACCCTTTAATACGTTAAAATTACTCTGTTATACTGTATTAAAAATTGTACTAACAAAGTTTTATACGAGGTTTTAGTAGAGTTTTATAACTATGTACTGTGGATTTTATGTTTCTTAACGGATAATTAGGAAACAAAAATATTTAACTAGAAAATTCACTATTAGAAAATTCTGACGAGAGAATATTTATCACTTAAAGTCTTCACTTGACAATTTTGCTTAAAGATATCAAGGAAAACTAACCAACTTTGAATAATTTTAATATTTTTATATCATGTTTATAAAATTTTACATTTAAAAACTCAATAAATTTCATCTCTTATTGCATTTTATTAACTTTTTTTCTCTTTCTCTGTTGCAGGTAAGTTCCAATTCCAATTCCAATTTATCAAGCGACGTGAGTCTCGCGCTGCTCCCTTCAAGAGAAATGAAGGAAAACTGCTGGGTAAACAATTGGGCAAAAAGCGCCGTGAGTAAAGAGGAGTCCCTCGACTTGAACTGGATCGAATGGAATGGGTTTGGAGTGAATTTACTCACCTCGCCGGCAATGGCAATGCATTTGCCAGTGCGAGTTTATTTTTATAAGGCTTCGGCGCATTTATTATAAACAAAAACCGAATTGATAGCCGGGATATAATGTTTACGTTAACATTGACTGCCAGTCAGTGGATCGATCTTGAAGCTGGAGAACAGGAAAAAAAAAATCGAGAACTAGTGAGAGATACAGTGAGAATCCACCACCCACGAGAAAAATGCCTTTTCCTGACGCATTTCCGTGGCCTTTTCCGTGGCCTTTTCCTATTTGGTAAACACAGTGCTGGCTGGTCCAGACAGTAACCACAATATAGCCAGTCGATCCTCAAGCAGTGCTCTCGATATTCCCGATTCCCAGAAAAGGCCTTCTGGCTACTTTTACTTTTTTCCGCACTGAATTGGACACGAAAACGAATCAATTTGTATTTTAAACGCAGTGCGTTCATAATTTGTTTACAGATTCCGATTCGAATGCGTATTCAATATTTATATTTCCGCATTTCGCTTTTTTTGGGCACTTTCAGTTTTCATATGCGCAGACGGATTATGCATTCGCTTTATTGTCTCGCCCCGATTCGATTTGCTGACTAATGGAAACTACTCCCCTCCGGCATAATTAACATTACAAATCATAAAGATTTCCGAGCGTCAACTCGATTTGCATTTCCATTGTATGGACAGCGCTTGGAAATGTTTTGATAAAAGATTTTATTTCTGTTTGTTAGTTTTGTGTTATTTATTTATTTATGCATTCTATGGTTTCATAATTTCCTGACAAGTGCAAAACCGGTTTTGGGGAAAAGTACAAGGAAAGAAGCTGCTGCATAATTTTATAAACAAATTGGGAGCTTTATTTTATTGAACAAAAAGGAATGAAAAAGAAGCAACAGCTCTTTTTTACGATCTCTCAACACACTTGGGATTCTGCTTTGTCCGATCGCAAAAGTGAAAACTGTTTTCTAACACACAAATACCAAAAGTTTCTGTAGTAAACAAATGAAATATCATTTGAATGTAAATTAAGAGGCGCCGACGACAATACTTTAACCTGTTGGATCATCAAATTTGTGGTGACTTCATTAACATATTTCGTTTTTGTTCGGAGAATCTTCTTAACGGCATTTTGGGCTGCACTCAGGCCTAACTGTGGATGCAACCTTTGTTCTCCTATTTTCGGGGAACATTTAGAATACCTAACTGTTGTTACACACACAAAACACACAAGAGATAAAGCAATCAACGGAAAATTTATAAGTATAGCCAAAGAAACGATCTAAAAATACCACAAAAACAACCGAAAAATTTCCCCAGAGAGAACTCTCGATGAAAAACCACTCGAATTGTACATATACAAATTTTCTGCAAAGGAAAAATTCGCCCACGCAAAAATTCGTGTTGTCCGTACACATAAATAGATCTTAAATTATAGGCCGATTGTTTTCTTCGGCCATTTGGCAACACTTGTTATGAAATCACTGCAACATGCGCGATGATTTTCCATTTTCCCCTCGGACGCTGCAGAGGCGTTTTCCAATCCGTGCCGATCCGAGCTGAAAATTGAACCAGGCCAGCTGAGACACACAGTGAAAAAAGAGGAGATTTCAAGAGATGATCATCGGGATTACGATTTTATGATTATTAAACAGAATCAACAGCTCAAAAATATAGAGAAAGGAAGAGGTTTGGACGATAAATTGACGTCTTTTCTTTCTTTTTATCCCAATTTTAGATTTAGGAAGCAGAAAAACAGAATCAATAAATATTCCATAATGTTTGAATATGTATCAAAATAATTTCCCGTTTGATATTCATAACATTTTGTAGCTGTGGATCCGCAACAATGGGTTCACCACAGACCCAGACCCAGTCAGAGTCTCAGCCTCAGCCGCGAGGTCCAGTCCCCCGCCTTTCGACTCCCAGACTGACTGGCACTTTGGGGCATGAAACCCGTTTGGCTTTTATTTTTCGCTCGCCAAAATGCTGGCAAACCCTCCTCCTTCTCATCTTCAGCCCCGGCACAGGCAGACTGCATTTATCGTCGTCAAGCAGCTGGAACACATTGAAGCACACAACACTAAAGCACTCGGCGGCGGGTAAAACAAAACTCGTGCCCAAAACAATGGCAAACTCAAACCGCGGGCAATTGGAAACCAGAATTCGTTTGGTTTTGGTTTAGATTTTCACTTTTGTGGCTGTTTTGACGGACACTCCCCCTCGATCCAGCGGCACGGCTCCGGAGTGCTGCCTCCTCCTCCTTCACTCTTTCTCCCTTTCTTTTTGCCCTACTCAATTTCCAGAATGACTTTGGTAAAGAAGTGTGTTGAATCGACCAAGGAAATACCTTGTATTTAAATCAGAAATGCTTAATATAAAGTAATGAATTTATAGAGACTTAGAATGTTAAGTTAGTCATTTTATAGAGGGATTGTCCCATTTTCTCATTCAGAACAGAGTGGTTAAATATCCCTAAACTTGATTTTAGTTTCAAAATTACTCTCTTTTGAGTACTGGGTATTCCAGTAAAGAATTCTTTAAAATATAACCCTTGTTGCCATGTTGAAGCGCTGTCCAGGCACGTGTTTAACCCACACCCTGCAGCATTTCCCAGTTCCATCGCCCGGACTCACCTCGATCCCTGATCCCAGACAGCAGCTGGTCAGGGCAATTTACTTTGTTTTTGTTTTTTGTTCTAAGGCGCGCAGATGTTCCATTGAACTGCGCTTAGCTGGGCCGAACTTTCGTACGAATCCGAGTGATACTATATTTCCCTTCGCTTTTCACCGACTTAATTGGAAGCGTTTGTTTGTGACTGACCGGGGCAATTGTCTAAATGTTTGAACAGTGCGGCCCGTTAGTTAGTTAGTCGCTTGGACTTGGACTTTGCCGGGACAATTGGGTTTTGAAATTGACATTGACGCGGAATGAGATTGGTTGGTGGGTCGCGATGAAAACAATGAAGCGCTTAGAAATAAACGAAATCCATAATACACTCGGCTGCAATCAGTTGCGGGAAGATGTTTGAATTGCTCGTTATTGCTTTGCGCAAGACTCAAAACAAAAACTCTCTCACGTTCACTGGAAGAAGGCGAAGTCGAGTTAACCTTTTTCAACTGGTCAAAAGTCGCGGTGCAGGCAGCTTGTGACGTCAGTAGAGGCAATCAGCTTGAGGTTGCACACGGGAAAATATATTGTAAATAATTGTAAAAGAATTGGGAATATTGATTAGATTTGTTTAAAAGAAATATGATTTTAAAAATAGTCAAAAAGTCTCTCCTCAGTATCCTTTTACTGACCACCTCAATACCCAACCGTCAAGTTGGGAATTCTATCAGCAATGCATATCAACCTGATTTTACCGAAATTCTTGAAAGAGCTTTCTTCTCAATACTACATTATTTTATATTATTTTTAAATATTTACTTTTGTTGGTATCACAAATATATATTCAGTTACGCATAAATCTCAAAATTTTATTTTCTGTGCATCCAATATTGGCCATAGCTTCATCTGCAGCTGTGATGCCACAACTCTGAGATGTTTGTCTGGTCAGTGAAATGCTGTTGCTTTTTTGTGTTTGTTATTAATTGACTTTTGAGTTGACTTGCTGCTGGGCGAAATGACAGCGCTTAATTTATTGCGCATACGCCCCGTTGTCTGTGGGAGAGAGAGAGCAATGTGGAAACACGGCGGAACCATTGGGAGGGGGCACTAAAGGGCACCCACAAGTTCGGAAGCAGCCGCTTGAGGAAATTGATCAAGTCTTCTCTCTTTTTTTTATATCCACCATTTCCCATTGCATTTTCATGGCTCATAAATAAATGGAAATTGCAATATTCTTGCCGGCTAAGATGCTGTTTTTTTTTTGCTATAAAAATAGCAAATGCTGTTTTAACAGCATTTTCTTTAAGCAAATATTCCCCTCCACAGTTCTTTGTTGTTGGCTTAAAAGTGGAAGCAGCGTGTGAGTAAGTCTTTTTGTTCTACGCGTCGTGGAATACCAAGTATTTGCATTATACGCCTAGTTTTCTTAGCTGGTTAATTGCCACCGTGTTTTCCACGAATCTCTCGGCTCCCTGAAACTATCGCCTCGTATAATCAAAGATATATGTACATATCTATGTAAATACATATGTGAGAAATTTTAATTACCAGCCATCAGTGGCTGACACAACAATCAAGTACAGATGTGGTTAAAAAAGTGGTACCTACTCATGTTTATACGTTTAATTGTTAAGGTAACCTCTTAATTATGGATACATTTTCAATGTAGATTGTCTTTTGATTTTAGTTTCTTTGGGTTCTTATACAAATTTAAACATTTTACGCTCCCATTTCTTTATAATTATATTCATCCGTAATAACTACTGACTATGAAAGACTACGAGCTATTAGTTTTTTTATATTTTGCAATAGAGATCTTCGTTCCTAGTGTCTTAACCCCTTCTGTACATTTCACAGAGATCTCAGTGTGCATCTTGTTTGCCGCAAAGAGATTAATGATAACTTGAGGAGCTGAAAGTAAAGTCTGAAAGAGAGAGCATGAGAAATGAGTTACTTGGAAAATGCTGGCCAGCCTTTGTTGTTGCTCCAGTTTTCATCTCGCCAGCAAGAGAGTTGCTGCTGCATATTTTCTTGTACAAGCAACGGAAATGCAGCGAATTTTTATGGCCACTGGGGAGCAAGCAGCAGGAGGGAAATGCAGAAAAGCAGAAAAAAAGAAATAAAATAATAGAGAGACTTGAAAAGCGAAACTCTGGCCACGCGGATCGGGGCTGATAAGGCCCGGCCGAGGCTCTATTTATAGAGCGAGCAGCTTTATCCAATCGATTCTGGGCGCACTCCAAGCCACCGTCCATGTCCGGTCCTGCAGTTGCAGCTGAGCCTCGGAATTGTCCATGGTTCTGCTGGTGGTTTCTGCCGCTTGTCTCTGGCGTTGGTCGCTGGTCGTCTCTGGCCGTTTCTGTTGGCCAAAGTAGTTCAACCTGTTCGGCGGCTTTGGCCCGGTCCCAAAGAATGTGGCTGCAAATTTATAGCGCTTTTTGCTTTCAGCTCTGCGCTTGGCTTCTATGTGTCCATCGCCAGCACTGCCCATTTCCAGCCTCGTCTCCTGACCATCTTCCACGGCAGCATCCGCAGCGACATTAGCTGAAAATAGAAAAAAAGATTAAGCTTTCGTGGCAATTTACTAGCAAGATTTACGCAAAATGTTGCTGAAAAATGGTTAAGTCACATAAAGTATATACAAAATGCCAGACAACTGAAGTTTGCTTCCCATTAAAAGGAATGTTAAGTACACTGGTAAAAGTAAACCTAACTAATTTTCAAAAGTTTTAAGAATGAACTAGAGCTGCTTGGAAATTTAAATTAAATTTTAAATTTAAGTGTCTCTAAATTAGTATTTCAAGTCTTTTTTTATAGGTAATCACTACTTTTAAGAATTCTATAGCTTATCACATTCTACCTAGACTAAATCTTATCTAAATTATAAGATTAACAACTAAACTTGATGTAGAATTTTATCTCCAACTAAAAAGCTTGAAAAGAGATATGCAAGATCACCTCTGGAGGGTTTCATGAATTTCTAATGTCTAGTATATCATGTTTGCTTGGAATTTGCTTTTATTAATAGCTTTCTATTTAGGTCAAGCTGTTGTGTGTATTTTAAATGAAGTAGAAAACAAACAAAACAAATTAATTGGCTTAAGATAATTCTAACTGATTTATTTTTCTTTATAAATTATGATCAGTGTATTTGATGGTTGCCACAACTTATTTCCTAAGCAGCTTGCCTGAGCTAAGATGGAGTTTTGTTTTTTGATTCATGTTGTACTCTTACCTCTTTCAAAAAGTCCAAAGACCAAAGCATTTTTATGGAAGATGAGATGATGGCAGGAAAAAGAAAATCCGTTGATCCGTTTGCCACTTCTGTCGTTCAATCATTTCATTCACTCAAGGCTGGTTTTTTAGCTGGCCAAAGCTTTTTTCGAATTGTTTTTATTTTTTGTATTTTTTGTTCATCTTCTCTGTTTCGACTTCTCTGCCTCCTTTTCCCCAGTTCTCAATTAAGTTTAATGAGCACATGAGCATTTTCATAATTGGAGCAAATTAACTTGAATGGCGCTTCACACAGCCCCAAGATCCATCCATCCATCCACTCCATGTAACATGGTAAGCCTCTCTCTGGCATATAGTAGGGTACTCCATATAGTGCAGAATCTGTCCGGAAGTGTTTTTCGTCTGGTCTTAAGTCTTAAGTCTGACCAACTTCCCTCTTGTTTGCTGGCTGTTCACCTAACGAGCGCCAATTGTCAACTGTTTGCTGGGCTCGAATCCATGGTATGGCCAAGCCGTGTGTGTTCCACGAGATCTCTGGCGTTATGGCACGTTTCGAGGTTACTTGGACAGCGGGCAATCGGCTCTCGAGCAGCTGAATAAATATCTTTATAATATTAATAATAATAATAGTGAAGAGATGAGAACACTTCTTGATTTGATGTGTTGTGTGTGTGTGTCTGCATCTATCTATCTTGAGAACCCACAACCCACAACCACTCCCCATGTCTTGGACGGCACATGTTTTCACATTCTTGGGCTATCTCGATCGCTGCTCTTCCTCCTTCTGCTGCTGCTGCCTCCCATCTTCTGGTTGCCACTTTTCCCATCGGCCATCGGCGACCACTTTGCTGGCTGGAACAGTTGGTCAATTAGTTTGCTCGCGGCTCTCGACATGAACTGCCTGATCGGCTATTTGAATGCGGCTCGCAGCCGAAGTGAATCCGGAGTGGCAACCGTTTTGGATCTCAGGGATCGTCAAGCGGAATTTTGGGTGAGTCCAAGTCGGAAGTCCGGGTGTCCAGTGTCCGAGTTGCTCTTAAAGAGCTGTGTATCCACCAACGAGAATGGCCCCGCCGCAGGTGGTTAACTGAACAACCAGTTTGCAATTAAATGTCGCCGTTTAAATGTGATTTGATTCTTTGCATAACCGAAATGCAATTGAGCTTCGACTGCTTGCGGTAGATAGGTATTCGTTGATTGGCCTAAACCAGTTGAAGGTGCACTGGAAAAATGGTAAATACCAAAAGGAAACTTTAGGAATGTTGTTAGGCTTAAAGAAAGGCTTTTATTTAAACTTAAATTAGGTGGAAAGTCAGTTTCAGTCTTCTCATATGAGAAAGTCGTATATAAACTGTGTAATGTCGGTATTCAGAGCTATAAAAATGAAAAAGAACTACTACTCAATAGTGTCTTATTTTAAGAACTCGGTGATTACCATATTTCTTAACAAACCATAATAATAGTAGTCCATACAATACCTTTCTTAACATTTCCTGTGATATGATAACAAGGCATTTCCATCTTCTTTTTATAGCCAAGTAAATACAGCCATTAATGAATGCTAAATAGGTGTTATTTATAACTTTAAATGCCATAAGAAAACCCGTAATTCCATAAAACATAGATAGTATATAAATTTCCCCATTGTTTCATAGAAAACGGTACCTTTAGGCGAATATTTAAATATTCTAGCTGTTGCTGCAAGTGGAAAACCTTTGATCTTTCGTTCAATCAGTGCTTTCCCAAAGAACTATTCATCAGGCATTGCCGCCGCCTGGAGGCCACACATTTATTCATCCATCTGCCTGTCGTCCGCTGGAATGCCCATCTCTTAATGATCTTGCCCAGACCGGGTCTCCATCTCCAGCCTCTGCTCCGGCAGCACTTGACCAACGGCTTCTGCCTGGCGGCTTCTGTGTCCGCTGGCAACACGTTGAAAGTTAAAGTTCAACTGAACGCGATGTTGCTCAACTATTTTTATGATTACAACTTTGCGGTGACTAACGGTTCACACACGATACTCGCTGCTTAGAAGAAAAAGAAGATATATGAATGTGTTTTTCTTTTCGGCCGATGTTTAATGCTTCCTGTTTGCTAGCTGCAAGCATTATTCTCTGCTTCTGGCCAAGATCAGGTGGCCAAGTCTCGCGCGCCCCGTGTTGTTTTTCCACATTTTTAACTGTGAAAAGGCGTCGCTTGATTTATTCATTTATTCATTCTGTTGCATAATTGCAGATTTACGTGTTTAATCAACGACTTCAATTTGTTAGATGCTTAAACGCCTTCAAGTTGTGTTCTCAAAAGTATTGGGAGTGAATTTTGATCTAATTGGATAACACTCGTCTTTGATGTTGACCGAACCGACCCGAATATCGATTTATGTGTCGGCGAAAAGTGCGGGAAAAAACCCAAAAGAACTAGACAAAGTTATTTAATCGATGGCGGCACAAACAACCGCCACCAATGGGTTAATGTGCTAATTTTGGGTTCCCACTGTCAACAACAATTTGCAACTAGAGTGTGTGAGCGTGTGTGGAGCGAAGAAAAAATAGATGGGGAAGTGGCAAACGACATGTAAATATAGATTCCGAGTCGAGTGGGAGACAAATGGGAGCAGAAGCAGAGTTTTCCACGGAGCAGCATTGAGGCGGAAAATCGTTACAGCAAATTAACTGAAAATGGGCAGGAACAACAACGAAAGCCGCTTATAAATAGAAAAGGGAAATGGGAAATGGAAAACGGGTCAGGAGTTGCTTCTTAGCCTAGCTCGCCTTCTATTTCTCCCACTCATTGTCTTGGAAATTGTTGAGGGAAATTTCTTAAGGAAAACCGCCGCTAAATTGCACAAAAAGTGCTTAAGCTAGTGTGTGATTTTTGTCTTTTTAAAGATTTTATATCACACGATATATTTCTAGTTTCTAGAGCAAGTTCCCAATTGCTTTTATTGTACTTGTATAGTTGTATCTTATTTTTTATTCTCCTAAATTTTAAAACTTAGTGCATTTTCTATCATTTTTTTTAGCGGGTTCAATGCTCTGACCTGTGGTAATGGAAAAAACTGATAATATAGAAAAAAAAATAGTGACTAGAAAGCTTTTACATACTCAACAGTTTCATTAATCGTTGTGCCATGGTCATGATAAACAAAGGTGCCGCCACCAAAACCGTTGTCATGCAAAAAATCCCGCCAGAGGGGCAACAAAAACTGGCCGTGGCGGAAGCTAATAGACATATATGACATATAGACATAGGTTGCATGTTGCACTCACTCTGGGGGCAATGTCAATTTGCGTCAGTCAAGGGACCAGTCATTGAACATCATCGTCATTTACACTGAGGGAATATTTTTAGAGGTGTTTAATAATATAAATTATGTGAAATTTTATAATTAGGGCATCATTTCAGATTAATTAATACAAAGGGGAAATGCAAAGATGTCATTGTTAAACTGAATTTATATATTTAAGGGGATTTTCAACTCAGCGCAATAGCAACTGCAACTTGGACTTAATAATCTTTTATTTATTATTGAAGTAGTATCAGAACTATATACTTAAGATTATCAAAAAGTTACTAGAAACCTTATTATTAGAGTTATTTTTGTTTCCGTGTAGTAAATGTCAACTGGGTGCAGCAGCAAGAAAAAAAAGCAAACAATTTCTCGACATGCCGGGCGGGCGGTCAACTTCACTATCGATATACTCACTAACACCATGTGTGTTCATATATGTTTTGTGGAGGCACTTCCCCTGCTTATCAGTTGCAATGAATATGTTGCTGTTGTGCTTGTTGCTTTGTTGCTGCTGCGGCAGTTGTTTGCGTGCCACGTCCGTTGCAGATAAAAACGCGTGCTGCGGAACTTCCATTGAACGAGTTGAGTTGCCCATGAGCTGAATCCGTTCTTCTGTTCTCAGAGAATTCATCACTCTTTTCATGCACTGTTCGAACACTGAAAATTCAAGGAATTTAATATCAATTTATATTAATTTATATGTAACACACACCGAGCGTCAGAAGTGCAGCAAGTTTTTTATTTAGTATATTTTACTTCTACCACGAAAAATCATCAGTAAACTTACCTACCAATTTAGTAATAGCTTTTATGGTTTAATTACTATTTTAAGGGTCATAAAAATTCGCTTCTTAGTTCCTACTTTAACGGTTCTGTGTATCAGTGAACAGAGAACCACTAACTTGGCTTAGATTCGTTGTTTAAGCCACCCCATTTGTTGTTTGAGCCGCTGCCTATGGCTTCCAAAACCGCAGCTGAATAACAAAGCGGACAGACCGACCCACCAACCGACCGACCGGTGGTGGTAACAAAATCGTTGGTAACAAAACCAACCCACAGCCACCGTGTCCCAGCCCACCGCTGTGCACCTGTTACCCAGTTTTAGCCGCTGGCATTGCCATCAGCTCGCTCGGTTAGTCGGTCGTCCGAACTGGGTCTCTCTCGGCTGCTACTCTCCGCCGCCTCTCCTAATCATTAAAACAAAAAAAAAAAAAAAAAAATGATTAAAATAAAAAACAAAAGCCAAAGCCGAGGCAAAAGGAAGCCAACGTTTCTGGTCGACTGAGCTCCTGCAATTGTAATGCAAACAGGAACCATATTGTAAGCGATGTACACAGAGGGAAATTTATATTAAGATCCTAATAACAAAAGTCATGGAAAAACTTTTCATTTATTAAATAATATTTATTATAAATCTAAATTAAAGACTTTTCTATTGACAACTTAAAAAGAAATAATTTAATAAAATTAGTCCATTCAATTAATTCAATTATTAAGATTATCATAATAACAAAAGTCAGGCGATATTTTATAAAGCTTAATTAATTGCATATTTTTATAGACTTTTCAATTGACAACTTAAACAGAATTAATTTAATAATATTATTAAATTCAATACAAACCCCTTGATAATTATTTGTTCCTAGAATCACATGGCATTTCATTTAGCTATGAGAAGTTTATATGGTTTTTATATTTCTGGGACGAATAAATCTAAAAAAAGTTTAAAATTGGGCAGTGATCATGTATTTGTTGATACTAACCCCCTATTTAATCAATGGCTCAAACAACCAAAAATATATATTTAGATTCAATTATAGTTTCCTTTTTTTATAGAAGTACAAAAACTGCTTCTGGTTAAGTACTCATAATTTGTAAAGGTTTATTTTTCTTGTGTGCATTAACAGATCAAAGCTGAAAGAGATGGCTATAGCGTTAGATAGAGACAGACAACTGCCAGACAGTTGCCGTCAACGCTTTCTGCTTCAATTGACACCCTCGTGTGTTGCAGTTGCAATGTTAGTTGCAGTAGTTGCATTTGGCAGTCATTACATAAAGAGACATACGGCGAGCATTGACAGGGCTAAGAGGGGTCCACAGGCCAGACCAGAGATTTCCCTTTACCGTTGCAACTGTATTGCGCAACAGTCTGATTTCTGGCCCCTAATAGTGGTGGTTACCATTCTCCCTTAGGTGGAATAAGGGGTATAAAGGGGTATAGGCTATTGCCATTATCAATAGCAACCATCATAAAATATATATGAAACTAAATATACCTGTGGTTTTGCGGTTGAGATAACTTTCCAAGAACCCACTAAAGGTTATAGCTGAGAAGAGTAAATATATAAATTCTTTTCTTTGTGTAATTTGAGTTAGAACTGTTATTATTTGAATTTTACAAATAATGAAATTACTGGAAAACCATTTACAACTTGTGTGGAATGGGACAAAGGCGTACCTTTTTTTTATTTATTTATTTATTTATTTTTTTATTTATAGTTGAGGTTCTCAGACAGGAAGTAACTTTATATATCGAAAAAAGAAATAGTTGAGCTCGTATTTTGATAGATTTTAAAGCCAATGAAGACTGTTACTTGTGACTAAATTCTTTATCAAGCAAACATAAATTAAAATAATAACATCTTTGATTTAATTTTGATTTCTAAAATATAATGAGCAATAAGTACTTTCATTTTGATGGAATTAAACATTCAATTACAATGCCTGATAACTTGTATAAATATTATGAGTATTCTTGCAATACCCAACAATAAATAATAATACTCTCCCCGATTACAGTCGGTACTTAAGCCATCAGGCCTGTCCCCGTTCCCATTTCCTTCTCGATCGAATGTCACGAGCCCTGGAAACACGAATCGGAACGAATCGAAGGCACGATTTAATGGATGAAAGCCCGCAGAGAACAGAACAATGCAAGCCCGTGGACAAATAAAACGCGACAAATGCGTTTAATCAATCGGATCAGCCTTCAATCTTGACCCACTCGGTGTGATGGAATGCTGCCCTTATATCGGGGCTGAGTCCCCACCACAAATTCCTCACTATTCACGGCATTGATTGCTCACACTTCGAGTGCCCAAGGGGGGAGCCCAAACAATCGATGACAATCTTCAATCGAATTTAACACTTTTCAATGTTTTATTTCTGTGGGCCGCGACTCTCTTCCTCTTGCCAGCAATTTGTTAATTTCTTTATTGCTTTTTATTGTCATTGTTTTGTTTGGTTTTGTTCATGTTTTTTCAAGTTACTTGGCTTTTCTTTTGTGGCTTTTGATTCTTATTGCTACATTTTGTTGATGGTTTCTCATGACTCTGATGAACCAACTTGTGTCAAGTGAAAGTCATCAAGTGGGAATCGGAATTGGTATCGGGATTGGATTTGATGGTGCGTCTCTCTGGATTGGGGCTTCTTCTTCTGCTATTAAACTCTGTGACACCAGTTGATGTCCACAATGATGATGATGATGATGATGATGATGCCCCCATGTAAAACTTTCGCCATGATTTATTGGCCAGCTTGTTAGTGTTAACCAGCCAGCTTTTGGGCTGCGACTGCGACATTAATCTTCCGGCTTTGGCTTTGCTTAAATAAATAAATATTATTTAAATGCGAGTCATTAACCTGAGGGGAGAAAACACATCACATGTGTGTCTGCTTCGCGAGACCCTTGCCATTTCCATCCAGCACTCCTTATATGCGCGGACTGCCTCCGATCTTGGAATCGTTTCTGCGATCTCTCGACGCGATCCGGTCAAGGTCAACAATGCGATCCGATTGGCGAACACAACCTCGAGAGTCGTCTATCAATGTCAGGCCCCCGAATGCCGATGATCATGATGAGCTGAGCGTCAGTGCGATCATGTTCGGCCTCTCGGCATCCATAGAAATTCGCTGAAAAGAAAACAACAAAATATAAACATAAGTGCTTCCCACATTCTTTCACAATCAATCGATGATCGATCGATCGTTCGATCCAGAAGAAGATCGCTGTCTCTCGCCGCCCCACACATTCCTTTCTCACCTCGTAATCCCGGCGACAGCATAGACCCATCATAATCAATGCATTTGACTCTGGGGCCTATCATTAAACATTTATATAAATGAACGGCGCTAATGGCAACTTTCCTGCCCAGACAACCGTCGGCCAATTTGCCATTCCATTTAATCAGGCAACATGGAAAAACTGGCACGCACACATTATGCGACTCCTATATAGATGTATTTTTATATATAGGTGGAGCAGATCAATTGGAAAAACAATTTCCCGCCGGCGGGGGGCGGGAATATTGCGCAAGCGCGCACCACCGCACAGTTACTGTGCAAAGTAAATTAATTTGATTTGATTTCAGTCGAACCGAGTTGAGTTTGAGTTTGAGTTTCAGATTGAGTCTCAGTTGAGTTGATGGAAAGGCGCTGCTGGGGGGCAAAGCTGTCTGTGCCAGGTGCACTTGTAGAAATTGCATGCAAAATATGTGCCAAGAAAGGAGGTTGTTAGACTGGGTTGCAGTGAAAAATTGTTCATTTGTTAAAGCTGCAGAATATTAAGTCTCTTGCTCTAGAAAATATGGATTTAATAACAATAAAAGAAAGAAAATCATTTAAATTATCTAATGATAATGACTAATATAATCATATTTCTCTTGAATAAATCTTTTAAATAATTTATCTACCTTTATATGTACAAATTGTAAGTTTTACCACTGCATAGTTGTTATTTTCTAAATGAAAAAGCATTCTAATATTATAAAATTTCTCTTAATGACAAATTTACTTTTCAAAACCCAAAGTAACCATCTATTAACTTTAATTGTTAAATTTTCAAAACAAATCACTGAATGTTTCCAATGATCCTTACGTATTAAAGATTTAAATACAAGACACACCAAATTACATTACACATTTTAAGACCATTAAAACAGGCAATAAAAAAAATGTTTAACTTTTACCAAAGCTTGAATAACACCGAGTTAACACTTCAGAGGAGCATTCACTTACCATTTACAGTGGCGAGCAAAAATGAGTTCATGTTCATGACTCTGACTTTGGTCATCAATAAAAAGCCAACCACACAAACTTATTCAAAATTTTTTTTTTTAATTAATATACTAATATTAGAAAAGAAACGTCAACATATCAAAGAGGAAAAATACTTAGAATAAAAAAACGAAATAAACTCACATAAACTCATTTTTGCGTTTTACGTTTTTCATTTTCATTTTCCACATCTCTTTTCAAGAAACATCACCCAGATTTACCTATATATTATTGCTATTTTCGGTAGTCATAGATTGGTTTAAAACGTGTTTTTGTGGAGAGAAATTTTTTGTGAATAATTAAAAAATTTATTTATAAAAAAAAAAAAAATTCGAAATTTGTCAAAGAAAATTAAATATAATATTGTTAGAAAGTGAAAATTTAAAAAATATTAATAATAAAATAATTGGTGGTTCCATTCAGATGAGGAGTAGGAAAGTTATTTAAAAATTCAGATGCTTAAATGTCGAGATGTTTAAAAAAAATAATTAGGGTTTTCCGACAAAAATGTCAAAGCTCTGTTAAAATTTGTTAAAAATAAAATGAAATCAACCCAATTCGAACATTGACGATTAAAAACGAATTTTCTGGTCTAATGAGTCTAAGTTTTAACCGTTTTTAGAGTGATGGACATTTTTGTCGGAAAACGCCGACTAATTCTTTTAAATTCTCGATATGTTTCCGATGTCCTGAAATTTTTTTCGAGCAGTCAAGAGCACCCGTCCAGTAGCAGACCAGGCAACACTAAATTACTTTGGACGAGCATCTGAATTTTTAAATAATTTTATCCCGGTTGCGACTTGAGCCTTGGAGCTATCGCCTCATCTGAATGGGAACCACCGGGAATGGCTAATATCAAGCTTATCGGCAATATTACGTGTAGAATTTTCACTCGGCCAGTAACAACATTATATTTAATTTTCTTTGACAATTTTCGAATTTTTTGGTTTTTTATAAATAAATTTTTCTAATTATTCACAAAAAATCCCCCAAAAAACCGAGTTTTAAACTAATCTATGACTACCGAAAATAGCAATAGAAGAACTTATAGAGTAAATCTGGGTGATGTTTCTTGAAAAGAGATGTGGAAAATCGAAAATAGGTACAAAACGTAAAACGTGCAAAATGAGTTTATGTGAGTTTTTTTTTCATTCACTTACCATTTATGTTAGGAAAATAATGAACATGAACTCATTTTGCTCGCCAGTATGTTAGAAAAATATTTTTGCCTTCGATTGCATAAAGGCAGCAGACACTTCCCAGGGGCACCGACTGACAGCCAAGACATATTTATAGGCCCAGTTTTTGGGGACCAGAGAGTCGTCCTGGTGGCTCATACAACCAACCACCCACCCACCATGTGGAAGGCAACGCCCTCGGCGCGGTTGCAACTCAATTACCGCAGCTACTCGCTTGACATCTGCTGCTGTTGCTGCTGCTGCCACTTCAGCGACATTTGCCATGTTGCCCGACACTTTTCCACGCGAAAAACGCTTTTCATCGGCTGCCAAGATGCCGCACCTAGCAGCGGGTGAAAGTTTTTTCAGCTTTTTGAGGTGACGCAAGCAAAGGCCAAAAACGAAAAGTCAAATCAAACATATTCTACAAACGCACTCGTTAATGATGTGCTCGAAAACGTATGTGTAATTGACAATTGTCTTAATTAATGGCGGACACGTTTTAATTGAACAAAAAACGAGGGAAAATCGAAGCCACAAAACGTTGCCAAATTTCACTGATCAGCAGCAGCAGCAACCTTGTTAAGCGGCCGAAATTAATATAATCGGTGGAAGAAAACACAAAACATTACAAAATTCAGGCGAGACACTGAAGACGACACCAAATATATACACAGACAACGTAAATTTTCGACAATTTACCGCTCATTTTGGCCACGAAAATTGTTTGGGCCATGATCGGAACTGGGTTTTATTATGTAATTGATGGTAATTTCCTGAGGAGACGCTCTTCTCTCCTCCGCTGAACTTCAAATGCAAATTGGCCGTGCGTCTTGTCTCGTCTCGTTTTGTCTCTTTGCCATTTAAGTCGTTTTTTTTTTGTGACTGACTTTTAGGGGTTTTTTCAACTTTACTTAAAATTCAAATCTGCCTGCCACCGATGATTGCGTTTGGGGGCGTGATTGGCAGCTAACTCGGCCAAAACGGCTGTCTCTTTTGATGTCATTGCTTGTTGTTGTATTTGTTGCCGGCGTGCGAAAATAAAATCAAAAGTGGAGCGCAGTTTGTTTTGATTGTTTGTTGGCTATTGACAAACAGCATTGAAAAGTGTTGCAAATTGCCCACAAAGACAGCCCCGAAGAAAGAAGGAAAATAAACCAGATACAGATACAGCGAGAGGCAGACATTATGTCATAACTTCAAGCCAAGAGGAGGAAGTGGCTGCCCATATTTACCCATAATAATACATGTTGGCAAATACCCATACAATAAATTAAAACCAAATCACACGATATTGTCAGCTAGTAGCCGCCAATTTTGGTCCAGCTCTTTATGGCTAATGAGTTAATGGATCAGTTGTTTCGTTTCATTTAAATCGATCCATTATGGTCTCTTCCAAGATATGTACATATATGTGTTCGACGAGAGAGATCTTTATCCATGAGTGTATAAGCGAATTTCATTTTTCTCGCTACGCAGTTTCATTTCTATGAAACATATACGTATATCGGTCTAATTAAAAAATTAGATTAATTTCGCCTTATTTTTTTGCGCCGTCTTCGATCCACGCATTTGTGTTGGCTCAATGTCAAGAGGTTTTGAGTGCTATTTTTTGTGGCTCTTTCTAATCTATTCCATGTGTCTGTTTTTGTACAATTTCAGGATCAGAACGATAACATAGCGATACACACCAACAGAGGCATCGATGCTTTGGACAAGTATGCCAACTTCTTACGCGATCGAGTGGCCATAGAAACGGAATATGCCGGCAAATTAAGGTGAGTCTAGATTGATTAGTAATTAAATATAGCAGAAAACTAAATAAATAAGTATAGTAAACTGATTTTTATAGACCAAAAACGAATGTAAAAGCTAATTAGGTATTTTTAAATAATTAAAATAGGATAAATTAATCCAAAATCATAAAGAAATAATAGGACAGACTTTTTAATCAAGATAAAAATATTTAAGTTAACAAAATATCAATGTTAATGTTCCCAAGCCTTCGAAAAATATAATAAAAATCCTAAGAATAAATTTATTTATTAAATAAATACCCGAATAATTAATACCTTAAAATAAATTAAATGTCAATATCAATTTCCAAGTATGACCTTCAACAGTTTTAAAAACACTTTTAAGGCACTGCAAAGTGCCTGGCCGCTTGGCGCCTCCGTATTTGGCCTTAACAAATCGCCAATTAAATATAAATATTTTGTATTAGGCATTTATTTAGCCAGTTGCAACAGGCCTCACCCATTTGTGGCATGCTTTGTGGCTTTTGCAGCTGCCAAAATAATGTTCTCGCCGCTAAATGTAAATGTTTGAGGCAAAAAGCAGCTCCCAAGTAATAAGCACAAGGTCGTCCACTTGTGGAAGTGATTGCCCGATTGCCCGACTGACCAGGCTCCGTTCCTGGCCAAGTAATAATACTATATATAAAAAATACAAAACAATCCATTCGTGTAGGCTTCGCGTATTATTTAATTCAAGCCTTTGTCTTTAGCGACCTTCGCCTGGCGACGACAGAACGACAACGCGCCATAAACAATAATAATCGTAAATAGCTAATTGTGTGTGCATTATACTCTTGTGGCGCATTTCAATTACGCTTGATATTTCTTTTTACTTTTATGGACCCCAGGAATTTTCGGTTTAAAAGGGGAGCCACACCTCGGGGTGAGAGACAGACACGGGCAACGCCAACCCTTGGTTGGCTATCCCATAAATTGCAGTAAATTGAGTGACACCCGGAGTGCTGACCACGACCTGCCCCACGCAATTGACACGCGACTGCCTCGGTGCCCGAATCCGATTCCCCGCTACAGCTTTACACTGGACATGTGGGGAGCTAATGGGATTAGGCTTGGGTTACCCAGTCGATTGCCCAACGTCGCCTGCGTGGGTTGTTCCGTCCGTCCATCATAGTACCGTCATAATTGTTTAATTTAGGCAAAGATTATGTTGCCGCCAAGGTGTTGTTCGGTCCGTCGTCCGGTTGGCAGATCGTGGGGGAATCGGTTTCCCACTGCCTTCTGCTGATGTGTTCCCACAATGAGTCGCCCGGCCTGGCTTGATGACTTCGCTCTGTAGTGTTTTCTACTGCTTCTTCTGCTCGTTGTGGGACTGAACTGTGGCCCCTGATATGGCTGGGAGCTGCTGCTACCGTCTTGACTCGTTTTAATGACTTTATCATTACGCGTCTAACGTTGTCTGACACGGCCTTAGTTGCAGTTGTACACTGGAAAGAGAAATTTAGACTTGTAATTACATCTCCAGAGGAGGTTGTAGTTTGTTTATATCTACATGGAGACCTAAACTGTTTGGCTTGGGATTCTTGGTGCAGATTTTACTTATTTGAACCTATTTAAAATTAATAAATAAGGTCCTTTCAAGCTAAGAAGACCATAAAGCTTTATTGTCTTCATTTCTGCACTTAAATTAAGTAGCAAATTAATGACAATATTAATTTTATATATTTTTAAAGCAGATTTCTGTTACTTTTCTTGACTTTACCTTAATTTAGTTGATGTAGATGTATTTAATAAATTTTAAAATATAATTTAAACCAAATTAAGATATCTAGAATCCACAAAGTTTACCGGATTCCCTCTAATATAATTTTTAAAAATTACCAAACGTTGTAAGCAAGTCTCGTTCGTTCTCCCAGTGTACATATCTGGAGGCTGCTGGATGAGATCGTTGCTAGTACGGGCTCGACTCAGAGCTACATAGCTACATACAGAGCTACATAGATACCGAGTAAGAGTAGCAACTAGACCACAAAGCAGCCGCATGAAACTGTAAGGAAAAACTGTATTTAATATGCGCGGCGCAGTGAAATCTTTTGCGTGCTCCGCCTTGGCAATCGCAATCGCGCGAAATGAAAAGTCTCGTGTTAATGCAAATATGTTGCTTCTGCTGCCGCAGACTATGTGCTATTATTATATTATTATTATTTCTTAGTATTCACTTGTATACTTACTATGTAAAAACAAAGTTTCACTAATGCCATGATATGGATTTTACCTTTCGTTTCTTTCTCTTGCAGGCGCCTCGTGAAAAACTATCAGCCCAAAAAGAAGGAGGAGGAAGACAATGAGTAAGCATTAACCGAATAGAAAAAATAGATATATAAACTTGAGTTTTTTTTACTGTACTTTACCTTCTTCGTGTTGTTAAATGTTTCGGAAAATTATCCGTAATTTGCTGCACTTTGTTTGGCAAAGTGCTAAGTGGTTGCCGTTCGGGTTGGGCTGTGGGATATAATCACATTTGCTCTAATTGTGCGTGCTCTCTGCCATTCAATTTGCCCGGGAATAATCCACTTGGGGCCTGGCCTGGCCTCAAGTAGTTCACTCCACCGACGCGAGTGTGTGTGAGGTCTGGAAATCTCAGTTTTTAATTACACGCCATGCAAATCTGGCACTTGGACTGACTCTGACATCATGACCCGCAAATAGATCTCCGGATTGTGGACTGTGAATTGGGATGTGACTGCGAATGTGACTGAAACTGCGACTGTGGCATGTGTGTAACATGACAATGAAGAGGCAGAGCCAAGTGGAAGACTTGGTAATGAAATGCCAAGCGCTTTTGCCATATTCAGTTGTAAAATCCATAAACTCATGCCCGTTCCTCGGCCATATTGAGTGCCCATTCTGGCGGCCGCGATGATGGACAAAGTCCGGAGCTGCGTGGGCGTTCCACAGCGCGTGTCTAGCCCTGTCAATCCAGAGAGCTCCATAAATCGGGGGCCCTCTCACTATGGACTGCGGCTTATAAACTTGGCTATGTTTTTTGCTGCACAGGAAGAAAGAAGTTAATAAAAATAATGAAGGTGTTAACTGGTTGTCACAGGGTTGCCTATATGGAAATGATGTATAATCCTAACCAGATAATAACTCAGATTACATAAATATTTATTATGTGAGAGAGATTTCTTTCTGTGCACAATTGGCGCGTAGGTCGAACTGATTCACATGCTCCTATTTTACTTACTTTTACAGATACACATCGATGCAGGCCTTTCGCAATCTGCTCAAGGAGGTGGGCGACCTGGCGGGACAGCGCGAAGTGGTCTCCGAGTCCCTGCAGCTCCAGGTCATCCAGGCAGTGACGCTCCTCTCCAAGACACTGCGCGAAGATCGCAAGGTGAGTGCGTGGGCTGCAAGCCCATGATGGACGGCTTACTAATTCCGAACCCTCTTGCAGAAATGCCTTAGCGACGGTGCGATGCTGCAACAGAACCTCACCACACAGCTCTCCTCGCTGGATCGGGCCAAGCGGAACTACGAGAAGGCCTACCGCGACTCGGAGAAGGCCGTGGACAGCTACAAGCGAGCGGACATGGACCTAAATCTCAGTCGTGCCGAGGTGGAGCGCTACAAGAACGTGATGACGGCGAAGATCCAGCAGTCGGACGACGCCAAGAACGAGTATGCCAACCAGCTGCAGAAGACGAACAACCTGCAGCAGCAGCACTTTGGCATACTCCTGCCCGCCGTGCTCAACCGGCTGCAGGAGCTGGACGAGAAGCGGACGCGCGGCATCCGAGAGTTCATCATTGGGGCGGCGGAGGTGGAGTCCTCGGTGGCGCCCATCATTGCCCGCTGCATGGAGGGCATTGTGAAGGCCGGCGAGTCCATCAACGAGAAGGAGGATTCCTTCAAAGTCATAGAAAGGTAAATAAAAACTTGGTTTTGAAATTTATTTTTACATTTCACACTCATTTTAACCTGTTTTTGCACAGATACCAATCGGGCTTTACACCGCCACGGGACATACCCTTCGAGGATCTGTCCAAGCTCGACCCGGATGCCGTGCAGGAGTCGCACTACAGCAACTCCATATCGAACCACCTGACCATGAAGGGCACGATGGGTGCCAACAAGCTGAAGAAACGTGTGGGCATTTTCAACATATTCGGCAGCACCAAGGTGAGGGAGGAGGAAGTTCACGTCCGCTTCGGGGGGGGTTAGTCGGTGGGGTGACCTTTTTTCCAAAGTTCTCTCAAAGTCCTGAGTTTTCAGTTCTCCTCACGTGTGCCGTTCGTTCCATTCTCTGCACCAGCCTCTTGAGTTGAGCCCCGCTTCTCGATTAGTTGTTAAGTTTCGTGTGTTCGTTCGTATCGATAAGTCGTAGGTCTCGGTTATGGTTTGTGTCTCCTCTCCTTATGGTTTACTCATGCAGTCTTCTCTCTTTTTCGTTCTATATTTCTATATCTTTATATTGATTTCATCGATATTTATTTATTTGAAACTTGGACCATGGTGATGTCTGTGTTGCCGTAAGTACCAAGTGTCCACCCAGGCCTCGTTCCCCGTCCGTGCTAAATACATACATACATCGCCTCACTACATCCTCTGATCAAAGACAATATAGTGAACAAGATGCGTAACGCATTATATTGTCTTTGCACATACATACTACATATTTACTGCATATTGCCATGTTTTGTGTGTCCCTCATTTACTAATACTTGGCTTTGCTTTTTGAGTTTCCCCCCAGCGAAATCCCAAAAACAAGCTTCTTCTATAAACTGCAAATATTAATTGAATTAACTCTTGATTTCTACCTTTGTACACATATTTGTTGCGCTGCCATTCGGTTTTTGAAATGAAATTGAAATGCTTAAATAATCACACACCGAACACAAACACAACACCACAAACATGTGATACAATTTAAATAAAATGCAATTACTAAAACAATTCGCTGCCAATAGCAACGGCAGATAATTGAAGCCTGTATCACCATGAAGGTATGATGAATCTCTCTCAGCTCCCACTCTCTCTTAAATAACTCTAACTCTAAAACTAACTCGTAACTAAGCCTAGCCTAAACCATAGAACCTAAACAACACTATCTCGCTATCTACTAATCACAATGCAGCTAAATACGAATCTAACCATCACTAGCAAGCATTATTATATCGTTTCTATTAATTATAACTACTCTGCCTCTGGGCCACCACCACTTTCACTTTAAACGCGCCTGAACTTGGCTCTAGTTTAAGTCAAGTCAAGTTCTAAAAATAACACCACAACCTATTAAATATATAATTAAATGTTTAAGAAAATAACCAAGTAGCAGCCGCCGCACACTCACACATTTATCACTAAAAATCTTCTACTTTATGATTGTCTTTCAGTTGAGTTTTGTTTTGTTTCGAAAATCCCTCCGCATGATTGAATGCCGCCGCCTGCCTTTATCGCCTTCGTTATTTTCCCTTACGTTCCATTTCCATAACTTTTCTTTATGGCATTTTTTTAATGGCCTGTTGATGTCGGAAACGGGTTTTTAGTGATTGATGCCGAAAGCGGGTCATTGGATTATCAGAATATCTGCATTTATTGTTTCCCTTTTCGTTTTTTGTGTTGATTTTTGTTTATGAATTTTTAATTATTTTCACTCACTGCGTGCAAGCAAAGACTTTGTAATAACAAGATGCATAACGTCCGTACATTTGAATTGAATTATAAGTAAAATAAATAAATATTAAGAGAGACATCGAGATAATTTAAGTGTGGCGTTACTCATCTTGTTATTATAATGGTTTTTGTACAACTTTCCTTCTTGTTGTGGATGTCGTCTTGCTGTATAACTCGTGTTGTCTGTCCTCTTTTTTTATATAGTCCTGATTTGTATTGTATTGTATTTACTCATTGCATTCGCTCTTAATATATATATCATAATTTCTGCTTGTTTTATATTATAAACTAATCCCTGTGTTGGTTGCACACACAGAATTCCCTGACTGCGGACGGGCAAAAGGAGGACTTTAGCGATCTGCCACCGAATCAAAGGAGAAAGAAGCTGCAGGCCAAGATCACAGAGCTGCAGCAGAAGATCGCCCAGGAGACGAACGCCAGGGATGGCCTGATGAAGATGAAGATCGTCTATGAGGCGAACTCATCGCTGGGCAATCCCATGACCGTCGAGGGACAACTGAACGAGTCGGAGCACAAGCTGGAAAAGCTGAAATTAGATCTGAAGAAGTACCAGGGCTACCTGGACAAGGCCAGTCAGGCGCAGGTGGGCACCAGTAGTCCGCAGGCGAATCGAAATCAATTACAGAACGGTCACCGAACCTCTAGGTGAGTTTGCTTGCTGCTGCTGCTGAGATTTAAGTTCATACTGAGATCTCTCTCCTCCTCTTTAGACATTCCAATGGCAGCGCCGATGACCATCACGAAGATGGCGACGACCAGCCCGATGACGCTGGCAGCTTAAGCAGGTCAGGTTCTGAGGATAATGTGGCGCAAATGCAAATACAAAATGGGCATAATAATAACAATAACGGGTACACTCATAAGTCTACGTTCAATGTTTATACTATATACTATATATATATATATCCCTCACCCACATATACATTCCACTCGTACATACATTATCGTAGCATTATGATTTTTTGGCATATTTAATCTCACTTTCTTTGTAATCAGATCGCACTCATTGCACTTCTCCTTGTGGCATTTTCTTCGGGTGTGGGTTCTACTTCCTTTTTTGGTTTCTCATTCATAACAAACGGAAATCTATATAAAGAAATAACACAGCCCAGAAGGCAGAGCTTGCAAATAAGAGTTGAGAGTTTTCGATTTTGTATTGTTTTATTTTAAATATTCTACAAGAATTTATTAATCAAATTTCAAATTAGAATTATTTTTACGCTACTACTCAACTCTTACTTACGAGTCCTGCCAGAAAAGTCCACAAAAATACCCAAAAAGATGCAAAATTCGAAATAACAATTAGCTTTGACTTTTAATTTGTAGCTTTTAAATCGTAAATATCTTTTTTTATTTTTGATCTTTGACCTTTTTGGATTCTTGATTGCTTTAAACACCAAACATGACAACACTGAATAATGTCAAATATTTGCAACTTCTTCAAATATTTCGTTTCATTTTGGCTTTTCCCATTGGTGAAATCCAGCAGTTCGGCCAGTCCCGAGAGCGGCCTGGGCACTTCGCACACATCGCTGCCCGGCTCCGGGCAGGGCAGCGCCAATGAGAATGCCATCGGCGAGGATACCTACTACGAAACGGAAGTGGAGACACTGAATCCACTGGGCACATGTCGAGCGCTGTATCCCTTCGAAGGTGAGTCGTCGTCGTAGAGAAAAGCTTAATTAAAATTGTATTTTAATCTTTGAAATCTTTCAAAAAACAGCCTCCAGCGAAGGCAGCATACCCATGAGCGAGGGCGAGGAGCTGCAGGTGATTGAGATCGATCAGGGCGATGGATGGACGCGGGTGCGGCGGGCGAACAACTCGAATGGCTGGGACGAGGGATTTGTGCCCACGAGCTATATCGAGTGCACGCTCTACGCTTAGGCTTAAGTTTAAGGTTTTAAAAGTTACCTACTCGGCAAAACTAGCGTGTATGTTCGATTCATTTTGTGTACTTTTGTCATAACTTTGCGTTCTGTAGGAGACAGCCATACCCCACACACACAGAGACTTACTGAAAACCCTTCTTCACACTGTACATTTTTGACCTAAGCCAAAAGTTCGAGAGATATTTTACCCTTTTGTATGCTTTGTATATTTACTTTGATTTTAGAACGTCATTGATCTTATGGTAGTGCAAGCTATATATCATACTATATCTATAGTCATATGTGCACCTACGAGCAGACCTCACCTAATTGTAAGCACGCAACGTTTCCCTCTTCACCCACAACAATCAAAGTCATGGATAGCACCTATTTATATACTCATATATGGAACCAGATTTATATGGCACTTGAATACGTGAGAACATGAAAAGAAGAAAAACTAAAAGTAAAACTAAAACTTAGTCGTTGACTTTAAAAAGTGGTCTTGTGAACACGTTTCGGAAAGATAGCGTGTTGACGATACTATTTTTGCTCGGTTCAGCACAGGGCACTCGTTGCTTTTCCCCCGCTGACCAAATGGGGAAAAGCGACCGAGTGCTAGAAAATTGAAGACCCCCAAAAACTTTGGTAAATATGCAAAGATCAGGAGAGAAATTTACATCGATCACACTCGAGACTCAAGGATAATGTGTAGGCGAAAGTTATGGCAATCTTGCATGACACACACACACACGCGACAAGAAGGAGAGAACGCGCTAGCTTGTTTTATATATTTCATATAAATAGCAACAATTGTACATTTTTACTTTACATACAAACTCTACGCATAATTCGTAATCTTAATTTAATGATGATAATTTTGTATTGGTCTTTGCCTTGTACATTTTCACACACACCACACCACACCACACACACACACAGCCAAGTGCAGCAGGTAATTAAGTTCTTAGTCCTTAAGTTCACAAAAACATTTAAGGTTAAGCCTTAAGTCAGACGCAAAGCCGGGGCAGACGCCACTTTGCAATTTACATTTATTTATATAACATTAATGAGATATACAAAAAAAACTGCTGTATATTTTGTTGTTGTTGACCACAATCAAAAACTGAAAACGCAAGTCTGCGGGAAGCATCCAGGCGGAGCGAGCTAGATCTTTAGTTAGGCATCCTGCTAGCCTCCTCCCATATGTATTTTGTACTTTCATTTCGCATATTATGCTGTATGCTTAGCCCTTAGCCCCCCTAGCCCTTAAGTGCGCAGAAGCAACTGATGATACTGATGGATTCTGTTTCTCTTATGTTAAATATATAAACGATGTAAACGAATGAATGAATGATATAAACTAACATACTGCGCGAACGCAGCCAATAAATAATTCCAAAATTCTTAAATTTATCTAATTTTAAATTCGAAACCGCAACACAGGCAACACATACGTAACGATTAACGTTTCAAAATGTTTACAACATCAAATGGAGGGAGATTCATTGAATTTAAGAGACGAAACTGCGGCAAGTGTATGTGAGAATTGTCAGCACAATAAAAGTATTTGCAATTAATTGAGAAGTTCTCTTAAATGCGTTTCAATTAAGAGTTTAGGAAATGGTGGAAATTAAAGTATGAAAGAGTTTATATTTTATTCGTAAACATTTAAACTTACTGTCCTTCCAGGGTATTATTATTTACTACTCTACCATAAGTAGGTTTTATCTACTTTTCTTTTTTTTAACAATTAGAGATGCCTTAAAACTTAAAAACAACGGTCACCAAGGCTACTACCTATAACTATCGATAACTTTAAGTATCGTACACCGTAAAATGCTTCGTTTTACAACACTAAAACTTAAGCTCGAAATTTGAATTATTCTCGTTACTTTTCTATTTACACGAATCTCTTTACCCAATACTAATAATAACTTCAAAGAATCTGCCTTGTAATAGTTTGAATATTTATTTCATCAAATGCTTGCACATAAATATATTCATATATAGTTGATGTATGTATAGGGGTATACAATTGGGGTTAAATATATATATTTGTTTTTGTATAAATAGTGGTATTTTCTGTTGTATTCAACACCAATAACTGCACATAAAGAGCACATTCTGTTTTTTAACAATAGCCACTTAGGTACTTCTGCGGTTAACGGTCGAATGCAGTTCCAAAAACACACAAACAACATCTAAAAAAATGCGTTTACGATATTGGCCGAGAGTTTAATACATTTGTGTCTGTCTGCATATATATAATATATATATATATAGTGTGTTTATGTATATAGGAGGGTGGAGATCAGCATACCAATTTGTCACATTTTATAGTTTTCAAAGAACAGGCAACACAAGTCAAGGCGAACAACATTGAAATAAAATGCATTTTCTAAATATTATCTTGTTTAACGATAAACGGTAAATTTCTAGTTATTGTCCTTAGATGTTTTTTGTTGGATATTCGATTTCCTTTAAGATCTACAATATATAAGTATTCTTCGATTGGCTCCAATTCAGCATCTCGCACTCTTAATTGACATCTTCCGCAGCTTCATCCAATGGAGGGCATCACACAAACACCTCAATTCCAGTTCCCAGCCAGCTTTTTGCGATGAAAATAAAACTAAGTAAATGAAACGTGGATTTGTTTTGTTTTTGGTTTTTGGTGTGTAAAAAAACTCAAGTCTTTTTCATTTTTTTAGTGTGTAAACTAAACTAAAATCGCGAAAATAAGAATCACAAATTGCAAATCGGTAAAGAATATCGCTCTCTAGGCTAAGGACGATGCACGCACACAAAACTTGACATAAGCTGCTGCCGCTGTTGTTGCTGCTTTCCAGCTTAGGACGTCGCAATGACGCCGCCCGGACCTGGCAGCCCGCTGGGGCGGCCGGTCAAATAGGAGTCCACCTGGCGAGCGGCCTGACGACCCTCTGTGATGGCCCAGACGACCAGCGACTGGCCACGCCGGCAATCTGCGAAAGGAGAAGCGATGAAGAAAGTGAGTTAAGGGTACTTCTCACAGTTTATTCTCTCTTTAAGGAGATTTACTATAACATTAAGAGATCTTGTTGACTTACCGCCCGCCGCAAACACCTTGGAGTTGGAGGTGCCATACTGTCCATTGCAGGCCTTCACATTGCCACGCGGATCCAGCTCCAGGCCCAGTTCGCCGGGCACCGTCTTCTCCGGCCCCAGGAAGCCCATGGCCAGCAGTATGAGGTCGGCGGGGAAGTACTTCTCCGAGCCAGCCACCTCGGCCATGCGCCACTGTCCCGTCTCCGTCTTGGTCCACTCCACCTCGACGGTGTTCACGCCCTTGATGGTGCCATTTTCGCCCACAAACTCCTTGGTGGTGGTGCAGTACTGCCGCGGATCCTTGCCCCACTTCAGCTTCACCTCCTCGTGGCCGTAGTCCACGCGGAAGACCTTCGGCCACTGCGGCCAGGGGTTATCCTCGGCGCGCTTCTGCGGCGGCTCTGGTAGAATTTCGAAGGTGGTGATGCTCTTGGCACCTTGACGCAGCGAGGTGGCAATGCAATCGCAGCCGGTGTCGCCGCCGCCGATAATGATCACATCCTTGCCTGCGGCCGAGATGATGTCCTGCTTGCCGCCCAGCTGCTTCTTTTGCTGCGCCTCCAGGAACTCCATGGCGAAGTGGATGCCCTTCAGGTCACGGTTGGCCAGCGGCAGGTCGCGGGGCCAAGTGGAGCCGGTGGTCAGGAGGACGGCATCGTACTCCTGCAGCAGCTGCTCGGCCTTCAGGTCCTTGCCCACATGGACATTGGTGCGGAACTCGATGCCCTCGTCGGCCATCAGGTCCACGCGCCGCTTGACCACCTCCTTGGACAGCTTCATCGTGGGAATGCCGTACTGCAGCAGCCCGCCGACGCGATCGTTGCGCTCGAAGACGGTGACGAAGTGACCGGCGCGGTTCAGCTGCTGGGAGGCAGCCAGACCTGAGGGTCCGGAGCCCACAATGGCCACCCGCTTGCCGGTGCGCACTTCCGGAATCTCCGCCTTGATCCAGCCCTGCTCGAAGGCATGATCGATGATGGCGCATTCGATGTTCTTGATCGTCACCGCCGGCTCCGAGATGCCCAGGACACAGGAACCCTCGCAGGGAGCGGGACAGACGCGGCCGGTGAACTCCGGGAAGTTGTTGGTCTGCAGCAGCTGGCGCAGCGCCTCCTGCCACTCGCCGTGGAAGACCAGGTCGTTCCACTTGGGAATGATGTTGCCCAGCGGGCAGCCCGTGGAGTTGGACTGGCAGAAGGGAACGCCGCACTCCATGCAGCGAGCGGCCTGCACCTTCAGGTTCTTGCGCACATGCGGGAAGTTGTAGACCTCGTCCCAGTCCTTCTGCCGCTCGCCGGCATCGCGGTAGGGCGCCGATTCCCTCTTGTACTTGACGAAGCCGCGGGTCTTGTCCAGCACGCGATCGGCGCGCTTCTGCTCGAGGGCCACGTCCTGGATGGCCTCCTCGATGTCCTTGATGTGCGGCTCGTGCGGCTTGCCATTTCCATTCTCGATGGCGGATGGCTTCAGCGGCTGCTCCGCGGCCTCCTGCTCGGCCATGTCCTTGAGAGCCTTCTGGTATTCGTACGGGAAGACCTTGACGAACTTGGACTGCGCCTCGGCCCAGTTATCGAGCAGCTCCTTGGCCACCTTTGAGCCGGTCTTCTCAATGAATTCGGCCAGCAGCTGCTTCACCAGCTGCACATCCTTGCCAATCCTCCAGCGGCAGCAGCTCCACACTCTCCGGATTCACCTTCGGCTTGAAGGATCCGTCGATATCGTAAACGTAGGCAATGCCACCCGACATGCCGGCAGCAAAGTTGCGTCCGGTGAGACCCAGAATGACCACCAGTCCTCCGGTCATGTACTCGCAGCCGTGGTCGCCCACACCCTCCACCACAGCCGTGACTCCCGAGTTGCGCACGCAGAAGCGCTCGGCGGCGATGCCGCGGAAGTAGGCAGTTCCCTCGGTGGCGCCATACAGACACACATTGCCCACGATGACGTTCAGGTGCGACTCGAAGGGAGCCGTGTCCGGGGGCGTGATGACCACATTGCCACCGCACAGACCCTTGCCCACATAATCGTTGGCATCGCCCTTCAGCGTGACGTTAACGCCGCGGGCCAAGAAGGCGCAGAAGCTCTGGCCAGCGGAACCCTCCAGGAAGATGTCAATGCTCTTGCCAGCTGGCAGACCAGCCTCGCCATATTTGCTGCAAAGGATTATCTAATAAGGATTATCTGTTAAGAGTAAAGAAAACTGCACACCCACCAGGCAATATGATAACTGAGCGTAGAACCAAAGGCTCGCTCCTCGTTGTGGATGCGCATCTTGACGGTGACATTGTCGTCGGCCCCACTGAAGATCTGCTGAGCCTTGGCAATCAGCTGGTTGTCGGAACGCTTCTCCAGCTGGAAGTCCTGCTTGACCGAGCCACCCACAATGTTGGTGCCGGGACGCAGCTCCAAAGGCAGGCTGCAGGAGCAGCTTCAAGTCCAGGTTACTGGCCTTGGCATCGCGCTGACTGGCGATGCGCAGGAGATCAGTGCGACCAATCAGATCCTGGAACTTGCGAATGCCCAAGCCGGCCATGATTTTGCGGATCTAAAAAGGAAGTCAAAGGAAGTATAAAATGGGGAACAAGTTTATTAATTCAAGAGCTTACATCCTCGGCCAGCATGAAGAAGAAGTTAATCACGTGCTCCGGCTTGCCAGTGAATTTCTTGCGCAGCACTGGATCCTGCGTGGCAATGCCCACGGGACAGGTGTTCAGGTGACACTTGCGCATCATGGTGCAGCCTTAAAGGAAGAAGGAAATGTGGAACTTCAATTAGGTTTCTAAGAGGAGTTGTGAAAATAAGAACCCATATCAAAGGATATAGCATTTATCCCTTCAATCTTTTGTCTTATTTAAAGCAAGGCTCCCTCTTAACTTACCCATCACTATCAAAGGAGCTGTGCTGAAACCAAACTCATCGGCACCCAATAAAGCAGCCACCACAACATCGAATCCTGTGCGCAGCTGTCCATCGGCTTGCACAATCACACTGCAGTAGGAATCATCCAGGAGAGAGAGCATCGCATCCAGACCGTTTTTAGAGTGCGGGAAGAAGACACGACATAGAAAGGAAGGCAATGTTAGCTGACTCAGGACCCCGCGAAAGATCAATGTAATGAGAAGAAATTACGAATGGAGCACAGCGCGACGAACGTGATCGAGTGAGCAAGTGAGTGGAGTGGAGCAGAGCGAGTGGACTGGAGTTGGGATGTGGATTTCGGATCGATCGAATCGTGTGTATCGCGTTTATCTGCTGGCTGGGAATGTGGCTTAAATCAGGGATTTAATATTGATTTCATCGCTTCAGGATATGGAAATCACATTTCTTTGGTTTGTTTTTGATTTTAATGGGATTAATCCCTGTATTTTCATCTCTTCTTTCATAAGAACTCCTTTCCATTTAAGAGGATCAGTTCAGGTCACAAGATTTGTATAATAAGAGCTCCCATTTCAGGCTTTTTTTCACTCTCTCTTCAGCTTCAACCTGTCTTTGATTCGCCACCCTCGCCACCCCATCCGCCGTGTCATCAACGTCCTCCTGCCCACACCGCCCCCACTGGCCACATGAACGGAGGAGGAGTAGGAGTTTCAATGGGGTTGTGTTTATCAGGGGATCAGCCCAACAACTTTCCGATGATCAATGGATCTGATCTGATCTCTGCCCTTTTTGGGAATACATGTTCTGAACAGGTTTTCCAACGCTGTCATCTGGATAACCACCAGGCACTTGCACTTCGGTAATGTATCGGTTCATGATTAGTAACAAACACAAGAGGAGAGAGCGGGAATGGCTTTCTGAGGCCGGCTTTCTCCTGGTCGGAAACTTACCGTGATCGCAGATTGTTCAGCACCAGCACCTGATGCGTCTCGGCCACGCCCAGCTCCCACGGTAATCCGGCATTCTTGATGCCGGTCCACGAGCTGGCGCCGGTTCCGCCATCATGTCCCGAAATAACAATGTGCTCGGCTTTGCCCTGGAAAGAGGAGGATAATGATTATAAAGACTAGTAAACGTTGAGGGATAGATAGTTCTACCAGCGCACCTTGGCTACTCCGGAGGCCACCACACCAACGCCCACTTCGGAGACCAGCTTCACACTGATGCGTGCATTCGGATTGGAGCACTTCAGGTCGTAGATCAGCTCTGCCAAGTCCTCGATGGAGTAGATGTCGTGATGCGGCGGCGGGGAGATTAAACCCACTCCGGCCACCGACTTACGGGTCTTGGCAATGTCCTTGGTCACCTTGTAGCCCGGCAGCTCGCCACCCTCGCCGGGCTTGGCTCCCTGGGCCATCTTGATCTGCAGATCATCCGCGTTGGCCAGGTAGGAGGCGGTGACGCCAAAGCGACCGGAAGCCACCTGCTTGATGGCCGAACGGCGGCTATTATTGGGATCCTGATCTGCAGGGGAGGTGGAGGTGGAGTTATGGAGTCATGAAATCACTAGAAAATTCCTCAATGAACTCACTCAAATAACGATCAGAATCCTCGCCACCCTCGCCGGTGTTGCTCTTGCCGCCAATGCGATTCATGGTAATGGACAGCGTCTGATGCGCCTCCAAAGAAATGCTGCCAAAGCTCATGGCGCCAGTGGCAAAGCTGTAGGATTATAAAGTGAATAATTATAAACAGATTAAAGATTTCTTCAGCTTCCCGGCAGCACCTACCGCTTGACAATCTCGCTGGCGGGCTCCACCTCGGACAGATCGATCTTCTGGCGATCATTGACAAAGTCCAGCTGCCCGCGCAGCGCGCATCGCCGCACGCTCTCCAGCGTGGTCTTCTTGAAGGCCTCAAAGGCATCCAGATTCTTGTTGACCGCCGCCTCCTGCAGGCTGCCAATGGAGGAGGGCTCGTTGATGTGCGCCTCGCCGCCGTGACGCCAATGGTATTGTCCTGGATTCCGCAGGATGCGTGTGTCCGGCGAGGTCTTGCCATAGGTGAGCTGATAGCGTTCCAGCCCCTCCTTGGCCAGAATCTCCAGGGTGACGCCACCAATTCGACTCTGGGTGCCGCGGAAGCACTTCGTCACGAGATCGTTGCCCAATCCCACAGCCTCGAAGATCTGGGCACTCTTGTAGGACTGCAAAGTGCTGATGCCCATCTTGGCCATCACCTTGGCGATGCCCGTGTCAATGGCCTGGGCGTAGGCGGCGTAGATCTGCTTGTCGCTCACCTCGGGACCAATTACGCCGTCATCTCGCAGAGCCTGGGCCAATTCAAAGGCCAGATACGGGCAAATGGCATCCGCGCCGTAGCCGAGGAGCACACAAATGTGATGGACTTCGCGCGCCTCTGCCGTCTCCACCACAATGCCCACCTTCATGCGCTGCAGCGTCTCGATCAGATGGTGATGCAGGGCTCCCAGCGCCAGCAGAGCGGACACGGCCACCTTGCCACCGATGCCCGCCCCACGATCGGAGATGACCAGCAGCTGGTAGCCCGCCTGAGCCGCCGCGAAGCCCTCGCGGCACACACGATCGATGCAGTCCAGGTAGCCCGGGACGCCGTCGCTGTACTGGAATGTGATGTCCAGGACCTTGGTCCGCCAGCCGCGGTGCGTGTTCCGCTTGAGCAGCTGGGTGTCTGGAATGCTCAGTATGGGATTGGTCAGCCAGATGCGGTGCACCTGCTGCGCCGACGGCTGCAGCAGATTGGCCTCCGGTCCCAGGGGGCACTGCATCGACATGACCACCTTCTCGCGGAATGGATCGATGGGCGGGTTGGTCACCTGGGCGAACAGCTGCTTGAAGTACTCGTACGGAATCGGCTGGAAGCTGGACAGGCAGGCCAGCGGTGCATCGTTGCCCATGGAGCCGAGGGCTTCCTTTCTGCAATTACGGAATTATGGTTGAGTAAAAAGGGTTGAGACAGCGAGCGAGAGCTTAACATCCACTCACTTGTTCTTGAACATGGGAATGAGCAGCATGTTGACCGTCTCCGTGGTGTAACCGAAGAGGGAGAGGCGTGGGTCGAAGATGCCCCTCTGGGAGGCGGGCAGCTTGGCCAGCTCATCCGCCTGCGGAGTGTTTAGCACATTCGCATTGCGAATCTCGTCCAGGGTGATCTACGCAAGAGCACAAGATACCGATTAGGGACGGGGGATTTACAAGGGGATGCAAAAGCAAAAAGCAACCAAAGAGCATGCACAATGGAACGCAACGGGGGGAGGCAATAACGGAACGCAGTTCTACGGGGCGGGGAGGAGGAGGAGGAGGCGAGGCTAGGACCTAGGGCGACCTCTGGGTTTGTTCACTCACCATCTGCATCAGTCCCACAACAAACACACACATATTTGAGATTCAGATTCAGATTCAGATTAGGGGATAGCATGAGAGAGAATGGACGAATTTAGACCAAGAGATAAGTACATAAATTATTAGATTCTTCGATTCGATCATTGAGGTTGCCAAAATTTCGTGTCTGGAGATGAGTTGAGTGTCTCTCGAGATGATTAGTAGAGTGGGAATCGAGCCTGTGAGCCTGATTTGTGTTGTACAACAGTTGGATTTGTTGGATATTTTAATAGCAAGGGGAGTGTTTTTTAAGAAATTATAATACTTTGCAGAGATTATATAAAAACAAATACATTTTGGATTAACTGAAGTAAATATAAATGAACTTTCTGGTATAAAATATTAAGAAATTCAAATTATATTTGTAAATAATCTAAAATTAAGCAAATATTTGGAGAATTTCCTATTAAAAGAAGATTTAGCAAACATTTATAGCAAATATATCTAAGAAATGTGTTTAAAAAATATCAAAGAATGTCATAAAATGAAATTTTAAAGTATTAATATTATATATAAAATAATATTCTTCTTTAAGATAAATGTATTCCTTTTTTCATTCACAATTTCAAAGGAATATTTCATTTTATTTCCCTGAAAATATTCCTTATCCTTTCCCACACTCTCAAAGTATTTTTAAATACCCAACAAATCCAGGAAACCTTTCAATAAAACCCTCCCTTTAACCCACCTTTTGCTGCAGCCACTCCGAGTGTGGCCGCGACTTGGAGATCTTGGCCTTCAGCTCAATGTCCTGGATGAGCTTCTGCTCCTTGGTGTCCACCAGCAACATCCTGCCCGGCTTCAAGCGGCTCTTCAGCGTGACCTGCGAGGGATCCACATCGTAGACGCCCACCTCGGAGGCCATGACCAGCACGTTCTCCTTGGTCACGTAGAAGCGCGAGGGACGCAGCCCATTGCGATCGAGTACGGCGCCAATGTAGCGGCCATCGGTGAAGCTGATCAGAGCCGGACCATCCCAGGGCTCCATCACACAGGCGGCCCACTGGTAGAAGTCGCGCTTCTCCTGCGGCATCGTCTTGTCGTTCTGCCACGCCTCCGGCACCATGGTCATCACCGACTCCGGCAGCGACCGCTCGCTGGCCATGGTGATGAACTCGAGCACGCAGTCAAAGCTGCCCGAGTCCGAGAGATTCGGCTCCACCACCGGATAGAGCTTCTTCAGCTGATCCCCGAACAGATCCGACTGCATCACGCCCTCGCGCGCCTTCATCAGGTTCACGTTTCCCCGGAGAGTGTTGATCTCACCGTTGTGGGCGAGCACCCGGAGCGGGTGGGCCCGTTCCCAGCTGGGGAAGGTGTTGGTGGAGAAGCGCGTGTGCACCAGGGCCATGTAGGTCTCGAACTCGGGATTCTTGAGGTCCGTGTAGTAGTCCCACAACTGGTCCGAGGTGAAGAGACCCTTGTACACCACCGTGCGATCGGACATCGAGCAGATGTAGAAGCGTCGACCGGGTTTGATCAGCTCGTGGCTGGCCCTCTTCCGCAGGACGAACACCTGCCGCTGGAAGGACTTCTCGTCGCTGCCCTCGGGACGACGGACAAACACCTGGCGCGACAGGGGCTCCGACTTGCGGGCCACCACGCCGATGGCTGCCTGATTGGCCGGCACAGTGCGCCAGGCAATCACCTCCAAGCCGAGGCTCTTGGCCAGCACATCGAACTCCTTCTCGGCGGCAGCATGCTGGGCCTCATCTAGGTAGAAGATGCCCGTGGCATAGTCACCCAAGTCCGGCAAGGTTACACCCTGCTTGGCACTGAAATGAAGAACGGGGGGGGAAGGTGATTAACTCGGGTAGAAAGGTGGCCTGTAATAAGTATTATTTAAGCGTTTCCAGCTTCCTCTTGATGGATTCTCCCTCGTTTTCTTGATTGGATTGGGTCACGGCTATGTCGCACTACTTGACTACATTCTCCCCCCCTTAAAATGTCTATGGAAATGCGCCATTAAGTCGCTCACATAGCCAGGTTTCCATTTACTGCAATTGAGTCCGACTCGCCCGGTTCAGTTATTCAGTCGTTCATTCATCCACAAGTCTCACCTTATCAGCGTCCCCTCTAGAAGCTGTCAGCGGTCCAGCCGTCACAACTTATAACCACACCAGTGTATATACCCCACCGATCCGCTGGAATCATCTCACTGTCACCTGTTTTTACTTGCCATTCAAATATGCAGTCGTACAGAGAAAGAAATTGTTTGCCATTGAAACATCTTCAGGTTACTTTCTTATCTAAAAAAATCTTGACACAACCTTTCACTTCTTTCTATTAATTTCTGTTTATAATGAGTAATTCGATCCCTCTAAGAAATTCACTCTTATTTTATTATTAATTTATATATTTATTATTGATTGGGATTCACTTTTAATTACATTCAGTAGCGAAGTTTTTGCTAAAAAGCCTCATTGCAAAAAGGGAAACTGATTGTATAAGCCAGCTGTTTTTTTTTTAGTTTTCTGATATAAATAAATATCTAAACTTAATAATGTATTTGATATAGATCGTTGTACCTAATAAAAACCTAAACTCATGTTAAAACATTCAATACTTTATCCTATTTCTCTTAAGACAATTATAAAGTATAACCCCTTTTCTCCCTGTGCACTTGAGCTGAGCTCGTACTGTAACCGAGAAGCTTGTTCTTATTACGTCGCAGCATTCCGCTCGATCCGTTGGACGGCTCACAGACTGACCGGCTAAGTGTTTTGCCATAATTTCGCAATTAGTCCAAGACTTGAGGCGGTCCTTGAACTTGGCATTCGGCGCCGGCGACTGACTGGTTGCTCTCAGATCGCAATCTCGCCGTCAGTTCTCTGCTCCGTCACTTGGCACGTGTGCGTGTCTAGGGGGAATTTCATGCAAAGTATTTCACAATTCTCATGCTTCTCTCTCCAGAACCTAGCCAAAATCTCCCCCCAATACCCCCCAAAAATATGTTCGGACGACATATCAATAGAACCCTCAGGCCAGACGCTAATTAAACTAGATTTATGATCTGTCGCGCGACATTACGCGTTTTAATCACCCAACCAGTTGGCACATCCATCTATCGCCTCCATTATGCATATAGTTTATGGATTCTGACAGCTGGGCCACTAATTACAAAGCAAATAGTTGCAAATTCGCGCCATTGATTAGCACATTGAGTTGTAAATCTATTGGGCAGTGTCGTTTTTATTAGCTGGCGTTCGGGAAATACGCTTTCCGAAGGGGCTTTAATGGAGAGGGAAGTCAATTCAGAAGCTAGAAGCCAGTTCAATGAACATTTATTGATTCAAATCTAAACGAAAAATGTATAAATATCCCCCTGGTAACATGCTTTTAGACCGATATAAAATATGAAATAGAGGTCAATGTAATTGAACTTAAATTCATTGAAATCTTTACCACTTTACTTTAAGTTTGACTTTGATTTAAGTGATTTAAACCAGTTAAGCCAATTAAACTTGTCAAACAATCTATGATTTTGCTTTTCTTTTTTTCTACTCAAAAATATTTTGTTAAATATTAATTGAGCTTGCCAATTTCTCTGAAAATTGAACCTCTATTATATGTTTGAAACCCTCTTATTAAATAATTTTGACCTATTTAATAGTAACTCTCCAACACCCAAGTACCTATTAATATTAAGTGCCCTCCACAGCTGGTGAAATTCCCAAATTGTTCTTCACTTAAACTTTTATCTGATTCTAACCAGACTATAAACCTCATTACTATGCACATCTGGCACCCCCCATTTACACTGGACCGAGTGTGGGGGGGGGGCTACGAGTGGGGACCTTGCCGTGTTTTTCCATTTCGCATAGTCGAGCTAAATAATATAATATAATATTGTGGAATGGAATAATTCGAGTCGAAGTAATTGCCTGCAAATGTGTAGCCTCCTCTCCACTTTGGCCCAGTCCCTATAAAAAAAAAACGATTTATCCCATATAAAGCCTATATAATATATATAGTAGGTTTGCTTTATATATATGTGAATACCGATTCTGGGCAAAGCGTGACGAAAACAAGAACCGTGCCAAAATGCTGACAAAATAAGTAAAATAAACAGAAAACAGAAATCGTCGGGTGCAGAGAGCAGATGTAGGTTTTAGCAAGTTCTCTGGGATCAGCAGACACATACATACTATGATATATGTACATGACCACGGCTGCGTCTCGGTCTCCACCGCAGTGGGGATATATCTCTGCGGATCTGTGGATGTGCCTCATTTCAGCAGACTATTTTTGACATCCGCTCGCTTTCCGTCTTCACAGTACTTCGAGATTTAGCCAATGAAGGGTAGCCAGCCATCGAATCCAAGGCAAATGTGTACTTAAATGCCCTACCTATACTATGAATGCAGTATTTGCCTGAAAATCGCAAGTCAAACTAATATTTATACCCCATTACTTGTTGCCAAAATTACACTTTAAATTATTAAACATTAATACAACAAACATAGCAACTCTTTTTGAAACAAACATTTTAAAAATTGTTTTCGAAAGGAAAATTGAAAGTCAAATATAAAAAAAATTAATTATACAAGAAATTGTAAGAGACAAAATAGTTTGAGTTTGACATCCGTCTTTTTCAATAAATATTTTGTGGATGCATTTTCATTCCAACATTGTTGAATTTAGTGGCAATAAATTGTTGTTTATATTCAGTCAAGGCCCTCTGCTGAACCCAAAGAATGATCTGGCAAGCCGTTTTCGTTATTATCTAAATATATAAATATATTAACTAAATATATTTAAAATCATTAAATCATAATTCGATACACAAAAAAACCTTTTAAAAAAAATAAATAAATAAAATAAAAGAACAAAATAAATCAAACTGTCTAACCCAGGCGAGTGCTAAGAGGATTATGAGGCTTTTGAGGGCTTTGACTACTGACTGGAGCTGGAACAAACATCGATTATTAATCGATGGTTTTCGTGAAAGTACTCACAAACATCGATGTTTTTCCAGCTCTACTACTGACCCCATCAATAAAATATTCAACTTAGCCTACTACCTACATTCCTTTTCTTAGTTAGTATTCTAAGGGTTTCTAACCCCTCAACCCCTCTACAAAAACTTTGAATTAATAACCTAATTTCGGAAAAGAATCTATATTTATACAAGATGTAACTAAATATAATAAATTCCTCAGACATTTATGTACATTATATAAACGACTCTGTAAATTGGACTCCATTAAGAGCCATGAATACAGTCCAGCTAGTACTGCAAGTTCTTAAACATTTCTAGCATCACATCAAATAGAAAGAATAATACCTATCAGTACCCAAAGACACCAAGTCAATGGAAGAGTTTTTATCATTCAAGGAACTATATTTCATACAATTAAATACTCCGGAGATCAGTTAAGAACCCTCTCTCAACAATCTACATGCCACATGAAATATACCCTTCTTTAGAGAGTAAATCTCGGCTGATAGACAGCGACAAACGACACGGCAGCTTTGAGCTATTTTCGTATTTCGCGCACGAGATCGCACCGATATCGTCTCGCTATTCCCCCAGCGCCTCCACTGCCACCAGATCCAACCAACAACAGACAGGTCCCGTGTAAGCGGTTCGTTCATCAATGGCGACGGCGCCAGAGGAACCGGCATAAATAAGCAGCAAAGCATGCATATATGTATAGCATGTATTTTGAGTACATATGTACGGCACTTATAGGTAGAACTTACAGAGCCTTGACATAGAGTCCGTGAGGAATGGAAGCCAAGACGCCAGCGCCATCGCCAGTGTCATTGTCGCAGGCGCAGGCGCCGCGATGATTCATCCGTTCTGACAGGGTCTGGGCATCACGTAGAATCTGAATGGGAATATAGGAAGAATTGGAAGGATTAGCAGGATTAGAGACAAAGGATATAGCAACTGGTTGCTGGATTTCATACCCGTAAATTCTATACAAATATTTATTTTTTTAGCACTGACAAAACTTCAATTTAAATATTTAAAAATATAACGATTTTTAAAACTCTGTGAATTAATTTCTCCAGTGAAGTAATTTGCATATTTTTAATAAATTTGATTAAAATTAGGAAATTAATTTAATATTTACACATTTTAAAATATTGCTCTTTTTTTGGAATTTATTTTTTCCCGATTAATTTAAGAAAAATCCTTGATTCTTACCTTGTGAGAGCGCTTGCCATCGATGGCCACGATGAAACCGACTCCACAGGCCTCGTGCTCGTTCTGGGGATCGTAGAGCCCCTGTTTGCCGGGTGCCTCCCATGGCATCTGCTGCTGCTGCTGCACCTGTTCCTGCTCCTGGACATCCTGATCCTGCTGCTCGCCGCTCAAATGCAATTCATTCGATTCTTCGATGTTATCGCTGCCGCTGCTGGCGGAGTTCTCGATGTTATCGAAATTATCGCCGCTAATCGTCGTTGTTGTTGTTGTCGCCTCGACAGTAGCACATTCAAATTCGCAATTGTCAGTGATTGTTGGTGCCATTATACGTTGTTACCGTTGCACTTGCTGAAAATCTCTCGCAATCTAATTTGATTTTCACTCGGTTTTCCTTATTGTTGTTTTTTTTGTAGAGCGGTTTAGCGTGTTCACAGTTTACACAGTTTTTACAGCTTTTAGTTAACAGGTTAACAGTTCTTTCTGGTTTAATTAGCACAGTTTTTGTTCACTTGGCTGAAAAAAGGTAAAAAAGAAATTTTTAATTCGATTTCGATTATTTTTTCCGGTTTGTTTTGGTCCGCAGCTTGATGCACTTGAAAATGATTTTTGCACTTATTTTGTTTCGCCTGCGTTTTGCACTATTTTCACCCCAACTCACACACAGACACACGTACACTGCTATATATTCTTTTATATATTTATTTCGATTTATCTCGCTGCTGGCACACGCGACACTGACGGCTGCTCACAAGCGAATGAGGGGCGACGCAGCGTTGGAGCTGTCGAGAACCCGAGAACCCGTGCCCCAAGATGATCACTCTCCCTCCTGGTCGCCGCAATTTCCTCTCTGCACTTGGACTCTCTCATATACAGCGCTATAATAACACCGCGCCTATATATCTCTCACCCCCCACTTGCCCACGCAATCGGGTGCCTGATTCAATTCTGTTTCAATACTCGTTTCATGTAATGCACTTCATGCTTATCATGAAAATATACACAGGGACACTTCTATAAGGAATATTTTTATAATATTAATTAAAGTATTTTAAGCAACCCTTACTGGTAATAGAAAATATTACCTAAACACTACTCCTTATAGGATATTTTTTTTAATTTTAAGAAACCTTTCTTAAAAGTCCTTTACTATAAAACGAGATAACTAAAAATTTAATGTAATTTTACCTACATAGATCTAGTAGCCGTTTTAAAATAATAAATAAATTTAAAACTGAATTTTAAGCATCTTCAAATGTTATAGAAGGGTGTCTAAAATCAGGCAATAAATTCTTTGATGTATCAAATTCAATATAACTTGTTTTAGGATATTGTTAAATCCTAGTGTATTCATTTATTTAATTAATTTAATTATTATTTATTATTCTATGTATGTTTTTCTAGGGATGTATATAAATCAATCATTTTAAAAATTAAAACTGTACTAAAATACATTTTCCTCTTAGGTTCTATAGTTTTAACTGTAGCTAGTAGTTAGCTCTTTGAGCACCTCCTTCACATGAATGGGTTTTCGCTAAATTGCTCCCTAAATAGACAGTTCGACGATCGATCGATTCAATTGATTGACGGTTTGGTTGAACAATCGTTGCATCCAGAAGTGGAACCTTGAAAAGCGTACGCTCACGTAATGCATCGAAACCGCCTCATATTTACATTGTTTTATCGAACTAGGAATGGCAGTGATTTATAGTCGTTAAACCTTATCAAATGCAACTGTGGAATGATTTATATATGTAATATAAATATATATGTAAACGGCGTCACAGCCTGCAATGAAAAACACCACAACAAAATGCTTTAAAATGCGAATTACAAAAGACTGCAGCACAATAAAAACGATTGAGAAATAACAATTTGAAATATGCGAAATGAACAACAAAACGTATTCTGTTTTTTTTCAATACAAGCCATACGAAAACAACAACACAAATTACATTAAATCTGTGTTTTGCTGTCTTAGGATTATAATTTTAGATACTTTTTGTCGAATTTCTGATGCTGCTCCATCTTGGCATCCTGACACATGGGATAAGAAATAATAATTCACTGTCACACATGGAATATTTACATATCTCTCTATGGGGTCCTTCACCTTTTGACCAGAAAAAATGCATTTGAAAATACACATTTTATTTGAGATACATTTTTGCTCTTTGTGAGCTTAGTTAAAAATAGATTCTCCATTAGAAAGACATGTTGTTGATGGGAATTCTTATTTTGAAAATTTTCCATTGCGCTTTCCGTTTGATTAAATTTGATTTGCACAATACCCATCCCCCGAAAACAACCTTTATATAGTGGGATTCGTTTATAAACTAATCAATAAAAAAAGGAAAAGGTACGATAAGAGGAGCAAACTGGGAGGTGGATGAGATTCCAAGTTCATGGGTTCCAATTGCCCATATTAAATCACTTCCCATCTAATCAGAGAGACTTTCTATTGTGCTCCGCAGACGATCGACCGAACGAGCTGGCTGGCTGGCGATGGTTCAAAGTCCCAGAGAGCGATCGGAATTATCTGGCCGGGAGCTAGCACGTCACATCGCAATCTTCGGCGAACCATTCGGGTGACACATTCTCACCGTCTCGCCACTTTGGGGGGATATTTCAGGAGGAGCACGGAAGATGGGGGCCATGGAACCGGTTCCCGGCGTGCACTTCGCGGTGATAATTGGTAGAGCTCTATTGGTAATGCAGAGTATTGAGGGTATATCTATCGATATCTTGCTAATATTAAAAATATATAATGAAATAATAGTTTAGGAACAAATTTGTCTAGGAATATGAACAATAGTTAAAGATATCCTTAACACTTAGGATGATTCCCTATTTATCTCCTTTAATAGAATTTCATACTTGATTTCCTTTATATTATAGAAGAATTTTTGTCACAAGAGGCACTCTCTATTTCAAACACCCCCGAATTTCTTAGATTTTCAAAATGTTTGTTTCTTTTTTTTTTTTTTGCTCTCTGGTATCTGGTATCAGGCGTCTAACATGTGCCGGGCGAGTGTCTGCGACTGAGGCAGCGGCAAGAGGAAGACGGAATTCTCTTTCATTATGTTTTATTTTCGTTTTTTTATTTTTTTTTATTAAGTTAATAAAGTTTTGGCACACCCCGCCGGCACGTCGGTATCCCCCCGGCGGTTCCACCAGACCAGATAAGATTCATTCACGACGCAGGCACTAAGACTCCAATGGCACACTGAACCTTCCTATGGGGGGAATTGGGAAAGGTTTTTTTCCTTTCGTACGGCGAGATTGCGTTCCATTGGGGAGCAATGCTATAAGGCGCTATTCACGATTTGCATGCGTGATTGAGAGGAGTGGGCTATAAATATACACATGTTCGATTTCTGGCTGCATGCGTAATAGAGTCCCGTCCCGGACCGATAAGGCCCATGTTGTGTGACTCGTGGAATGCGAAAATGTGACGTATGTGAGACGGGACAATAGCCCACCAGGGGACCAGAGAGATTGCATGATCTGATCATTGGGTTCAGTGGAAAAGTTTTGACCTAGCCCCCCCAGAGATACCAAAAGATAAGTCGCAAAAAGAAGAAATTTTCGCCACTTTTATATGGCAAAACGTGCCGCAATAAAACTTTATAATCATGACTTGAATAAAACTCAAAAGTATCTAGGTTTATGCTCGCGGTAGCAAAGGCTAAACAAGTGTTAGAATAAAAATAAATGGATAATTATTTTAAGGTATGATTATTCCTCGTGGAAGTCTTTCTAATAAATTATTTCTTTATTCAACTAAGTTAAGCAACTGATAAGTTTTACACATAAACCCCGGAATGGGCCTAATCTATCTCTCTTTTTGATTGACAAATGGCCATTTCCTTTCACATTTCCGCCGTTCTCCTTGCATAACTTTCCGAACTGCGTCAGACCCATAGAATGCTATTTTCAGAGTACAGAAAAATGCCAGCCAAACAGACACATATATATTGCTATATACATCGCTGCAATGCCGTTCGGAACATAAATTCCTTTGAAATTATCGATCTCGTGTCGAAAGGTAATTACAAATTATTGTTGTGACATTTAGTTAATACGGATAATTACCAGACGAATGGAAGGCAGACACCCTGTGTTCCAGGGACCTGAAAGCGCAGACTTTTGCCTCGCAGTCATCGTAAATATTTAGACTTCCACTTGAGCGGAAAGCAAGACGAGAAAAAAAAGCAGTCCAATATGGCAAACAAGTCTGCAGACTACCAGATTAGAATATATCGGGGATCGGAGAGGAGGCCGGGAGATACGGAGAGAGATATGTATATACATAGTCAGCACTTCCATTGCGTTGGCTCAAAGTCCGAAACGCGCCGGCCGCGTGTGGCCCACATCCACAGAGAGAGCCAGTCCCGATATATGCGCGCATCTATAGGTACCACCCATCCCCTGTGATAAATATATTTATTTATAATGTAAACAACAGCGCAGGCAACAAGTTTCAATAACCCCGAAGCCGAAATAAATAAATAAATTATGCGTCGACAGCATTGCGTGTGGTTAGTTTGCAATTAGCGATGGGGCATGTCACGAGGCCATTATCAAGGATAATCGGAGGTCCTAATGGGTGCCAGGCTCTGGAACATCACCGCAGTACAATGGAAAAGTCATTAGCCAAAGCAAAACCTTCTTCCGTGCCGGCAATCTCAAATCACCAAAGAACACAACACCGGTAGCCACCGTCGCTATAAAATTTTTGTGCCAGCGATTTACGATACGATATAGGCCAGAAATTAGAGGGGGGAGCTATCGGTGGGGGGGCGGTTCTATTGCCATTATTAATGCGCATTATCTGACCCGGCTGGGGGCTTATCAGGTGGTCGGTCGGGACCAACTTTATTGGTACCCCTATTGTTTTATGGCCTCCAACCTGTGCACTTGAGTCAGCTGTGCAAAGTTTGTGCCCCGATTCCACGGGGGGAATTCCGATAGGGATCTTCTCAATTGCTTTAAAAATAGTTACAATTCGTTTTCATTATCGCCTGGTCGACTGTTTAATTAGAGATTCCCCCCCGGGACGCCTTGCGGTTTTGTGTTTTTATTGCGCTTCGGAATTACGTAGAAGTAATTACAATTATGCGAACTTTTTTTATCTACACCTACAGTGGGCGCCGGGGCTTTAAGAGGGCTGATAATTAACCTTGTTCAGTAACCCCTCTAATAACAAAATGAGTCGAATGGCTGATAACTTACATTGACTTTGATTGGGCGACAAAGATCCATATGGCATTATAAAAGTTTTGAAACTTACTGTACTGCTTATTAGTGACGGGTAAAATGTTTAAGTAACTAATTAAACTTGAAGTCTTGAAGGTCCCAAAGTTCTATGTATATCTGGAAAGTGCTAACAAACCGGCAATTAGCACTCGCTTCTTAAATTCTATAACTTGGAGTGTAATTAATAAACACAACTCGCACAACTCTGTAAATATTAGAAACTTTTTCAGATTTCTGATTATCCGAGAATCTCTATATGAGTTACCATAACATCCCCAAGACGTAAATAAATAAATATGAGAAAATTTAACACATTTCAAGCTAAGACACTGGAAATGTGTAGAGCTTTTCAGTAGACATAACATAAAAATATGATTGCTTATTGGAAAGGCTTTACGTTCCCCCGTTTATTTTCTCCATAAATTCCTGTCTGCCCCAAGAAAATTATTGCAGCTGTTTGCTATTTATGGCATAGGTGCGGACTACTCCCCACAGCCCCGGAACCTCTCCAATTAAGAGGCGACTACAGTTTGCAGTCAATAAACAAGCAACGTCGCAATTTACATTAGTTTTCAATGACCGTATCTGGCTGGGATCGGTTGCACTTTTGGGGTAGGTTGTCCAGCCCTTCCAGAGCCCCTTTCTCCACCGTACGGGCAGAATTATGTAAACAGAATGCAAGTAAATTGAAGCGGGGAGCTGATTCACCCTATGGGGTATCTGGGCTTGAGTCCCGAGTTCTCTGTTCTGGGTGCTTCTGTTTATCTTTTTCCGTAATAGACCTCGGGACCGAGCTTATCAGCGCTGCACTATAGGTAGCTTGGCAATGGGAAATCGATCAAAGTATAACCTTAATTATAAAAAGTCAAACTTGATCACACGAAGGAAGTTAATGCAATCAAGCTTTTGTAATCCGAAAAGGTTACTTGTAAAAAATTTTAGTGTTTTTATAGAATTCCTTTTTTTAAACCATGTTTCAACCTCTGTTTCTTTTTTAACTGGGTTGTTAATCATAGTAGCTACCGACCATTAAATACTCGGCTCTTAATATAATATATTATTTAATCAATTTCTATAAATAAAAGCGTCACTTTCCAAAATGTTCTCCTGCAGAATTTTAGAAAGAATAAGTGCTATGCTTTTATTAAATTAAAAATACTAATTTTCTGGTATAGAAGTCTTAAATATTACACTAAAACACCCTATTCAAGGGAACACTAGTTTGCGATGTTATCGTAATTGCTTTGGGCACTTGCTTTGATTGCCTCCTCTGCTCCCTGACTGCTCACCCAATTTAGAGGCTGCGACGCAATTGAAAAGTTTTCCGTTTGGAAAATCACTGAACCATTAAACCAAACCTGCGGCGCCACCTTATTCCAACCGCAACCGCAGAATATATCATATGTCAAAGGGGGAGGTACTAAGGAATGAGCTGCGAAGGCATGACCATTAATGTGCAAAATGTTGAGACATACCACGGTTGCTTTCTTTTCTTTTTCTCCAGCAATCTGTGATAAGCTTAAAGAGGGCTTTAAACGCACTTAGCCGTACGAGGGGACTTAGTTCACACTTTCGGGGAAAACTTGCACAATCTCTTTTCAAGTCCTGTGTCTATTGTATCTTATTTGCTCACTCAATTTCGCACAATCCTTTTTAAGTGCTTAAGCACACAGACAAACACAGACGAATGGGTAATAAAACAAAGGCAAGAACGTTATCCTTTAAATTGAAGTGCAATTGTACTGCGAAAGCCTTTCTCTCTTTACGGCAAACTAGGAAATGCCGTGCCGATTACATAACGGTTATGTCAGGAGAGCAAAAGCACCAGAGACCAAGAGTGCGAGAAAGAGAGTGGGTGGGCGAGAGAGCGAGCTCGGAAGCTGCCACCCACGCAGAGAGAAAGTGTAAATGTCAAAGGGCAGTGACGCAGTAAGGCAAACATTTTCCGACTACTGCACGAACAAAAAATATGGGTATATAATCGAATGGAATCCTTTCAAAATTGGAAATTTATAATGATCGAATAATATTAATTGCCTACTTCTCGACGTCTGCCCACTACTTCATATGTAATATAAAATAATTTATAAAATATAAGAATCAAAATATAATTTCGAATTTTAAAAAATAATTATTTCCCTTCAAGTGTTCTTATAAAACTAATATTAAAGTTTAACGAGAAAAGCATATGGCAACCCTACCTTTCTCAGTGTAATAAAAAAGGATGCTCCCATACAAATACACACAGTGGCTACCATTAATTTTGATGCGACCATTAGGAAAAACAATTTGCGGCAATCGCTTGGCCGCAGCTTTTCAGCCGCCACTGTTCTCGTGGAGAGGGAGATGGATGGTGGCAATGGAGAAGAAATCACTGCCATGGCCCTTCAGAGCACAGCGGAGCAGAGAAGAGAGGCGCGGTGCGGAGCTAACCTTACTCTGACCTTGAAGCGGAGCGAAGATCTGGTCTGCATCGCACATGCCTGCAGTAGAACATCCGGGGGCTGGAAGGAGGCGAAAAGGGGCGGGAAATAGCGAAACAAGATTCACGAATGAAGCTCAGGCCATAAAATAGTCAACGAGCAGAGGGGAAAAGAAGTGGCAGAAACAGGGGGTGGAGAGCTAACGAGAAGAGGACTTCACAGCAGCAGGAACAAAAACAAGAGCAAGAACGAGCGGCTTGCGGCAGGGCGGCAAACAGCGCTGTCACATTGCCGGTCAATTAAATAGGGCTAGCTTTTTTTAAAACCATACAAAATAGTTAACCAAGAATACAGGTCAAAATACACAAAAATAAATAAAAAACTACATATATTTGTTTTTAATAAACATGATTGGAGTTTTAAACAAGTTTATCAATTATTTTGTAAAACATATTTAAAAACATGTTTATTTAAAATATTTGTTTAATATTTATGTTTCTTCATAACCATATACTACGTCACAAATCAATTTGAAAGATAGAAATACTTAGAACCTGGAAAAAGTATTCGTTAAATAAACCTCAAACAACTTAAGGGTTTTAATATTTTGACACTGATACTTTTTAACTGAGAGTTTTTAATTACATTCACATTTGCATAACAATCTATTAAACACCGCTATTTATCATTAATTTTATGTGTTCATTAATCACTTGCCCAAACGACTCATAGTTTTATGCCCCCAACTGTAATTAGTGGTGTGGGAGCAAAGCTCTCCCTACTTCTTCCTGCTCTCTTGCTCTTCTCCTTCCAGTACTCCCTGCTGTCTGTTTGTGAGTGTATAAGTGCGCCATGTAAAATTTATTGATTTTCCAGAGAAACTCCTACGGGAAATAGTGTGGGAGAGGGAGCAGAAGTGAGGGAGCCCGGAACCCTTATCTCTTTTCCGTATTACGGTTTCCTTATTCCCCAACTATTTGTAAATATATCAAGCACGCTACAACCGTACATGTGTGTCTGTGAGTGTGGGTAAAATAATTTTGCATATCACATTTTTCTAAGCGACAAATTCCGCATATATTTGCTTTCATTACTTTGAACTCTGCTGATAAGCTGCTTCACTTTTCACCGACTATCGAATTTTGCGCTTTCCACAAAACCGAGAACTCGAATAATTTTCACTTTTCCACTTGCTTTTAGCACACTTCCACTTCGATTTGGATTTTATTTCTGCGTTTCCGCGTGCGATTCCTTTTAGAGACCGAAAGAGAATGAGCGAATAGGACGAAAATCGCGACTATCCCCTCAAGAGAGAGCGAGCAATAAAGAGTGGAGCATAAATGGGAAAGCTAGAATGTGAATGTTTGTTGATTTAATTTAACGTGTTGTTTACTTTTAATGAGCTTTATAATTTATTAATAACTATATAATTTAAAAGTAATTATTTACTGATTTATTTTAAAATAAAAACAAACTTTTGCGCTGTTTTTAATTTTAATTCGGGTAAAACCGTTACAAGATGTTCAGTGTCGAAAGCTAATTGAAAGTTTTTTTAGTATATTTTTGTTGCGCCGTCTTTGTCGATAGTTATTCCATGCCTTGCCATCCCTGAGCTATCGATAAAGCCCTTCCATTTATGTCATCGATAGTTGAAATCGCAGAGGTTTTCACATCCCTAATTCACATGTGCCGGCAGCACAACTTAAAACCAAAAAGTATTTTGATCGAATCTTCCAGAAATCGACCGAATTTTATTTCCTAGAAGTACAAACACGCAACAGCATGTCCAACGAAGAAGGACTCTACGACAATATTCTGCTGGCCGTGGCCGAGAAGCACCGCGGCGGCGTGCCCGAGGTAAGAATAACAACAAAGACTCCACTTCTTTGTGCCTGGAATTTGAATTTCTCATTGTTTTCTTATGTTCGCAGTTTCTGGGCACCCTGGCCAGCTTCCTGCGACGCAAAACCGACTTCTTCACGGGCGCCAAGCAAGCCGAGTGGGAGAAGCTCCTGCTAGACGTTTTCAAAAAGGAATCTGAGCTGGCGATGAGCGCGCACCAGGAGAAGGTGAAGTCGCGCGAAGCTGCCCAGAAGGTCAAGGATGAGAAGGAGCGCGCGGCCCGGGAGGCTCGCCAAAAGGAGATTGACGATAACAAAATATGTGATATCACCGACGAGGAGGCTGCTGCCATCATCAAGGAGGAAGAGAGCAAGTAAGCTGGAAAGGTTTTCAGATAATTTTGTATAAGCTTTTGACTGAGCAAGGAGCTGCCTGGGTTATTATCGGTGACTTTCACACTAATTTTGCCCTTTAAGCAGCTTATTTCCTAAGTACAACTTGCAAAATATCAATCAGTATAATTGGAAATAGTAAAAGACTCAATCGACATCGAATTTATGAACCAAAAGGCAGTAAAAATACAGAAATATCTATATAATTAGGTTATAAATTATGTTTTCCATTGGTTGTTAACGATTTCTCAATGTTTCTCCTCCAGAAAACGACAGCAGCTGCTGGATAGCGCTAGCGGCGAGCCAGCTGCCTCGAATCGCGATGACATTTCCAAGCCCATTGAAAACGTGGACGACGAGACCGAGAAGGGCGAGGTGGGCAAGCTGCAGCCGAATGCTGGCAACGGCTGCAACTTGGACAAGTACACTTGGACACAGACGCTGCCGGAGGTGGAGGTGAGTGCCGGTTAAGGGTGGTCCTAGGACCCTATAATGACCTAAAGTGACTTAGTGAGGTGTTGTCATGGTTATACATTGGTTAGAAGAGTTGCCACGTTCTGAGACTTGGAGTAATGCTCAAAAATCAATAGAATTTACGTTTTCTTAGCAAGCGTGAATCAGAATTTTGTGCAAAATGAAGACAACTTGATGAATAATCTCTAGATAGTGCCAAACATTGACTTCAACGCTTGGTTTTTCTGTCAAGAGCGGAGTTTTTGCCCATCGCTGGTTGCTAAGGCTCCGGTCATAGCTGCGAAACCCCCAAAATGTTATTGACCCCTCGATACAGGGTGAGTCACACTCTCCCCTCTTTCGTGTACAATGTAGAAAATTCACTTTATTAAACATATCACAGGGATAAATAACTTAGGTGGTAAACCAGAAAATACAGCATTTACTATCATCCGATCCCAGATCCAGATCTACTAGTTCTTCGTATGTTTCTCTGTCTCCGTTGCAGAGGGCGCTTAATACTAACGAAATTTCCCCTCAGCTTCGACTGACTCGTCTCCGACTTCGACTTTGAGTTTTGCTCCTCCAATCCAAACGTAATCGTTTAATAAATAGCTTACACAACTAGCGCCAAGACGACGACACGATAACAATAATAATAATATTAATAATAATAATAATAATAATTGGGGGACAAAGACAATACAATAAATAATAAGCTAATTGGGCTAGGCTGACGGCTGATTGAACATTAGCTCTTGGGCATGTCGCGGGCGCGCACTGAAAGCAAAGAAAAAAATAAGAATTAAAACAAAGTTCTCGAATTTAGAGATTAGTTTGAGGAACTTACTCTCCAGCGCATAGACCATGCCCATGATGAGCAGCATGAAGATGGTGCTCATGCTGACAATCAAGACGGTGACCTGGCGTCCACGATCGCAGAGGCCACGCTTCGGTTTCTTGGGCGGACCGCCCTCGCCGTTGACCATGGTGAAGTGCATGGAGCTGGCAATGGACACGGTGTCCAGGTCTTTGGTTTTAATGTACTGCAAATTGGGATCTGCCTCGGCATTGCCAGCCTGCTGCTGCTGCTGCTGCTGGCCATCGATGGCGATCACCGCATCCTTGCCGTTGTTGCTGCCAGATGCCAGCGCCAGATTCGCATTGTAGTTGGACGACGATGGATTGCTGGAAGGCTGGATCAGCATCTTGTTGTGACGCTCCTGCTTCTTGTGGATCTCCGCGAACCGTTCCAGATTCGCTGCCGTCAGCAGCAGTGAGCCGGAAGCGGCGCTCTGTTGAGAGAAGAGAGAATTGAGTCCATTGAGTCATGCTGCTGCTGCTGTTGCTGTGGAGTTATACGGATTCGTTGGCCTTGCGTGGGCTCGTCTTACTCACCCGCGTACTGTTGTTGCTGTCGCTCGATCCCTGCGAGCTTCTCGATCCCCTCTTGGCAGCCGCCAGCACTGCCGCCGCCGCGGCCGCCGTCACAGCGGCACTTGTCGAGGAGCTGCTGCTGTTGTTGTTGTTGTTGTTGATGATGTTGCTGTTGCTGGGCAGGCTGCGTTGGTTCAGAGTGGGCGGATTCGAGTGCGATTTGTTCGAGGACTTGGAGGAGCTGGCCGAACTGATGGCCGAGCTCGAGGAGGAGGCCAGCGAGGCGCGGGGAATGTGCCAATAGTCCTGCATCTGTAAGGAAAGCCAAGAGAGTTTGTTAGTTTTGTTTGTGGGAAAAGAAGGAAGTGAATTTATTTAAATGGTATTTATATTTAAGGGGAAACTTAGTGATGGCTTTGTGGATATTTAAGAGATGTTTGGAAAAGGTTTAGAAAAGTTTAAGCCATACTTTTGGGGGCCTGCTTATTAAATCTAGATTGAGACGTTAGATTTTGAAAAGGTTTGAGTTTGAAGATTTTTGAGAGTTCGTATTTTATGTTAGGTTCTTTAAATTGTGCTCTCATTTCACATACTATAATTTAATATTATTTATAGATTATACAATATCTGAGATATTTAATACTGTAAATATTTTCTTTGCTAATATTACATAAGTAATTATGTTTAGAAGCTAATTAGCACCAAGCAAACACTTGTAATGCTTCTTCTCGCATTATTAAGTTTAAGCAACACTCTGCTAATAAAACCCTTAAACTTTTATAGTTTTAATTGTGCAAACATATATTTTATAATTATTTTAACTGCACTTTGATGTGTAAATAAATGAGCTGAGTTCAGGCACATTTTGTCTGTGTAAAACTAAGCTCTCCTTCGCCTGGAAGCCCTGTGATCATGTCACGAGCTCCTACATCCGCCTGCTCTACAATATTTTTTGTTTTTTTTCTGGTCACACATCTAAGTCTTCCCTGTTCTTGGCTCCTCCACCGCCTCTGCTCTCTTCCTGCCACTTTGTGACCGTGCTGGCGTCAGAAGAAATACAACAAAAATGCCAAAAAAAAAAATTAAGAAACCTGAACTTTCCAGTTGTCTTTGGGCCTTTGGGTTGTCTTTGTTTTGCATTTGGCTTGTTGGCAACTTGTTTGATATTTATGGTCTCTGGTCTTGGTTTGGCTAAAAGCCTGATTTGTATTTATTATTAATTCGGTTTAAAGTTAGTGGTTGTTGTTGTTTGTTACTTTTGGGCAAGCTTTTATCTTGGCCTTTCTCCCGAAATGGCTCTGGCAATTGTTTGGCTTTGACGTAATTGTGGCAATCAATTGTTCTTGATTCTAAATAAAATCAATTTTTGCCGGAATACAAAAGTTGCAATTCGAGTTTGTGTTGTGTGTCTTTTGTTTGACTTTGCAGCTTGATTCTTCTGTGTGTTTTCTGGGTGCTTTTTGTCTTACACGGCACAGAAGTTAATAAATTTGTTCGTCGCCGCTTCTTGCGTTTTATTTATTGTAAATATTATTTAGGCATGCGGAAGTCTTATCACTCTTTATTTGATTCAACTTGATTGGCCAGTTTTCGATTTTTGTTTCGATTTCTGCTGCCCGCCGTATTTATTTTCGAGTCTCTGTTACTTTACTTACTTTTTGTGCTTTTTGTTGGCTTTGTTAATTTGTAATTTGTAATTTGTTTTTGCGGCTCCCGGGGTGGATTTGTTTGATTATTACAGCAATTTATCACACACACAATTTAAGGTAATTAGTAAGTATATCACAATCTGGAGTATTTATACTCAGAGTCTCGCTCCGGTTGTCAGTCTCTCTGGTGGTGCTGCGGTTCTTAATTGGGCTTTTTACGACACAGGTCTTAAAAATGAATTTTAATTTAAGCGAATTCAAATTGCGGCTCCTCGCGAAACACTCAGCTGTTGTCTGGGCTGCTGTTTGGGGGGGATACCGATTCTTAATTTTTGCAAATTCTTCCGATCGTATCTCTCAGTCAGACGCGTCGCGTCTTCTTCTCGCAGCGAAGAATTCTTCTTGTGTGTGCCCGCGTGTCGCCGAAAACAGAACCGATCTAAACGGCCTCAAGAATCGAACTGAAGCGAGCTTAGCGGATAAGTCGCTCTGCTCACCTGAGTTCTGCCCACCTGAGCGGCAGCCGTCGCTGCCTCGCTGCCTCAGTCGGCGTCGATGCGCAAACCTTTTGCGAGTGTAAAAGTGTTTGTTGTTTTTGCTGGCTTTCTTGCCGGATTTCGCATGTCATAACATTTGTACGGTTCTCAATTTGTGTGTCTGTTGCCACTGTTGCCACAGTAGTTGCTCGTAAATTATAGATTCTAATTCTAATTCTAATTACAGAGAACGTATGGGATTCGTTTCAGGGTTCTATTTAATGATATTTAAGGTAATTTCATGGTTTAGACAGGCTTTCGAAGATGTTTGTCAGGTGCATTATTTGATTAGCAAGATTTACTAGGAAGATAATTTATAATCTTATTAGCCAGTTGAAACCGAAAAGGATTTGTTGGGTAATATACCCAGTATATTTCGTAGGTAATAAATAACACTTATGTATTTATTATTAACTAGCTGATAATATTATAGATAATTTTCCTAGTAAATCTTGTTGATAATTAATATTAACCTTTTTTAATTATTATTATTAATAAATAAAGGGTTTATACAACTATAATGTAAATTTCCACAAAGAAACATATTACTTTATCGGCTCATTTATTCCCCGTATCATTACATTAACTGTTTATTATTTACTAAAATTCTTAACTGGGAATTCTGAGCGTTGAGCTCCTTCAGCAAAGTAAATTTGCCATATTTTAACTTTGTCAGAATTAACCTTATATCCTGTTTATATCTGTCCTCTTATCTGTTATCAGAATATAAGATAAACCCATAGAATATTATGAAAACTATTAGATAATTTTGGATAATGTTTCTAAAATGTTTACTTAAATTAAACTTAAATTGCATGAAGCCAGAGATGATTAAGTTTATTCTTTGAAAGTCAAATATAATATAATATAAAGATATTGCCTGTACCTATTATTTATTTAATTTAAACTTAAACTGCATGAAGTCAGAATAATTAAGCTTAATTAAGTCTTTGGCTTAATGTTACCCTTAACATTTCTTTATTTTTAATATAATTGCATATTGTTCTTTATTATCTTTACAATATATTAACTGAAGGTAAAACCTTCTAATTAATTCAATTAATTACTTTCTTATGCCACTTAAGGCTTCCACTTTCCCAGAGACCACTGTACTTGTATCTATTTATACGGCTCTTCACGAATGGCCACTTTTCTCCCTCGGTTCTCTTGTTTTGCCTCGATTATGTTTGATGGGGCTGACTTTGCCGGCTTTGATGTTTGGCCTGCTGCTCGCCTTGATCAGCTCATCGATGTGTCTACTTTCTTTTGGGCCTTCTTTTCTAGGCTCTTTTGCCCGCCCTTTTTGCTCATTAAGTTGCAATTGGTTTTGCTTTTTTTTTTGTGGGTATTTCTGAGCCTCTTCAGTGAAGGGCCCTTGGTGGTCTTGTGCCGCCGTGTGGGCGTCTTTTTCTAGATCCGTTTCGGCGGCGGCCCAGAAATTGGAGTTTGATTGCGGAAAAACCCTAATTCTAATTTAATGTTGAACATAATTAAGGGCAAACCTTGACCAGCTTACACACGGTCACTCTCCTCCGCCCATTCGGTGTACATAGTACCCGGAGTAGGGCTTCCATAGCCCATTAATGTTTTGATTAATACGTCTTTCATTATTAAATCAACGGTTTATGGTCGCATAAATAATATGGCCATTATTTAAATGGCTATTTCGGCTTTTAGGCGAGTCTATTTTTGGCTCATTTCGAATTCTAAGAAAGCATTTAACGTCAATGATCCACACAAAAGCCTTATATCAACACACACGATCGGAGATGCAAAAATGGAATTTATCGATTAATTAATATGAAATTTGAAACATGATCTGCGAAGTCAAATCAAGTTTCCCTTTACATTCTGTAGTGGGGATATAGAATATAGAAATCATGGCAAACATGTTTACAAAATTCTGGCTGAAAAGCATTGAGAATTCTGAGATCGACCTTTTTCGAATCTCTAAAATCTGAAATCTTTTGTTGAGTCAATATGAAAATACCCACTTTATCAGTGAGTCACCGCTGGATGCTGCTGATTTCCATTAATAAATTAAAGTTTCTTGAATAATCCCGCGATGTTTGCGTTTCTCTGGGGAGGAATTTGTTAAACAAATTGCCGAAAATCCCCACAAGAGACGTCTTATTATTGTTATTTGTTTTTTGTTTTCTCGTTGATCCTAGCCCCGGATTCGATAGTTGTTTTTTCCAAACCAAAATCCAGCACTGATCTCATATTAATATATCATTAAACTTTCGAGAATTGCTTCGGCAAACAAGGCGAAGGCGCAGATTGCCAACATTTCTATTACAGATTTATTTGCTTTGGGGGCTTAAGCCGGAGAGCTCCATCTGTCATTTTGGCCGGAGCTTGCTTGCCCCGGTAGCCCCAGAGCCCAGCAAATGTTTCTAATTTTTTGTGGCTTCGTCCGTCGAGCATCTTGTTATCACCTTTTAAGTGAGACAAGTGAGTGGCTTGCCGCCTGAATTTTGTATTTTTTTTTTTGCGTATTCTCGGGTGCCTTGGTATGGGTGAAGTGCGGCCGATTTAATCAGCGGAGAGTTGACAAAGATTACCTGACACGGCCAGTTACCAGAGCACCCGAGTGCCAGAGTGCCAGAGCAGTGGCAATGGACTCCGAATCGCATTAACTGGGGGAAATAAGCAAAACAAAACCGAAAGAGTTTCTCGAGTGGCAAAGATTGAGGGACGTGGCCACTCGAGGAGATGGGATGACGGCCAAACACTTGCTATAGATCGCCCGAGAGCCGTACGGAACCGATCCGAGACATTCCCCCAAATAGAATCAACAACATTCACCACACACACACACACACACACAAAAACTAAGACCCAAGACAAACGAAGATGGGTTTTGTTATTTTTTTTTTTTTATGCATATAATTAAGAATGCAAAATAGTCGCTCGTCAGTGACGCCGACGACGAATGGATCTTACTTGCCCGGGAGATTTCTGTTCCATTTTGGGTGACAACAATTGGGATTAAAAAATGCGTAGAATTCATAATTTGATCGTGGTAAACGGGGAAATCCCTTGGAGCCATCCCCAGATGGATCCGTTGACGTATGCCACGCTTATTTCCAGCGAGCCTCGGGGGCCATACACAGCATCCATCTCCATCTCCACATCTCCATTGATTGCCGCTATTAAAGCTTAATTTTCGCATATAGAAAACGTTTTTGGGTATGCAAACAATTTATCGGTTTGCTGCCCTCAGGGGGGGCTGAGTTAGAGATTCTAACTAACTAACTAACTAACGTTCTTCTCCCCCCCAAAAAAACCATGCGAAATTCCTGAGTGCTTGACTCACTCGGTGGATGCCAAGCGGAAACAAGCGAAATAAATGTCTTATTGATAACTCATCACGTAACTGAGTCTTACGTTTGGTTCTCTATATATACTCGAAATTATATTGCCGCCTTTGAACAGCTTCTAATTGCGAGAGTTATATGAACGCAACTGATCTTTTATTTGTCCGTTTCACGCCTGCTTAGCTTATAAAACCCCTCTTAATGGGCTTCTACCCATAAATCAAAGGCAAAAGTCAACTTTGGTGGGGTTTAATATCGGCGTGGAATCGAAGTGTGAACAAAGAATTCAACCTGACAAAAGGCCCTGGGTAAATTAGCCGCTTTTAAGATCCATTTTGTTTGGTTTCCTGGTCGAGCATATATTTTATTATTGAGATCAGGTCACTCCACAATACGTAGTTCCAGAAAATGGCATTGATTTATTCTGGCTTTGAGTTTCCAAGAATCTGGTCCAACTTTGGTGGGAATACTTTGTTTCTAGAGATTTATGGACACTTTCTTGTGATTTAAGGTGTCTTAACTCCTCAGGAAAACTAAAATTTTGTAATCACATTAACCCATCACATAAACCCACAAATTATCTCCAAATTACCCAAATTAGTAAGATGCTAAAAAACTTGCTTAAGATAGAACAAAGATCGAATATCTTGTTCTGGGCTTAATTACCATTAAACTACTGTGTTCTGGGGGCATCTTTACAATTTTCGTTGTATTTAATTTATGGAAAAACCATTCACGTTGACAGTTTCAGCTTGAAAAGATCTCGTTTCTCACAGCTACGATCACTCCAATCATTATATGGGATATCCCAAAAAAAAAAAAACGAATGTTTGACTAGGTTAACCGGATAAAGTTTCCACATACAATTTGTTTTGTAATCCGCTTATGGCGCAAATAAATAAATAAATAGCTACCAGATCGATCTCTCAAATCTCATTTACCATGCAAATGTCAATACGGATTCTATTGTAGCCACTCGAGAGCTCATTGTATCCACCGTCTGCTTCGGAGTTGAGCGCCCGCCGTTCCCAATGGGAACTAGTTTTGGTGGTGGCAACGTTCTAATCAGATTTAAAGGCAAAACAATTCTAAATGGAAAGGAATAAAAAAGATAAAAAAAATAAAAAACAAATCATTTGCCACGCTCGATTTCGATTCCATCTCCCTCTGTCTTGAGATGTTTCGGTTCTATACTCCACTTCTGGCCACAAATAAGTCAAGTTTAAGCCGCTTTTAATGAGCATACAGTAGCACATCGCAAATGGGGAAAAGCTGGGAGAATGGGTTGTGTTTTAAAAAGATGTACTATAAATTTTCTTAAATATATTCCTGTTTTTTTGAAGGTTTTTAAAATATGTAAGAGATTTTATAGGTTTTCAATTGCATAATTTATTAGAGTATGAAACTTATTCAACAAACTAATTCTATACTTAATTTTGATGGAAACTTTTAAGAACTACGCTGTGAATCTCAAATTTTGACCCCTCATGCTATATTAGCATGATCGTAATTTCTTGGGGAAAACATTATAGAATTCACCAGATTTTGATATGTTAACATTATCATCTAATCTAAAGATCTAAATCTTAAAAATCTCCAAAGTGAGGCACCCCTTATTCCCCATTTGTGACCCATCACTGTACCCCTACACCTCAGTTTATTGGGCGACTCAGCTGTTTTTTGGCTCGCTGATAACATTATCGAATACAAAACACTCGGCACACACTTATAAACACTCGACTCCATCAGCGAAGCTATACCGAATTGTTGCTTCTTTTTTCTATTTTGTTTAAATGGACGCGCTGCTGGTTTGTTGTTCCTACGCTACTTTGGTCGTAGGAGACCGTTGTCTGTGGCTGTTGTTGGGGCCGTTCTTTTTTCCTATTTTAATTTTTTTTTGGTGCCTGGTGCCTGGCACCGGATCGCATCTTTTAGCATAAATTATACGCGGCTAGATATTTAAAGAAAATGAAATGCTGTTCAAGTTTTATAGAATTAATCAGGCAGAAGCAATAACAACATGTCGCGCGATTAAAACGGCAGCAGACAAAGATGTCTTTCACTTTGCAGACTGTAAGATGGGGCAAATTAGTTCGAAAAAGTCTGGAGATTTGAATGATCGATTAACTGGTTGCCGATTTAACGTGCAGCATCATCTCAGCATTAGGAGAGCCGCCGCGGCGGCATTTGCATAAAATCGCCCACCGTCAGACGACGAACCGTCTGCGACAATCCGCGCTCTCACCTGGATAAGTGTGCCATGTCTCGTGCTTGATATTTTGTATATCTCTCTGCTGCTTTTTTCTTCTTTTTTCCCTGCTGCCGTCGTCGCAGCCATCAATATTGGTTATTATTCATTAATTCATTCACGACGACACTTTATGCGGCTGCTTTGTGCCGCTTCTCTGAACCCAATAGCGGCGAACTCTGACTTTGACTGGCAGTGACTCTTCAGCTTTGTGTGTTTACCTTTTGGCGGTGGCACAGCTTCATTTCGTGGCTCTATTGTTTTCCCTCCTCCAGCAACAGCGGCATTTGCATGTGTGTCCCCACCTTAATGGCCGTAGGTGTGTGCTAGTCTCCCTCTTGTCTGCCGATTTTTGATTTGTGTAAATTTCCTAGTTTCGAGCTTGGTGTTCTTTTCCGTCTGCTGCCATTTGCATAACCTTCGGCGAATGCAGAATGGGTTTTGTGGTTTGGTTCGAGTCCCTTGAGAAAGCCGCCGGCATTGTCTTTACATTTACTTAATTAACTTTTCAAAAATTCAAGCCTCAAAAACACAAGCAAACATTCACATTTAGGCCTTTTTCGATTGTAAAACCCTTGAGGAATTGGCTTTCATTTTATGTTTACTTAATGAACATTAAAAAATCAAAAGTAATTGAATTTATATACCTTTAAAATATACATTAAACAGAAAGATCTTCTTCACAATACAATTTATCTAAGAGTCTGTTATCTCAAAATCTTTGAAACATCTCTTTTAAATGTTTATTATTTTATTATGTGTAAGTAAATTCATTTTAAATTAGAAATATATTTTAAGTTTCGCTTTTAATAGTTGTTGTCTTAACACTTGAATTGTTTCTTCGTTCTTCGTGGAATATGATTTTTATTCCACATTCAACACTTTTATATTATAGCAAAACCCTGAAACATTTGTTTAAAATTAATCCAAGAGCATTATTTTTTAATTAAATACAATCAGTTGTTTCTTTTTCTTCATTCCCTTTAATAACTTTAATGATTAATTTATATGCCTTTGGTGAAAGGTAAATAATTGAATCAGGTTCTTGTTCTCTTCGACTTCTTTAACTTATTAATTTGCAAAATAATTGGACCATTTTGCTGAAATTATTCGCACATTTCTGGGGCTAAATGGCTCAGAGTAATTTTAGTTTTTTTGCTGTTGCCAAGCGCAAGTGCCCACGTATCCGCAGCTTTAAGATCCCGACTCTTTCTGGTGCTATTTCTGTGTTGCTGCCTTACATCCGCGTACAATTGAATGTTTCCAATTGACATCCGCTTCAGTTTCAGCTTTTGACACATTTTTTTCTTTTGGTCACGGCGATCGCTGGGTGATGATGAAGTGAAGATGATGACACCCACATGGGGCCCCACAAGATCGGTGATCCGTGATCGCTGATCGCTGGTCGCCGAGCTACTGTTGACACGAGCCGCGTGCTGCTCCGCACGGAGAAGAATCGCTTCGGAGTTCGGAGTGGCTGCCACCTTGGCTGGCTGCCCACACGAGCAGCAGCGTAGAGACTCCACTGTGGTCGCGGTGGAAAGCGTCCTTGGTCGGATGCTGCGGCGGCGTCGTCGTCGTCGTCGTGAGATTTAAATTAAAGGGGCTCACCCTTACCCCCCCTCTCATTGTTTCTCGCTAATTGATTGCACAGCCAGTTGTCTAATAACTCTGGCTTTAATTATGCTGCGAGCTAATGGGAAAGGTGTTAATGTATGCATGTATCCGTGCGATTTATAATTAATGGCCAGCCGTGGCATATAATTCTAGACGCCAGTGTAATTGCTGTGAACTTGGCCAGGCCGACGAGCTATCCAAGCCAAGCCAAGCCACAAGTCGCATAAATAACTCCATCGCCTCTTTAGGCAACCTGCAACCTGTTGAGCGACATTCCCAACATCTTCGCAGACCCTTAACCGGACCTCAAGAACCGCTGTACGCACGTCCTTGAACTGGCAGCTGAACTAAATTCCCGTTCTACTTGGGGTCCTTGAACAAAGGAAGACTCGCATCTCGATCCGTTGATCTTGGTGAAGGGCAGGCAGCGAGATCTGGCAGCTGTGATATGTATGCTGCGCCGAGGAGACGTGCCCCTGCTGCCTGCAGTTGCTTGGAATTTATTTATAGAGAGACGGAGAGAGATCGTTATTAGCCATCGCCAAGGTTGTGCAATGACCAAAGCAAAGTCTGGGGCTAAAGAATCATCCGTAGATGTACACATCCGATCATTAATCACAAGAGACCTGCCACTCCAAGCTTGATTACACGAAGAACCCCCTGAACAATCCACTCTACTCCAGTTTGATTGTCATTAACGGAATGGCTTTGGCATTACACGCAGAAAAAACTAAGAAAGGTGGGGCTTTTAATGGGTTAAAGTTGTGGGATAGATTGTAGGAAAAAGATTGTAAAATTCATAAAGTTAAGGCTATATTCTAATCCCCATGTAAATAATTAATTTATTCCACTAAATATTTTCCTCTCTGCAGCTCAAGATTCCCTTCAACGTGACATTCGCTCTGCGTTCCCGCGATCTGGTGGTCAATATCGGTAGGAAGTCGCTGAAGGTGGGTCTCAAAGGTCAAGAGCCCATCATTGATGGCGAGCTGTGCGGCGAGGTGAAGCAGGAGGAGTGCGTGTGGGTCTTGCAAGACAGCAAGACTGTGATGATCACACTGGAGAAGATTAACAAGATGAACTGGTGGAGTCGCTTGGTCACCACCGATCCGGAGATATCGACGCGCAAGATCAACCCGGAGCCCTCGAAGCTGTCGGATTTGGATGGGGAGACGCGCAGCATGGTGGAGAAGATGATGTTTGATCAGCGGCAGAAGGAGATGGGTCTGCCCACCAGTGATGATCGCAAGAAACAGGATATCCTCGAGAAGTAATTAGTGCCTACTTAGTAGTACTTTTACAGAACTCTCATTACTTTATTTCTCTCTCACAGATTCAAGCAACAGCATCCGGAGATGGACTTTTCCAAGTGCAAATTCAATTAGTTTCAACATTCTAAGCCTTGTACTTGTACAACTTTCGCTTTCGCACTTCTCAAACTCTCCCTCACATTCGAAATGTATGTGTTCTCCTACATCTTTCATCCTTTCCAACCACCCAGTAAACTAATGCAAGCAAATAAATATAATTCAAACGGCATTTAAAAAAAAAAAAAAAAAACAAAACCAAACCTCGATGAATTTTTAAATATTTCAATATGTTAAATACCAATTAGTTAAGTGAAAGCCAAGCGGCGGGAAAAAAATCGATCATTCATGAAGGAAAAGGCGGGATGAAACCCGCTTGGTCATCTGCAAATAAACCAAGGTAATTTCTCGCTTTTATGGCTACCTTTAAAGCTGAATTTAAATTGAATTTATTTATTCGATTCCCGAACTGGATCTGGAGCTGGATCGGTGGAATTTCTTGGGTCGCATCGCCGGATTTACTTGTCTTTAACGGTTCTGGGTAATCCTCTTTCATTTCAGCGAGAGGAGGAGGGTGTGGCCTCCGATCAGAATTTCTCAGTAGTTCTCTGGGTCAATGATCTGATTAATTTATATATTTTTTTGTGACTCTCCACTTTTGAACTTGTTCTTAGGGGGGACGATCATAAATTAGTGTGGCGGCTGTTTTAATAAATAGTTTCTATAGATTTTATGTTGATTTCGCAAGCTCTCTGGGCTTTTGTCCAATTTGTAAAGTGCTAAGCAATTTTTTAATGGCTACGACTAATTTGGCAACTAATTTGTTGTCTTGGCTTTTGAAGTTATTTTGCGTATTTTATTTGCCACGCGCCGTGATTTTTTGTCTTTGCGATGAGAGCGTGTCACGAAGAGGTACTGAGGAGGTTAAAATTTTGGTATCTTAAATTGCAGGAGTTGAAAATGCAGCTTTGTAATGTATTTATGATGTTAACGTTACATATTTGAACCATAAAATGGTAATGTTTAATTAAGATTAACTACAAACAAAGGCTATAACAGTTTTTCTTAAAAATATCAACGAAATGTAATATTTAAATGATTTAAATATTATTCGGGATTTTATACCTTCATTAAAAATTATTTATATAACATTTCAAACAACTTTAAATTCGTCAAACACCCGAAACTATATCCCCACTGAACCATCTCTAGTTTTAAAAAAAACCACCAAAGTAGTAAAGACATTTGATACGCCCCGTTTAGTTGTTAATTCTCGTAGCTCATTAATTAAATAAAATGTTTCTCAAACTGTGTTTAACAAGCCGTAAAAAAGAGAAGCGTACGCCGTGTACGAACAATGCCAAAAGGCCCTAATTAATGAATGGCTATGACTGACGGTTTCCCCATATCGCGCAATGGGGTGGAGGCCAAAAAAGGAGATGGCTTTGGGATAGTAAATCGTAATCCCATCAAATCATCGTTTGTCATGCGAGTGGTCCCCACTACTGCTCTATGCCTTACTTAATTAATTACCAATTAATATCATAAATTACTGTCAGCTGGGGGAATACGAGATTTTTGCGCCGCCTTTGTGGCTGTGCAAAAAAGTGGCATTGTCCCTAATGGCCAAAAATAAATTGTAACAAATTGTTTGGTGCGAGGGAAGCAAACATGCAAACAGAACAGAACAGAATCGGGGCCCGGGTAGAACCGGATTTTTGGTTTGAACTTAATATGTGGAATTTTGTTTGTTATAAATTGGAAAGTACCGAATGCTTTCGGTTTATATATCCGCTTCGGTTTTCTGCCGTCCAATTAGAAGGCAAACCGACCGGTTGACCGACCGGCGAAAGAGACCCGGAGACTACTCCCGGGGAAAGAGAAAGCCCGCTAATAAATGTGGTTAGATAATAGCAAGCCGCCGCAGCAAAACGATTTCTGCATCCAGAATCTCAGTGACTGACTAATCACACTTGGCGATTAGAGGGAAATTTAGTTTTTTGGCCCTAAGGCGCTTCGGTAATTAAATTCCAGGCCACAGTCAGGCTCTATAAATAGCACTCTTTTATTCAAATCAATTGAACTGTTAAATGACGCACGTGATGAATGCGTCTTGTGTCCAGCAGAGAAATCAATAAATATTAAATGTATGAAGAAACAAAAATAAAAAGCGGGGTAAAAAAGGCAAAAATCAACAACAATGGGAGCCATAAATAATGAATCCGGGTGCCGTGCCGGGTTCTACTGTTGTTTCTGCTGTTCTGTTTGAGTCTCTCTTTTTTTGTATTTTTATTATTACTTATTTCGACAGCCGCAAAATTTTTGGTAATTTCGAGTGTTTCCCACATCAAACACACGGTCGAACACGGCAAGTTATAGCGCAAATTATTCCTCTGGGGCGTTCTCAGCTTGTTTCGCTTGGGTCGCGTGGGCTATTCTATTTTTTCCCCTCGCAACTTACTTTTTATGCTGGTAATTGCGGCACATTTGTTATTTTTAGCCATATTTTTTTGAGTCTGGTTGCTCGTTCGCCCCTTAAGTATAACAGTTCGGGAGGGCGGAGCTATGGGGTATGCGGAGGGGGGACTTGGGTAAATCGGGAATAGGAGGAGGCTGGGGCCTGTGATCAGGGCTGATGACTCTATTGTGAAGCTAACGCGTCATGTTGCCGGTCACGCCTCATAAATTCGTCTAGACTTTGGCTCAGACAAAAGACTTAGGCAACGAACTCGCATGGAAATCAACGGGTGCCGCGCTGGAAAGTTTCGGCTTGCCAGGTTGCCAGGCAAAAAGCGAGTCGCCTTTTGTCCAGTTTCTATGATCGGTTTGAAGGTCAAGCATAAAACTGCAGTGGCCATAACAGTAAATACCTTAAAGCCAAGAGACATAAAAAAAGACAGCGTAGAGGGAGAGAGAAATAAGCCGACTTATATGTTAACCCTATTCATGTGACCTGTCTCTTGGCTTACCTATTTATTTTTTAACAAACAAAAAAACAGTTTTTGTTTAAATAAAAATATAAATCTCTTAATTCGACAATTGATTTATGTTTTATCAGCATTAATAAGTAGACTTGAAACTCTTCAAAACAACAAAGAATTCGCATGATTTATTAAACATTTTATTTATTTATTAAGCATACTTTCAATTATTACAAGTAATTTGTTACTTTAATTCATCTTGAAAACATCAGGAAAATCTTTATTGAAACCTCGTTGATTGCAAAATGCATTGCACTGCCATAAATCAGCAGGAAATAGTGCGTATAATTAAAGCTCCCAGCACAAGCTAATCACCAGCCATAAAGCATACATTAAGAATGAATAAAACGGATTTGCCTGATTGAGTCATCAGGCGAGAATGTATTTTTAATCCCTATATAAGTAGCTTCAAGAATTGTATTGATATGACAGGGGGTTAAGGTGGCTCAAAACGAGAGAGAAGGGAATTCCCAATGTGGTGTTAAGCTGGAGGCCCGAACTCAGACCCCGGTGGTGGGCTTGTCACCGTGAAACCATGGAGGTGGAGTGTCAGTGTTGAGTGCTGAGTGTGTGGCTTGAGGGAAACCATGGCATTGCCATGGTTGGCTGGGTCTCGAGATGTGCAGACAGGCGGAGATTAATGTCTTCGACTTATGGCCGTTGTGACTGCCATTTCGTCAGCCGATCGTTCAAGGGTTCTAAGCGCTGCATGTCAATAGTATTATATGGTTAAATATATCCGGCTGCGTTCCCGGACCTGATTCATGCTGCAGTTGGCCTGCATTTACATACCTATAGAGTCGTATTTATTGTATTTATTTTTATTTTTTTGTTTGGTGCCGCTGCCTGTGGTTTTGCCTTCACTTTTTGGCCTGCCATTGCCTGCAGGAATTTCCAATTAGCTTTGGTTATCGCACAATTTGCTGTTGGCCTGGCCTGCTGCATTTGCATATCGGGGCTCTGAGCGATTTATAGATGCTATTAGCCAGGTTTTTTGGTGGTAACTAATTTATAGGGGGTTTTAGGGGTTTACATCTAGTTAAGGATGCCAGGGAAAGTAACCTTTCCAAAAAGGAGTGCGGGTTAAGTCAATAATTACATAATATCTTTATATTTTTTAAGATTGAATAAATAAAAGTTGTATTTACATAAATTATAGATCCAGGTGTTCTATATCTTTGCCACATTTTTTATTTAATTTAAAAGCGTATTCTCCCCGTTTTGTTCTTATTTTTTCCGTGTTATTTGACTTTTTCTTGTTGCCAACTGCTAAGCTTGGCCCAAATCATGTTGTTGGCCTGCGGCATACAGCAGCTGTTTAACCGTTCACCGCTTTAGATAGCAATCTATTAATTGGCCATTTTTGGCAAATTATTTGCCAATTTTTTTCTACGATTTGAATTCTTTGTTTTCTGTTATATCTTTCGTCTGAATTATGACTAATTTCATGGTATTTACGAGGTGTGACAATTAAGTAATGAGACTGATTTTTTTTCTGCGATTTTGGGAACCCCCCCACCTTAAAAAACCCCCCCCCCCCTTTCCCCCCCCCCCCCCCCCCCATATATTTTTCTTCCCCCCCCCCTTCTTTTTTTACCTCCCCTTTCTTTTTTTAAAAAAAAATCTTTTTTTTGGGCCCCCCAAAAAAAAAAAAAAAAAAAAAAAAAAAAACCCACCCCACCCTTTTTTCTTTTAAAAAAAAAAAAAAAAAAAAAAAAAAAAAAAAAAAAAATTTAAAAAATTTATTTTTATTTTTTTATAATTTTTCCAAAAAATTTAATTGTTTAAAAAAAAAAAAAAAAAGTATGATAGAGTGGAAAAGGAGGAAGGGAGGGGGAGAGCAGGAGAAGGGGGGGAGGGACAAAAATAAAAAGGTTGGGAGGGTTTAAACTTTTAAAATTTAAAAAAATATTGGACTAATTTCATGGTATTTAGAGTGCGGGCGACGACTTTATTAACTGGATCCTTCATCACAACAACGCGCCGTTTCACCCCCCCCCCCGGCTTCCCCTATTTTTTCCCTTAAAAAAATCGCACTGTTGCAACAACCGCCCTATTCGCCCATATGTCACCCTGTGACTTTTTGATTCGATTAAAGACATCCAGGCGGCCGTGACGAGCGTTTTCGTGGACACCAGTTTTTCTGTGGGGGCTGATTGTAATATTTCTTTCAATAAAATCTTTTGCATATGAGAAAGTTGTTTCCGTCATATAATTAATTTGCAAAGCTCTCTTTTTGGGTTTAAGTCTTAGACCCCCAAATGGATGACACATTCTCTTTGACACAACGATCTAAATGTACGGTTTTCTTGGTATATTCCCATGACTCAGTTTAGCTTTTGACTTCCTTGCTAGTTTAATATTATTTTTTGTAAGTTTAATGATAAACAACAGTCGAAAACAAATGTTTGTCCAGTGTCCATCGTGGGTGGTCGACAATCATTTATCCAAATGCGAGGTGGGAATGGCCGGCACAATCAGCGTTATTAATAACACAACAATATTGTATCATTTGTTAAACATTTTATGAATTGCTGTTCTTTATGCTGTGTTCATCGCCCGAGAATGTGGTGTGAAAGGCAGAAGAGCACAATCGCCGCGTTGATGATGATGCATCTGGGTGGGGGAATGGGGCTTGAGATCGTGATTGGGTCTAATGCATATGTCTGGATATGCAGTAAATGGACGTGGACAATTAGAGAATGATTTCACTCGATTAAACTTTGAATGGAGGAAGTTCTTGGGTCGGACTTCAAGATTGCATAAGTGGTTGAGAGTTGCTTGATTGCATAATTTCCCAAGAAGACGAATCTCTTGTTATGTGCCAGCTCATGGAAAAGCAATTAAAAGTATCTTAATCGTAAGTAATCGATTGATTTTGCATAATAACACACTAAGAGGTGGTATTTAACGTAATTATTATTCGTTTTTTTTGCTGATTTTATTAGTGCATTTTGGAACTTTTTGGACCAGTTTTATAATTCTATACCCAGAATCATTACCTCTGCTTCTATTTGAGCTTGTAAAGTAAAGCAATTTCCAACATCGTAAAAGTTGACTCAAATGTAATTATCATAATTGCTACTCATTTAATTATTTTGCTTCATTTTCCACTAACATTCCGGTTATCTAAAACCTTTTATTTTTTATCAGTCTTATATCAAATCTTTGGGTTTTTATGATCATTTACGTTTCATTAGCTAATTAATGGGCAGGCTTTCCTGGCCCCTTCAATTAACACACTACACCGAAAAGGTGAGCAGAGGGGCTGTTTGTGCACTTGCATAATTATTCACACGTCTGGCAAGTTAAATATAAAACAAAAGTTAAATAAAGGCCGAGGAAAAAACCAACAAAAATCTGTCATTAAAGTTGACACGGGAAATGCCCCACGAAAAGGGGTGAACAGAGTGCAAGTTTTGGAGGGGGGATGTAAACATGGAGAGGGGATATATGTACTTATCCCAAAGCAGCCCCCTTAAGCTTACATTCCGGGGCGTGGCAAATATTTATTTTGTTTTCATCTTTATTTTCTATTTACTTGGATAGCTTCTCACTGGGTTTGTTTGAAGAGATGAAAGGGGCTTCTTTTGCTCTAGCCATACACAGTAAGGGTACCTAATTGTACCTTAGGTACAAGTTTAGAAGTTTTTCATTATAAAATAAAGATTATAGTTGAACGTATAAGAAATCCGAATCTAAGGTAATCCTTAAATCGATATTTAAGGATATTTTTCTGAACAAATAACCGTTTGGCTTAATTAAATATATGCTAGGTACAATAACAAAAATTATTATCACATTATTTTATTATTTTATTCTTAATATGTACAGAAAATGCAACGTTTTTTTATAGAATATATTTTTTATTTATATATTCAGTGATTTCAAAAAGTTGATTATAAATGCAATTATCCATAAAATAATCCAAATGAAAAGTTTCAAATGATAATAATTTAATTTATTCATATTCTTTAAGATTCTATTGACATTTCTCTCAATAATATTATATTAATGTTAGTTAATATTAAATAAATATATGTTCCAAATTACTAAGAGCCTTAAAAGTACCCTTATGGAATCCATAAATTACGTCCCCAAATAAGTACCTAAGGGCACATGTTACCCCTTATTTATGGTCACTAGCTTTAAAAACATGTAAAGATAAAGCCGAAGAAACACTATTTGCCAGGCAAATCTCACAGAACAGCTGATAGCCAGTCCGTCCGCCCTCTCCGGCCCACCGGTCGCCGATGGCTGCTTAGCGTGTTCATGCAAATTCGACCTTGACACAATTTCCGTTTCATAACAGAGAAGCAAACAAATGAGCGAGGGAGGCAGGCGAATACCCAACACACAACACACAACACCCATGTGTGTGAACGAGTGTGTGCGGGGCGACACACATAAAGAGACAACAACAACAACTGTGGCGGCGGCGAGGTGGCAGCAGGTGAGATGGAGACAGAAACCCGTGTAATAACTCAACCTCAAGTGCGGGCCAACTAAAAAAAAATACAACAAAAAATCTCCACTTTTTTGCGGCTTTTGCAGTGCAAGAAATTTTAGGGAATCCAGAAAAGAAACTTGAATTTTGTTTATTTAATTAATAAAACTAAAATTACCCTTGATATTAATATTAATCAATTTGGAAAGACATTTATGAATAATTCCTTTCAGGCAAAAATAAACGTTAAAAAAGGACAAGTAAATGCATAAAGCATTCCAAATTTTTATAAACTAAATATTAATTGATTAAAAAATAATCCAACATGTGTTTATAAAAATATAAAGTAAAAAGATTTTTATTTAGCCGATTTACAACAAGGTAATAATCTTTAAAAATGGAGGTAACGATTTAAAGAGCACTAAATAAATATAAAGAATATTATATATGCATTACAAATTATATAAAATGTATACAATATAATACATTTTATTTCTTAAATATCCATTCTTATTTATCTCGTTTTTGTATCATTGTATATATTTTTTTCCATCTCAAAACACATTTCTACTGTGTAGCCGCTGTCGTTACACGTCGCTACCTCGCGCTTATGTTCGCCACCGGCATTCACATGGCCAAAACGGCTTACGAAAACTGTTTTTAGTTTACTGCCAAGAAGTCAAGTCTGAGAATTGCATGCTCTGAACTTTGGTGGATTTTCTCTGGGGGATTTATGGGGGAGGTGGGACCCGAGGTATGGGTGCGGGTGTGGACTTGCACAAGCGATGAGGTGCGATGAGCAGCATGCGATGGGGAGCACTCATTGGAAATTCTAATGAATTGGGCCCAGACCTGGGTCAGGTCAGATCATCTCACGATCTTCGGATCCGATTCGATATCTTTAAAGCTCCCATCCTCATACCAATCCCAGATCGGTTCAGATCAAAGGGTAGCTACCGACAAATTTTGAGTCATGTTTCGGTGCCAAATTGGCTGGGCTGGCTAAAAGGAACCAAAAAATATGCGATGGGGGATAAGAAATAGAAATCGAGACCTCCCCTGAACACAATGAACTTCTAATTAATTTCAATTTCGTGGGCTTTGTTTTTGCTTTTCCTTTTAAAGGCAGCCAACTTAATTTCTATTATTAATTAGTTAACACATTTCGCGCATTAATGAAGGAGCTCTGAGAGCTACTCATCGATGGCACGTGGAAGCGTTTTTTATCGTTCCCCGTTCCCCATAAATATGCACATATCTATTGCCATTGCTCTGCCCGATCTGATGGGAATACATTCTTGGCCGGATTTCATTCTTCAAGCGGACACCTTGTGGCGGAGATTTGCATGGAATTATCAAGGTAAGGCAATCAACGGATTTCGCGTGTGTGGCAGGTGACATCGGCTATCTTGTGAATGGGAGCTGATTGGAAATGTTGATAGGGAAGTTTAGAATTTATTACCCAAGAGTTCTCGTTGATAAAGTGATAAGTTATGGTGCAAAAGTAATCCTTTAATGGCTTTGATTTGCATGCCCCTTTGCCAGATGAGAAAACAAGATATTGGTTTTATAATTAAATGGTTATCGGAGAAGCTATAAAGACCAAGATTGAGAATGATGTAAACATTTATGAACTATATAAAAAGTTGATTGAGAATATACATAATCTTTGCAAGTGTTGATGTGAGTTAAGTGTCAGTGAGCTTTATGATTTAATTAATAACCAATAAGCTCCCTTCTAAAATGTAAATAACCTTTAAGCATATTTTATCACAACTTAATTTTTTCTTTTTTATATTAAATAATTTTACTCTTTATTATCCCCCGATTTAGAATAGTTTTTAAAATCAAACTAGTTCTCATTCTTTAGTTCTTCTTAATTATTTGCCTAATTTAATGTTTACGATTTCCTCTCCTGCAAACTACTTCCCAGCTTCTCATTTCTCACGTTCTGAGATCAGATAAAATTCTAACATCGTTTTGACAAACTTCCCTCCTTTGTTATCTATCTCTTTTTTTTGCCATTAAAATAAATTAAGCTCGACTGCTGCTTCTGGGGATTAATTCATTTTTTCGAAAGTGAAAATGCCAGAACCAATTCGGAGCTCCAGATGGCAATTCCAAATCCGTTTCGGTCGCAGTCATTATCCGATTTAAAGATCAGCCCCCACGAACAAAAAAGGAGACTCTTCAGAATGTTTATTTGTGTATCTCTTACACAACAATAAATTATAAAGATTTTTTGTGTGCTACCAAATTGGATGATGTGCCGCGGTCGCTTCCCCATTCTCAGCTGGATATTCACGTGGGTGCTGGCTGTTGGCTGTTGGCTGCTGACTATATATGATATTGTCAAATCCGACAACGATGCCGAACCCGAGAAGTGGCAACAAATCGACAAAGTGAAGGGAAACAGCAGTCTGGGAATGCGATCGACTTGATTGAGTTTAAGTACGAGTATTCCGCTTTACTCTTTTTGGTGACACGTGTCCCAAGAGTCGAGGAGTTCGTAAACTTTATATAGCTTCCGTCGCGGAACAAAGCAAACTCCGCGCGACTTAATAGAATTTGTTATTAACTTTGAAATTAAACAAAATTGCATGGCTGAGCAGAAATTGCCCAACATTTACCATTTACTTTGGCGCTTTTTTGCTGTCTTTTTTTTTTAGTTTTGTTCGAGAATTCTGCACAAGGTTATCAAACACAAACACCAGCACCGAAATTGAATGCAATTAAAGTTTGCATTGAAAGCCGCCGAAAAATTGCTTCTTTTTAAGTATTTTAATAACCGAATGCAATTTTCAGTTCATTCTCGGTGTGTGTATGAGTATGGGTCTCTAGTTTGTCTGTGTTTTTTATTCTTTCTGGCACGTCTTACCCACCGAACAAAGTGCAATAAAATTTACCAGTTCACCGCCATTTAAAATTGTTGGCTTCAGAAGTGATTTCGGAAACTTATTCACCAAGAACATAAACGAGAAGCTTGCCCAGCTTCTCGTTGGGTTTAACCAATTTAATCTTCTGTTAAGTCAATAAACTTGACAAATATGTTTTCGTAAAATCATAAGAATGTTTAATGTATGTTTATATAAACCAAAACAACCCAGATACTAAGTTACTTAAAGGGAAATTTTAAATATTTATTTTTTTAAATATTTATATAAATTATTTTAAGCTAAAACATACATTATAAATATTAATTATTATATAATGCAACATTTTCCCTTCTCCTACCCACTCATATTTTTAAAGAATTTTTTAATAGTTTATAATTATTTACATCACAAAATGAATATTAATATTATTATGCTTAATTTTCCCTAGTCCTTCTCACTAAAACTTTTGAAGAATTTTTATGTAATGGTTTCTTATTATTTATATTGCAAAACTAAATGAAATACTTAAAATCACATATAAAAATGTCAATCGTGATTTCCAAACAATTTCGAAATATGTAATTTAAAGTGAGATCAGAGAAAAAGTCCGCAAAGCAATAATTCCAATTTACTTATTGATCAACCCACTGAGGCTTAACTTAAAAAATAAAAAATATGACGCGAAATTATGATGAATGATGGGGTTGGGAAAAATTTGCAATTGCCAAGAGACGTAAAAAACAAACCGAAATAAGAAAAGGAGACAAATACAGCAAAAAAAAACAAAACAAAAACTAAATTGTAAACACGTTTTTTTATTTTTCTCTCTTTTTTAAGCCATTGCGGTGTGCCGCCTGGCATTAATGGGCCAAGGGGCGTGGCACTTTTCGGAGGCGGCACAAAGACAGGCCGCCGACTTGTCACGCACATTTCTGTTGCTGCTCTCGCTTAGCCTACTTAACTTGTTAAAGTTAAAGTTGCAACAACACAGTGTGTGCGAGTATCTTTTTGGTGGGATAAATTTGTCATTTACCTGCTTGGGCGCATCCATTTTTGACCAGGTGAGCGAAGTTGTGGGTGTGAGTGGGAGGGATGATTGGAATTCAATTGGGCCTCTCTGTCGCTTCGTATTTTTGCTTTGTACTATTATTATTTTTATTTTCGATGTGTCTTCACTTGGGCTACTTCGCGTGTATTTTTGGATTTGTTTGTTTACTTTGAAGGTTATCAGTGAAATTCGTCACTTTTGATTTCTTTCCTTGATTATTTCGATTACAGTTAATGGGGACTTCCCCTGTTATCGTTTGTTATAAGTTTATCGGCGTCGCTTCGATTTATGATTTATCGTTATCTACTTTCAGTTTCTTTCCTGTTCGCGATTTCGATACTCAAAGTCCTTCGATTTCGTTATCGATCGATCACTTTCGATTGCTGGAACAACAATTTTGAATTGACACTTTTCAACTTGTTGTTTTTTATCTGTTTTCTGTTTCAATTTTTCCGTTCGCCGCCACAACTTTATTTCGAATTTGGAAAAGATTAATTTTCGCATTCACCGGGCAAACTCGTTCGGGACTTAAAGTTTTTGGCGGTAGTTGGCAAATGTAACTCAGTTATTTTTTTGTCTATTTTTCTAACTCTATCTTTAACTCTAAGCTGGCTGACTGCTCTGCTGGCGCGTGCACACTCCGTTGCGGCTGTGCTGAGACTAACTGCGACGGCGGCCGCCCGCCGCTTCAAGTATTAAGAGAAAAAACTACATTAAACATTATTTGCTTTGGGGGGCCGCCTGCAAACACAGAGACTTGGTCGAGCACACACAGCTGCAGCACACACACACACACATACACCATGACAGGCACGGCTATAATTTGTACGACGCTCGGCCGATCTGAACTTTTGTGGTTAATGCCAAAAGTTGGCTTCTGCTCGAGTGGCCCGAAGTCGGGCCGAAGTTGCGAAGAAGCTGCGACCGGAGTGGGCGTGGAAGTGGGGTCAGAAGTGGACTACGGGTACAGAGGGAAAAATTAGGGGAAAAACTATTTCCACAAGGAAATATAAATAATGTTTTAGCTTTGCTTAAACACACTTTGACGTATATTTAGACGTTTATTTAGGATGTAATTTATTTTTCGTGATTTAACAAATACCATAAAGAAAGACATTCTGTAGCTTAAATTTATTATATTTAGGTTATTGCTTAATATTTAAAAAGGGATTTTTTTTATCTATTTTTTGCATACCATCTGCAGTAATCACTTAAAAAAACATATTTAGTGAATAAAAACCACACATAATAATCTAATTTAATTTCCCAGATAATTTTTCTCTCCTACTTTATGTCAAACTAATTATTTTTTTCTAGTGTATCTGCATTTGAGCTTTGCTCTACCGCAGAACCAGATACAAAATCAAGGTCACCGCCAGCTTCCGTTTCTTTCAATGCGATTTCCTTGCGTATTTTCTTTTTTGTTAAATTTATCCACCTTATGTAATGCAGTTTTAATTGAACAACTCTCGGAGGGAGATTCCCAGCATGATGTTTTTATTTTGCAGCAAATTGTGAAATTGTGTAAGGTTTTTACCTTTTTTATTTTTTTTTTTTTTTTGTAGGCCGCTGCCATTCCGCACGTACACAAGAGATGGAGATAGAAAAAAGTGAGTAAGAGAGAGAGCAGTGCCGGCAACGACCTTGACACATATTCGGTGCCGAAGTCAACGACCAACGAAGCTGGCTCGGAAAACTCGTTACTGTTGCGGCGGCTTTTCGGCCAGGTGAGTCACGCGGAGAAAGAGCTAAAGAGATGGTGAGAGTGTGGCAAACAGGTGTATCTGTTTGCCATGAACTTGAATTCGATGGGGGCTTCGTGTTGAACGAATCTGTAACACAGCTCACAATGAAGGTCACTTTATAACAGCAGAAATAACATAAGATTGATCTGTCTTACTGGGGGAATGTTCGAGATACAAAAATGGTGAAATATAAAGATAAAATCTTAGTAAATTAGTCAAGAAATAGTAATTTTTGAATATACACTTAAAATTATATTTATTTTACACTTAATTAGTTTCTTACAAAGAAAATTTATGAGCCATAAATCCAAAGAGCTTACAACATTATCAAGAATAGACTTTGGTGTTTCATCCAACTGAATATTTAACCATTAACGTAAGCGTGCAAAAAAACGTGACAGTTAAGGAGTCTGCTTAAAAGTCGTAAAGAAGATTTATGTTATGTATGGGCCACTAAATGATCATCGGTTGTAAAGTCAATTGTATAATACTGGCAAATTAATAGTCGCAGTTATGACCATTAAATGTAAGAGCCTAGTAAAAATAATGGCGAATTAGCGAGGCATCGTAAATTAAATTAATTTACTCAATCCAAAGCAGAGGAATTTATAGAAACATCTGCCAAAACTTATATTTCATTAAAGCAGCTAATCTTTTGTGGGCATTTCATCAGCTGGGAATTAAAACAAGACGTTTAATAAATAAATCTGATGAATTTTGGGAACTCCCCCATGATTCGCATAAGCAGCTGCATATTTTATACAGCTTTTTCTTTATTTTGTTTTTTTGGCTTTTGCAGTTGTTTTTCGCTGTTGTGTTTACTGTGTTGATGTTGGTCAGTTTTGTTTTGTTTGCCAATGACGGAGCAAATTTTCCAGGCCAACAGCTTTGAACCCTTCAGATGCCAGTAGTTTCAAGCTTTCCAGCCAACTCTCGCCGGCCTAAACGGCTCGGTTAACATTCAGTTGCAAATTGCTGTTAATTTACAACTAAAATATTTACACCGCCAGACAATGGCGGCGGAGAAATAAGTGGATCAAAGCTGGCCCCAAGAACCTTGATAGTGCGAAACGCCTGAAATGCAAATTAAAAGCAAGAATGGAGGCTAAATCGGTGAACCGATATTTGTATACCCTTAAAGTGGGTTACAAAGAAGGATAAATAAAAAAATAAACTAACCAAAACAGCGTCTAGTGTGCTCATTGTAGAATATTAAAAAAATATATGATTATGGTCCCAAAAATTTATATATACCCAAAATACTCAGAGGTTTAACCCCCTCAGTAAGTCACAAACACCATTACCATTATGATAATACCACCTGCAAGGGTACAATAATATTTTCGCTGCTCTCGGGGCAGAATTAAAGCCAACCCCCCTTCGGCGAGGTCTAATCTCTGGAGGGGGTCTGTCTTTGCTGCGGCGTCTAAGCCGCACTTAGATCGCTTGACAAATGCCACAAAAGCCTTGGCAACGACTTACCACCAACCATCTTTCCAGCTGCCAGCTCTCTTGGCCAGTTAAGCCGGCGATGACTTTAATTACAGTTATTCGAGCTAACGGCGTCTGAGCTGACATTTGCATGGATGTTTTTTTTGTATTGGTATGTATTATTAATCGCGCAGAAATGAGAACCAACCCAAGTGCAAAAGTCAAGATTTCCCGGGTGGGAGTTTGGGAATTTGCTCACGCCAAGGTGGGATTGTGTGCATGGATGATTTGTGTCTAGTGAGTCGCAAAGTTTAGTATTCATTAGTATACAAATTTATGTTATGCACTAGGCAGAAATATTGCCATTGCAAGTATTGACAACTATTGCATAATCCCAAGTCCACGAGCGTGCTTATTAAACTACTGTAATAAATCAGGGTTTCAAGCAAGATGTTAATAAGGTAAATGTTAAATGTTTTATTAATATTTTATATACCAAAACAACTGGGTTATATTATGCACTTGAGATAATATCTTAGAATAATTAAATTTACATTAGTCATACGTATTGATTTCCATGCTTTTAAAATTATATCACTCATACGCAGTGTTATTATCATACCTTAATGTATAGGTATATTTAAATGTACATTTTTTACGAATTATATACATACCGTTAAAATATTTGTTTATTTTGCATTTATTGTTGTGTAGTGTTATATACTCTTATATTATTATTACCATATCGCTCATACGCAGTGTTGCCTCGGCTGGCAAATATTACTTTTAGCTAGCTACTAATTTTTAGTTATACCCAAAATTTACATACTCTATACCATAAAATATTATTTACTTAATATATATATACATATATTACCACAACATTACTCATACGTCCCGTTTCCCCATGATTTTAAAATGTTGTCAACATAGCCCTATGTAAATTATTTAGTTTTTATTCATATTAAATAACTTAATTTTATTATTATCATATCACACATACAACTCACGTTGCCTCGGCTGACATATCTGATTAAAACTTAACGGCTATCTTTAGGTTATACACAACATTTTCATACCCAATTACCAGTCAGCGTTGCTAAAGCCATAACTAATATAAATATTTTGCTGGATTTTATGACAACTCTAATTAATAATAGGTGTTAAATGAGTTTGCCAAAAACTTAAAGAGAGGGAGGTGCTGAAGGGGATATATCAATGTCGCATTGCTTATCGGCCGTTGAACCCAACCCCAGTATTAGCATTTTTGCGCTGGCCAAAAGCCATAATTTTGGCAAATCAATTCGCTCCGCTCAACATGAGCAACTTAATAAATAAGATATTAATAAATATAAACTGTCAGTCTAGCTGGCCGCCGACTCAGAGCGACGTGTGCAGCTGTCATAATTTCGGACTCTGAAAAGAGGTACGGGGAACTCGTGCCTCGTTCAATTTTTCGGTAGCTCAATCAAATTATAAAGCCCGACGGACAGCAGCAACAACACTCAACACAGGCTTGCAAATTATTTACAATTTATATGCACACAATCTGCGAGCCGGCAACTGTGAAACCTTCAACTGCGGTTTAGCATTAGCGCCGATTTTGGCCAGATTTCACTGTGGTAACTGCCCTTGCCACTGTTTGCTAAACGTTCTCTAAGGTTGCTGGGAAAGTTTTCATCTACGGAATGCTGAATGCCAAACGCAGGTCGGGGACCGAAGTCAAGGCTACTTTGTTTTTAATCATTAAAGGGTTTTCGAGAATTACATAGAAAGTTAATGAAATGAAATTCTTGACATGTGGCTGAGTTTTCTTAAATAAATACGAGTTTCTAATATTTTAAGTATTAGGTACTGTTAATAATAAACTCAAGATATAAACATAAGGTGAGATTTTAGAAATTTTTAAAAATATAAGCAAATGCATTTTGCCAAAAAGGTTTTTTCCCTTTTTAATTTATTTAAGACAATAAATATTAAATAATTAGACATTATTAGCATCACTCACTGACATAAATTATATTTATTAAGTACCTTAGCAGCTTCTGAATTACATATAATCTATTGAAGAGAATATATTGTGTATCAGTGGAAATAAATTTAAATACCAGTTATGACTTAAAGTCAAGCGAGTAAAATTACAAAATCACAATTACAAATTATCCGTAAGCCAATTAATTGAAAAATTACTCAACCTATCAGCTTAGTAACAAATCAATAGGTGAAGTAACAGTAGTAATAGCAGTAAGTTGCTATAAAATTAGCTAACGAAATGTTACCTTACTTAATTTCTAATAGAAAAAATGATTTAACCTGACACAGATTTATTAGGAAAATAAATCCTTTTAAAATTATGATGTAAAATAAATCAACACAAAATTTAAGCACAATATTTAAAAGAAAAATTGTTTTCCGGAAAGACCATAAATAAAATAAAAGAGTGGTTATTATAATACTGTTTTGTAGAAAAATTAATTATATATCCTACTGGTAAATAAAATAATGTCCATTTAATTTTTATTAAACATTTTAGAAGATAATATACACAAGATCAATATGTACACTTTTAAATAGTTAGCCTCGGAGGCTCCTTATAATTCAATTATTTTAAGAAACTAATTTTCCACTTAGCAGACCAGCTGTAGAGCACCATCATTAATGGTTAATTTAATTGGGAATGTGTTTTTATTATTTCGACTTGTTACATTTTAAAGCGTTAAATGGCAAACATATTTTGAGCACTTAATCGTGGTATTTTGGCCGTAGCCTGTTATTAATTTTGCATTTGCCGCCGCCGCCTGGCTTCCTGCTCTTTGTTCGGGGTTACGTCCGTCCCAATGGCTAATGGCCAATTTCGATTCTTTATAGACCATTAGGAAGAGACCGAGCAGGCGAGCACCCGAGCGCCCAAGCACCTGACAAGTATAACAACTCACTTAATGGGCATTACTCATCTGGCATCGCCACGCTCCGCGACCTTCGCGAGTGGAGGCGCGCGCTGGAGGAATATAATCCAAAACCGGAGGGCTGGACACGCATCGCGGAACTGAAGTCGGAACGGATCGGAACGGAACCTCTCTCGGTCTTGGACTCTTTGTCTTTGATTTATTACGAAATCTTCGCGCTAATTGCCCTCGAAATGTAATCCACTTCCCACTGTGTTTTTTTTCTAGGCGCGACTTCCTAGGAACTTCCTAGTTTCAATTAGACTTCAATTGTGCAGCCGAGCGTTGGGACCATTAGTTGGTCACAGGGTCACCGGGCTCTGCTCGGTTCTCGACTGCGAGTCCGATTCCCACGCCAACGCTTTTCGATACTATTTTGCATTCATTAATGGGACAATCTCCGGTTCGTTCGGTTATCTAATGAATGCGAAACGAAACCCCCCTGCCAGCTGACTCGCCGGATCATTTGGCTTATATAAATAAGCATTAGAGACAAGTTCAAGTTGATAATTGTCTACAAAGTACAATAAAAAAAAAAAAAGAAAAAAAGGCTCGAGCCAGTTCGTGAGCACATCTGGACTGGAGCCCGGTTTCGCGGCACTCGATTCTCCAGATTCTCGGATCTAGTCAATCAATTGCCTCAGAAAACGCTCCAATCCCCATTTGGCTCTCGGGTAATTTAGCCAAACGAGTGGGCACAGTAAAAAAAATGGCCAAAAGGGTTAAGTGCGATGGCAAAATCGCAAATCATGGTAATTATGAACGCGGCCGCGGCACTTGCAAAATTAGTCGACTTGGCAAACGCTACGTGCATTAATTGTGCGGTCACATAAAACAGGCCAAGAGGGCGGCCCAATCGAAGGGGCATCCCGGAGGGGGAAAGCGAAAAGAGACTTCAGCAGGTGGCAGGGCAACTGCAGCTGCAATTAGATATGAACTCAAAGCTACACTGGACTGCAGGGGAAATTTATTTAATTTATTTTATTTACTTATTCGAAAGGGGTTTAAAAAAAACAGTGACAATCAATGTATACAGTGTCAGACTTCCTTATAACCCTTAAATTTATAATTTGGAACCATAATTATAAAGTTCACATAACTTAAAAACCAGGCTCTAGAAGGATAAATTTAATTTTAATTTTTATAATTAATAGGATTATATTTTTTAATTATGATATATTAAGGTTCATTATTATATCATAGCGTTGAGACAACTCTCAGAAAATTCCGTAACAATTGAATGATTTTTTTCTGTAGTTATTTATTTAACATTTTCATATATTTCCCTTAAAATAAAGTCGAAATCCATTTCAAATCAAGGTATATTGTAATATTCGTTTACCTTTTTAAGTATCTTTCCTAAGTATAATTTTTGTATCATTTCCCAAAATACTTATCCCAAAATCTCTTCTTAACCCCGCTGTCCAGTGTCTAATGCCTCAATTGCAAATTCGAATTTCAAATATGTGTCATTTGCGGGCGCAACAATTTTCTATACATCTCCATACATTTTTTTAGCCGTATTTCCACATCTGTTGAGTTATGAATGCAAATGCTAATGCAACTGGCTGGCTTTAAATCCACATGCTTAAATATATATGTATGTATATCTATATATCCATCTGACTATCGATGTAGTGCATCGGCAACAGATGCGGATTAGAAATAGAAAAAAAGCCCAAAGAGAATCTACAAATTAGACACGACTTTTTTCAGCTGGCGAACACGATTTGAGACTCAATATGCAAGGCAAACGGAATGACAACTTTTAAATAGAATATATTTATAATGGGTGCACTAAGAAAAGACTAGTTCTGGAATTTGGGAGGACATTTTATAATAGTATAGGAAGACTATACTTTAAAGGAGCATTCCTGTAGTCACTCTAGTATAGAAAAAAGTTCCATTTTAAATGAAAACATTTTATAGGTTCTCAAGTGGAACTCTTCTCACTATTCTATGCTTTTACAATTTATAAGCGAATTTTTTCTCGGTGCCTAAATATGAATTTCAAACCGTATGCATATCAGAGCGTCCGAGATGAGGCTGCAGTTCCACGGAGCATTTAATTAAGCAGCACAGGCAGCAACAGCAGCAGCAGCCGTAGGTGCTAATCAACAGCTTACCCTTTTTCTGCTAATTGGACTTAAATTGCAGTCCACAATGTAATGTGCAACGGCTGGCGATGTGATCTTTGGCGGTGGCCTTGTCTAGGGCGCACAGCTGTGCACACATTCTGAGCGAGATTTATGGCCATAGCTGTTGCTAGTCAGCTGGCCCTCGCTTTCGAGAACCGAACAGCTGGCAGCGTTTATCGCCACTCAGAACCACCCACCCACCGCCGCCCCCTAGGTGCCAAGCAGCGATCAGCTCACCCCCTCGAAATCACAAATTACATATCAATCATCCGGCCGCAATTGACCCTGGCAGTTGATCAGTTGGCAATTTTCATTTCATTCCCATTTGGAACTGACTCTCAATCGGATTTCATTTGATTTTCATCTTAACTTTATTTTTTTATACATTTTGGCAAATGATTCAGCACATCTGGCGCCAGCCAATCAAGCGCAAATTTATGCATAAAATATACGTTTAAAATATGTGAAATATTTACGCTGCTTTTGAATTTTTTATGTGGAATTCTCATGCGAATTCTTAGGAAACTGCAAAACGCGTAGCCGCAAAATGAAATTAGCAAAAAACAGCAATAAATTTAGTAAGAAAACGCAACTGGCGCCAGTTTTTTGTTAACAAAAAATACACTGTAGAAGCTAAGGGGTAATTTTAAGTTTAAAGCAGTTCTTGGAGTTGTGGAAGAAGCCTTTGGAGAACGGATTAATTATTTTGAAACTCAAAGGTTTACCCTTTATAAAATCGTATGTTTATTTATTATTATTATTATTTTGTATACTAAACGCTTTATATTATTTCAATAATGCTTATTTCTAAGAAAAACTGTCGTACATATAAAAACGTAAGTTCTTTTATTAGAATTTCTCCAAAATGGTAAGCTTTCTTTTGTCTTGGAAATATAAATATCTAATTTCTGTTCCCTTTTTAAGTGTATTACTAAACTTACCTTGTTTTTTGGCAAAATATTTTCTTCCTTGTCTTGCTTTATTTAAATTTTGCAGTTATTATTGTGGTTGACTTTAGAGCCAAGCGTGACGCATTTGATTGCTGACTTTTGTTTCTTGTCTGCTGGCACGAAATTGGTCAATGAACGCGTTTGTTTATGAAAATGATTTCGAGTTTGGTTTTAACTCCGCTCGTATATTTTTTTATGCACTTTTGAGTGGCCGGAGTCTGAAGTTCTCCTTTGTGGGCGTCGCTCCAGTCGTCGGGCTTGGCTTCCTAGATTTTTGTTGGCTTGGCTTCGATCGGAGTTTGTTTGTGTTTGAACAACTGTTAAGGGAGGCACACGAGCGCGAAAGAGTGTCGTAACGTAGCACTTTTCGAAGCTTTAGTGGCTTTAAATTTTAAATTTGATTGAAAATTAAATTCGAGCTTTACGGAGACGGAGTTTTTGGGGACTCCCGATGCCGGACAACGCCAACTGACAACTGTCAACCCCAAACAAACATTTAACGCTCGTCGAGAGCCTCGACCGCTGGAGCAGACGACACAGAGACGGTACATCAATTTTTCATTTAACTCGAATTTGTTGAATTTGTTGAATTTAAATTTAAATTCAGCTTAGGCTACTCGCCGCCGTGCTGTGCGTTGTTGTCAATTGCCGCCACTGCCGCTGCCGCCGAATCAGCAGCAGGCGCAGCGAATGCTCTTCGCCTTGCATTCCATTCGCGGTGACGTGGCTCCTCCGCTTGGTCACAGGGATCGGGGCAGTTGGCTTTTGGGGTCTCTCATTATCTCCGGCCCAGCTGCCATGTCACGTACTCACGAAAAAATAAGTTCTGGGGCCTGGGACAGAAATCAATTTTACGTGCCAAAACTCATCGATTCCGAGCACTCGTCATTGGTCTCTGGTGGGCGGATTTTCACTGAAGGCGAGTGGGCGTGGCCCTGGCGACAATTAAAGTTCACTTAAGCCGTCATTTGTATGCGCAGGGGCTTGAGGGGCAATCGTAGTTGTAGTTGTGGCCGGGGCATGAGAAAGGTCGAAAAGTTCGTTGCCTAAGTCTTTTGATTTTCGTCAGGTGTTTTTCGCATTACCGGAAGCACTTGTCGCTGAGCGCGAAGATGAGTAACTGCGGTAGTCGGATGTGACCAGTGAAGTGCTACCGTGGATCGTGATTGGTAGAGAGGGGGAGGAGGCATAATCGTACCCCCTTGCCCCAAAGGGTTCCTCTTTTTTTTTTTGATAATTTATCGTGTCTTGTTCGAGTCGGGGAAAACAACCAGGCATTGTGACTAAAATAAAAATGTTGACAAATGGGTTTTTGTGTTTTCAGCAAAATTTACAACGATACTTGGAATTTTATTGCGATAGGTTAGGATTTTTCAGGTTGAGTATGTAGAAGTCAGACTTGAACAGATGAATACTTAAGGTTTGATTAATTATGGTTTGATATTAAGGTATTTTTTTGGTTGGAAAAATTAGTTATATGGATATTTAAGTTTATATTAAATTAATTTCTTGATGTTTAAAAAAACTGATACTTTTAATTTATTCAAATATTGTTTGTAAATATAACAAATTTATCCATTGCTTACATATACTTTTCAACTTAATAAATACTTCATAACAAGATTGCACTAACATTGCCTTGTTTACAAATTTACGGGTCTACCTAGGGCAGAAATCCATAATTCTTCTTTTTGCTAATAAAATCAATTTACACAACCCACTTGAAGGCTGACTAATATTTCTTGGTGACTCACAGGCCGCCTTTAAAGGCGAAACTTATTCAATCAGCATCAATCAACTTCTGTTCTAATTTGCCACTTGAAAGGAGCTCCAGCCGATGGATTATGGATAATTCCCCACTTTATTAATTGCCAGAAAATTGAACAGACTCAATTCATTTCGCTGCTAAGATTACAATGCAAAATAGCCATAGAATTATATAAACCAAATGGAGTGGCCTAGGTGATTACGTGCATAACATTTGAAATTAAATCGAAAACTGGAAACTCCAAGTCAGCCAATGATCATTCATAAATTTCGCTCTAACGATAGCGGAGCAGAAGTCAAAACGAAATCGAAATCGAAATCCAAAGTCGAAAACATTTCGCGATCATTTGTTTCCATAATTAATTGAACTTTTATGCGAAATCTAACAGCCAACTGATGCCGAAAAATAATACTCGTCGAAACAGTAGCCATAAACATAGACAAATGGCAGTTAATTTTATTCCGCACACCATTGATAGTTAGAATAATATTTTTTGTTTTTATTTCGAGGCATGATAAGGCGGCCAGGGCTGGCGCTCTAAGTGAGTACTTTTGAAAATGCTTCCTGTAAGGCTGACATTGAGTTACTTCCCCACTCTGCGGCGCTAAAAAATAAATCTAGGTAATTGTGTCTGTCGTCGCTGTTATTATGCTCGAAAATTGTTGTTCACTTGAAATGGGTTTTTGGGTTCTAGAAAACTCAAAGCGACCGAAGGTTTTCCTCTGCTCATTTCACATTGTGAGCTGTCAGCGCTGTCACTGCTTTTATTTAGTGTGTCCAAGCCGGCAAAGTGGAACTGAAAAGCCTCTTCGAAGAATCTCTGGCCGCCTCCCGGTGATTGATCACATTATATTTTTTTCCTGGCCAGCAATGCGGAACCGGAGCTTACGGTTTCATCCACGGCTCTTTTGAGTTCTGAGTTCTCAAACCTGTGAGATTTCGCCCGGAGGAAGAACCCGTCCCCCGAATCCAATTCCCTGTTCGATTCACCGCACAAATGATGGCTAATTCGGAGTTCGCACAAATCAAACAACCATTAATCATCGCAGCACACGAACAATTTTGGGTATTTTGTCACAAAAACAAAGCAATTTACTAATTAATGGTTTCAACGATCGACGAGTGGCAGAGTTTACGTTTGTAAAAAAAAAAAGAAACGAAAGAAGCGCTCGGAATGGGAGGAGCAGCAGGTGAACGCGGGCTTGACCCGGAAGTGACCCCCAGATACGCCCAAAAAACCATAAACTTGTGCCCCGAGATGTTATGCAAGATGTCAGATGAGTTATGGAGAATATACATCGTAAAGAAGCGAAGGTTATGAATTGTAAGTTCGCAGCGAAATTTGAAATGTATAATTAAGCTATTTAGAGTTGCCGGAGGGGAATATAGCACGCTTACTGATATCACCTCAAAAATAAGGCGTAAAAACTAAATTATTTTGTGGAATTAGAGCTAGAATTATTTTGTAATTAATTAGTAGTAATAATTAGCTTAGAATTATGTTAAATATATAATATTATACCGAAGTATTATTTTCATTACCTACTTTTTATTAAGGTTATTTTTCTACTTAATAATACACATATTAAACAATATAAAATATATTTTATGGGTGGCTGGTATTATTAGAATTATTCGTTAAATTATAATTTATTTTTTGCAACCTATAAAATTCTGCAATCAGATCCATACATTATTGTATTCACTCCCAGCTCCAGTTATTAAATAACTATTATCAACTCTATTGAGCAAAATTATGTACTAATGCCCAAAGTTCAAGCATCTTATTGAATATTATTTCATGCTTTTGTGTGTATATTTCCACGTATTTATTTGTTCTTGGATATGTTTTGTTTTTCCAATGTCTTGTGTATTGTTCATTAATAGCTGCAAAGTGATGCTGGCAGAAAATTCGCTCTTTGTTGCTAATGATATTGTCAGTGGTGGGGGCTGGTACCGAAGATACCTTTGGATTTATGTACACAGATATATGTCGTGTCATGGCAGCATCAGGTGTATTATTGATTCTTGCGCTGGGCTTTTGTTCGCATGGCTTTTATTGTCTTTATGGCATAATAATAGACAGCATTAAATAGCATTACATTCGAGTTTCTTTGGAAGTTCCGCCTTTGGCCAGTCGAACCAAAGAGGTCACTGGGCCGGATAAATGAAGTGTAATAATAATTAATAATATGTTGGATAGAGATGGATTCCCGGGAATTTTTCGGGGATTTTGGACACTCTCTTTTGCGGTCATCGCTTGGAACTCACTGACAGTTTAATTAAATCGGTTTTCTTGATTAGACTTTATTTTTAGTCTATTATTTTGTTTGCGCGCGCTCATTAGGCGTTATTTTTAGAACCCCGAAGCTATATAAGTACTCTGAAAATAAATCTCGATTCGCGGAGCGAAGATTTCCTATTTATAAAAATGTAAAGACATAATGGCAGCCAATTAGCCGGGGCTTTGCTGCCCACTTCCGCTTTGAGCGCGAGTCCATTACGCCGAAACGGATCCATCAAGCTAGAACTTATCGCCGGAGAGTTTGTTTGGGTCAAGTACTCGGAGTACTCGGCCTTAGAGTGTTTTGCTGAAATTGTTTTAATTAAATCCGCAAAGCTCACAAGGAGGCGAGAGGCCGGAGGCGGCTGATGTTCATTAAAAGTCATTGGCAGGCGTGAAGTGATTAATCGGGCCGTGGATTTCAGTTGACAAAATTGATGACTTCTAAACGAGATCCGATCTCTACGTGGGTGGTCTTCGAACTCACATATATGTACAATGTACATATATCATTATACTTTCGATTCTGAAACCCAGGTGAAACCCAAGACGGCCATTTTTCACGGCTAAGACTTACAACAGTTAGTTGGTCAATGGGTTATTATGATAATGAACTCAATTGCTGCTGCCCCCGGAGCTTTGTTGTAATTTGCGTGGCCTTGGGACGCGGGCTAGAAGATTTCACAGCCAAAAGAGAGAATAGACGGACGCGCACAAAGACCCAATGAACGCGATCATTATTACCACGATTATTACCATGATTATCATTATGATCGCGGCGATGGAAGAAGCAGCAGCACCAGCAGCAGAAGCAAACACAGCTGGCCGGAGGTCAACGCGGTTAAGAAAATCAAGTTTACAAAAGGCAGGCAATTACAGAGGCACACAGAAAACAATTATGTGATTTTTTAATGCTTTTTCGAAGAGAATTGGGTATTGTAATGGGAAAGCAAAGTATAAATACATAAAAAGCATACACAGGTATCATATAAATTATTTATGTGCTTTAAAGAATTTATTAATTAAGTAAATTCAAATATAAAAAATCCTTTATAAGCTTAAGTAATTCATTTGTACTCTATTTGTTTTATAAATAAAATAAAGTATAACATTAGAATAGCCAAAATATTTTTATTAGTTACATTTTGTTAAATGTTTGAATCGAATCTTTCTCTCCGTGCATAGCCGAGAGTCAGAGCAGCTTCAAGTTGGTTTCCAGCAACTGCCAGTAGCAAACTGTGATAAGAATCGCGTTGGCTAATTAAAAGCGACCACAAGGCGTATGAGTAATCGGCAGACAGCCATCCAGCCGGCCAAAAGAGTGTGCCCAAAGTGATTTATGTGAATTCACTTCTGAATTGAACCTCAGCTCTTCAAGCGAGTTCAAGTACACGTAGACAACAATTTGTTGTTATATATATTTTTTTTTGCCGAAGGCAAAGCGCACAAGAAGCCAATTGCCCAAAAGCACTTGCCATTCCACCAGAAAAATCCATTCAACCGAAGCCATCTATACCCAGTGATGCGAAAGGTATAATTTATTATGTAAGATAAGTCAAAAAAAAAAAATGTATTACTCTCAGTTTAGTTTAAATAAACTTATAATAATATATATAATTAAATATCGTTCTGATAACGATGCACTAGAAAATAAAAGAAATATGGAAATGTACTGCTCATTTATATTCATTAAGGCAGTAAAATGATATCTTGGTTTTTGGCAAAAAAAAGTTAGTTGTTAATCAATTTATAAAATAAAGTTAAACTTTTCCTAAGAATTTCCTTAAAAGTATGATGCAAAATATTTAACAATTCTTTTCATAGATCGAATTCTTACTGTTTGAATTCGCCTTGCTCTTAAAAATTGCTTATAATTAAAGTCGAGTGAAAATATCATACTATAAATACCTAGAAATACCCTAAACAAGTTCTCAGCAGTGCCATGGCCACGGATCTACCCTTAATGTTAGCGTTCTGCTACTGTAAAGTGTTCACCAGCTCATTGATTGCGCTTCGGCCAGAAATCAATCAGCAAGGCAAACAGTAACAAAAGGCATTAGATCTGACCTTCCTTGGAATCGAAATTTTATGTGCGCGAACTTGAGACATTGGACGTAATTACTGTCAAAGCCGGAATCCGCAACGGAATTGAAATTCGCGACAAAGTGCCTCGAAAAAGTTTAACGACTCGCGCCAATTTGTGGGCACAATTAGGCTTAACGAGTGGAGCAATGGGTCTCTGTACATGGATTTGTTTTGCAGAGATAAGCCAGGCAGTAAATGGCACGTTTTTGGCTTAATTGTATTAATTGTAGCAAAAGCTAGCCCGAGGGCTTCGATCGGAACACGATTTGGTTAATTAAAGTCACCAGGCGCTTGAGGGACAAGTGTAATAAATTCAAGAATGTTAAGCTTTAAATTCAGATTCTGTGTTCGGTTCACTTAAAGCCACACGATTTATCTTTATTTCGGAAACATTAATTTCTTGAAAGAATCCAAAAGAAGAACATCCGAATTAAATAAATGAGTTCAACTTTTTAATGAACCAGAGAAGTAAAAGGCAAATTTAGAGTAGGTACAGGTGATATATTAATATAGGATTTAAATGTAAAACTGAGGTCAAACATGTAACAATATGTAAAAACAATATAAAGACAACTTTTACGAAATCTATGGTCATAGTTCTGTCTAAGTATTTCACATTTACTATTTTTTAACTCTAAATAAACTCTCGAATAAATCAACACTTTAGTATTACAACAACAAAAGTATTAGTATTATTTATAACCATTAACTTATAAATACAAAAATATAATTTGATTATGTTTTAATGTTCGCTTATTTTAAATACGAAATTTAACGGCTTCACGTTGATAACGAGCTTTACGTCTGGCAACGCTGGTAATCGACCAAAACTGAATGGCAACTCTAAAACAAAACAAAAATTTAATTTATTTACTTTTCTCATTTGATAAATTATCTGCCTTAAAAAGCATCTATATTTTTTTATTTATATTTAATTTTCAATTTTTCATATTTTATTTTATTTTTTTGTATATGCGATACTTTTGTATCGATGAAAATATCGATGTAAGAAATAACTTTTCTTAAAACGTCCATAAAAACTATCGATAAATAAATTATTTATCTTTATCTTTTTATTATTACCTTTCGAGTGCTACAAGTAAATTTTGTACGTTTAATGCAATAGTCGCAACAAGGCCTAATTTGCCAACCACAGCGTGATAATGCCCGCGGTCGAGGAGACACAAATCACAAAGTATCTCGCAAAGGTGAGGCCCCTGCAGATGAGTCATAGCCCCACTCTCTGGTATTTGCCTTTCTCATTGTCTGGTTCTTTTGCACGCAACGCAATTGACCAAATACATCGACCATTTATCCATTGCAGTACAAATATGTGGGAGCCACGAAAAAGGACGTTATGGATGTGGTCACAACGTACCGCAGCTTGACCTACGACCTACAGAAGTTCAGTGAGTAGCAGCCCCCAATTTGAATGCTAAGATAACCCCCAACGATCTCTTAATCTCCAGTTTTCAACGATGGCACTCCCAAGGATTTGTTTACCCTTCAGGGCACCATCCCCGTGGTTTACAAAAGTAAATAGTGAAACTTATACACATCTCACATGTGCAAACTGTGATGTAAACGTATTTTCTTTGTTTCACAGATAACACCTACTACATTCCCATCTGTATATGGCTGATGGACACACATCCCCAGAATGCACCAATGTGCTTCGTCAGGCCCACGTCCACCATGCAGATAAAGGTGTCCATGTACGTGGATCACAATGGCAAGGTCTACCTGCCGTACCTGCACGACTGGCAGCCGCACTCGTCCGACCTGCTGTCGCTAATCCAAGTGATGATCGTCACTTTCGGTGACCATCCGCCGGTCTACTCCAAGCCGAAGGAACAAATCGCATCGCCATATCCGCCGAACTGTGAGTGGCTTTCGTAATTTGGAAGAACTTTAAATTGCACTTCTAGATACATATCTGGAATGTTTCGATTTTATTTATTTTTCTGCTTCCACATAATCTTATCTGAATCAGGAAAAGAATTTATGGTTATTCCGCGTATTTGGATGGATTTCCCCAATTTAGTTTACGTTTTAAGCTTCCCTAATAACATTTTACTTATTTTATTTTATGTATTTTTTTTTAGCTTTCATGCCTCAGCCGGGTGGACCAAGCGGCAGTAGCTCGGCTCTGCCATATCCCACAGCCGGCGGCAACTTTCCGCCGTATCCCACTGGATCCGGCTTCGGGCCCTACCCGCCTGGAGGCGGCGGCGGAGGCTTTCCTGGGCCAGCGGCCGGACCCTATCCGCCCTACATGAATTTCCCACAGCCAGCCGGTGGTACTGGCGGCTATTCACCAGCAGGGGGCTACGTAAGACTCTTTTATTAATCACCAAAAGAAGGAAAAGCAAGCTAAATTTATGTGTTTCCATAGAACCCCTCATCCAATGCCAGCTCCACGGGCACCATTACCGAGGAGCACATCAAAGCATCACTAATCAGTGCCGTAGAGGATAAGCTGCGCCGCCGCATCCAGGAGAAGGTGAATCAGTATCAGGCTGAAATCGAAACGCTTAATCGCACCAAGCAGGAGCTAGTCGAGGGCAGCGCGAAGATTGATGCCATTATTTCGCGTCTCGAGCGCGAACATGTAGACTTGCAGAAAAACATAAGTGTGCTAAAGGACAAGGAGCAGGAGCTGGAAAAGAGCCTGGAGGCGTTGGAGAATGCCGAGGCCATAGATCCGGACGAGGCAGTGACCACCACAGCACCGCTATACCGACAGTGAGTAGTGATTTCTAAACGGGATGACAAACGAGAAATAATCGCTCGTCTACCCTTGCAGATTACTCAATGCCTATGCCGACGAGGCTGCCACCGAGGATGCCATCTACTACCTGGGCGAGGGTCTGCGCGGCGGGGTCATCGACCTTGAGACCTTCCTCAAGCACGTTCGCCAGCTGTCCCGCAAGCAGTTCATCCTGCGGGCCACCATGCAGAAATGCAGACAGAAGGCCGGCCTGGCCGGATAAGGATGGCTGCAGATGGCAGTGATCATCTCTTATTTGATTGCGGGGAAAGTATGCACGTGTAGACGATTTATATGATAGCGTTAATATATATATATATTCGACATTGTTTTAAGCGCAAAATTGAATCTTTGAAATTGAAATTACAATAAACGTAAATAAAAAAGGCCTCATTTTGTACGCTCTCTCGCCCACGGACAGTTTTTAGGTTTATTTTATACTCGGGAATGGTGATGATTAGCCTTAATTTCATACGTAAATACCGACGGTTAATAGCAGGAACACTATGCCAAAGCCCAGGAATATGGAGGCGCACAGGCTGATCAGCAGTTCCTTGATGAGCGAGCTCTCCTTTGAGCTATCCTTTAGGTTCTTTCGCGACACCACGATGATGAAGAACCAAGCGGTGAAGAAAGTGCCGATGACCAAGAGCACGGTCGCAAGGTGGGGGAAAACGGCCGGGTTGACGGGCGAAACGTAGCGAACCATATCCATGCTGCACATGCAAGAGGTAGTTAGTTTTGCAATTAATTGGACAGATTCTACGTCAACTTACATTGTTCTTTATTTTATGTTAAATCTTGTTATTTGTAAATTGTAAATTGTACGTGGCCCGGCTGCTAGAGTTGCCTTTCTCCGTATCGCAATCGGTGGACACCCAGTATCGATAACAAAGCTTATGTGATATCGAATCACGAGAAATAAATTACACATTTTAAAATAAACTACATGTTAATAAAATAAAAAAAATACTACTTAAACTAAAAAATATTGGTTCTTAGAATAATATTTTAAAAATAAAAAACTGAAATATAATAGCAAAAACATAGTTCTAGACTTTCTTCTAAATAAAATTACTTTTATCACATGAATGCAGTTAAATCGGTTTTTTTACTATAGTTTTAATGGACCTTAAAATATTTAAATATATTAACGGTTAAATGTTGTATTAAAATAATTCTTTTAAAACGTTTTCCAAATCTAGCTTCATTTGAGCAATCGATTGTTGTCAGAACTACCAGCTAAAGTGTGATCCCTGCACCGATAGCATTTTACCTCGCAGTCGATAGCTCATCTCTAGTACTCTTCCTTCAACGTGCTCTCTTCTCAAAAAAAAAAGATAATTATCAATGCGCAAGAAAAACGAAAGCCAAAACAAGGGAAAACAAAGACGCACACGATGGCCGATGTGGGTAGTTTCCATAATGCACCTGAAGCAAGCATAACAACTTCTATTCGATCTCCTGCAGCTGGAAGAACTGGATAGCGAACGCCTGAACGAGCTAGAATCGATTCTCTACGCCTCGATCCACTACAGCGATGGAGCTGCTGGCGAGCAAGGTGCTGCGGATCAGCTGATGCTGGAAAAGCAGCCCACCAGCGACCAGGATGCGGACGCTAAAAGCATGCCACCGCCTTCGGTGCAGCAGCCAAGGAAGAACCCGCCACCCGGTCAGCAGTCATCCCAGCGCTTCGTCTCAGAAATGCGGGTGATCAACAATCAGGGACGGCAGAAGTCTCGCTACTGGACGGAGGGAGCAGAGGAGAAGCAGGAGGCGGCGACACTAAACAAAACAAACCCAGGTGAGTAATAAAGTTAATCAGTAGAGGTGGCTTTAAAGACTTATTATCGTAAAACAATGCGCGAATTTATGTATATGTATATTTCATACGCAGTTGTATTTAATTTTTGTTCAATACAATTGCATCAACTTTTGTTTCTATTACTTTTGGTGCTTGCGGTTTCGTTTTTGCTCGAGTGGTTTAAACCTCTGGTTCATTACCATGGATTTACTCTCACAGCACATAGTTTGAGTCCTACTTGTTTCCTAACAATCAGCCTGTCTTTTCAAGTTGAACTTCAGATACTACCCCTTTTCGAAACCATTTTCGGCTTGCCTTCAAAATTATTAGTATCTCCCCGACGATGACCTGCTTCCTGAGACATTTGGCAGGGCGCCTCCAAGCGCTTATGGAGTGGCTGAGCCAACTCAACCACTTTACCCTGGCACTGGCCACCGTGGACCTTATGTGCATCGTGTGCCTGCTTCATTACAATCTTGTGTGGCACGGTAGCGATCTGTTCTTCTGGTGCGAGGAGCTGAACCAGCATCTCGTCGAGCATGTGCTCTCTGCCATTGTCCTAATTGCCACCGTGCACGTGCTGGGCTCCTGTGTGGATGCAGTTATCATTACGGCCTTGGTCCATCGAGAGATAAGTCGGCACAATATGCCGCGTCAGCACTTCGAGGAGCGTTACCGCAGGTTCGTGTTTATGCGGTTGGTCGGGCGGCTGGAGCAGGCTCTCAAGGTGCAGCAGACAATGCAGTCGGAGGAGGGCGTTGACATGGTGCCACTGGCAAATCTATTCGAGGCTCAGCAGCAGATCAGGCAGGCGATCGACGAGTTTCGCACAGCGGTGCGGGTTCTACTCTGGCCCAATCGATCGGATCTGCAGGCCGAAGCGTTTGTCATCTTTCACATCAGCGAGGATCAGTTGGGGCAGCTGGCCGACCAAGGCTACAGCCTGGCCGATGTGGACGTCCAGGATATGGTCAATGCGCGTCTGAGTCATTTGCTAAACCCGCCCTGCTATTAAAGTGTCCAGCAATTCATAATTTGAGCGGTGGTGGGACTAGCCCTCTTTTTCTATCCTCTTTGGGTATCCTTGAAATGAATTAATTTTTCAACTGTAAGCCTAAGAAGTTGTGCTTGGAATCTGTTTGCATCTCAAGATTTTATTTAAATGTTTCACACATTTCAAGTTTGGAAATCCTTGGGAGTTTAGAGTCTTCGCTTGAATTCCTTAAACACGGGCACGACGTCCACGCGACCGGCTCTGACGCTGGCGTTGACGTTGACGCCTCTCACGACGTCTCTCGGCGGCCCGCCTTCTCTGTCTGCGCAACCTGCGACGCCTGTTCCTTGCCGCATTGCTGCCGCCGCTTGAGGACGACGACGACGAGTCGTCAGTGGGCGTTGTGGCCGAGTTCGACGAGGCGCTGGGGCTGGTGGGGGACGCTGGAGCGGGTGTAGTTGGTGTGGAGGGACTGGCCGGCGTGGTCGGCGATGTCGAGGACGGAGAAGTTGGAGAAGTTGGGGACGTAGGTGAAGTCGGGGATGTCGGAGAGGTTGGTGAGGTTGGCGAAGTTGGCGATGTTGGAGAAGTAGGCGTGGCGGGTGCAGCCGGGGTCGATCCTGAGGCAAAGCCCGTGGCTATGAGAGCCACCACAGCGAAGAGGAGGGTAAATTGAAAATGCATCTTCCGATCTCGGTCTCTGTGGTGTCCAACTACTGGAGTACTATACAAGTTCTGGCTTTATCTTCGCTATTTATAGGAAAAAGTTCCTTTGTTTTTGATCTAATTGCGAATCTGTATTTGTATTTGCTTTTACTTTTAACGTGGAAGGTTGACTCTTTCCCAGCTTAGAATGTAAACAAGGAATGGGACACTGGTACAATAAGATGATCTGCTGTGGATGAGCTAAAACTGTTGTCATTGTATTTCTTGAATTGAACAATAGAAAATTCGTGGATTTGTTTATTAAGTTCCACCAAAAAATATCCAAATGTGCAAACACAGACGACATCTTTTGTATTGATAATAGCTCTCTATGGCTTCTTCGCTATTCTTCTACGCTATTTTCGCAGCTAGCCTTGTTTCAATAGGCCAACGGCAGCAGGTTCTTGTACTGTGATCCACCTTTGGCAGACTAATGTTGACTTTGAGACATTATTTTTGGAAATAATCAAAACAAATAAGCGAAGTTTGTCTTGGCAGCTTGGTTTCTTGAGGCATAATTAGGAGAACTATGCATACTCTTATAAATATTAAAGTTCCAAATTTTTAAAGCTAAAAAATAAATGTTAGTTTTTCTTTTATTTTGCTTAAATTTGGTGATCATAATGATTCAATTGTAAGCTGCAGGGGATAACAAACTTTGGTGTGCCAAAGTTGGCTTTCTTTCTTGTTAACTTTGCCTTTAATTTAATTTCATCTCCGTCATTGCAGCTCCTGACGATCCTTCCGCTGAGAAAAGCACTCCGTCTTCACCGAAAAAGGGGGCAACAACCCAACCCAACCAACTTAAGTCCCCAAACCAATCTCCAAGACAGCAGCAGCAAAATGCACAAGGAAAACAACATCAAAACCATCAAACCAATAAACAGCAACAAAATCTGGCTCAAAAGCAGCAGCAAAGCCCAAAGCATCAAAAGCAGCAACAGAAACAGCAGCAAAATCAGCAACAAAAACAGCAGCAAAACCAGCAACAAAAACAGCAGCAAAATCAGCAACAAAAACAGCAGCAAAGTCAGCAACAAAATAACCAAAAGCCAAAGCAGGAGCCACAGCAGCACCAACAAACAAAACAGCAGCCGAAGGAGAAACCTTCGCCGCAGCAGTCGCCAGTAGCAGTACAAAAGCTCAAAGGACAGGCAACGAATACACCTCTCAAAGCAAACCACGAAGCCTACGAGAAAGAGCACTTCGACCAGCGGCTCCTGGTGGCCATCCCACCGAACTGCTCGCCCAAAAAGCAAAATAAACCGCAGCAGCAGCAGCAGCAGCAGGGCAAGCAACAGAACAAACAGCAGCAGAATAAGCAGCAGCAGCAGCAGCAGCAACCTGGCTCTGGTCCTTTTGGCAAGGCCAATCGGAAGCTGGAGCAAATGCAACGTTTGGCGGCCAAGAAGCAGAAATCCAAGCAGGCGCAGGCAAACAAGAAGCAACGCAAGCAACTCAACGCAGCACCGGTGGACTTTGTGGATCTGGCGGAGAGTGAAATCAGCCATTCCTCCGATGATGATGTGGTGCATGTACCTTTGCCGCCGGTGACTGTCATCGATCTCGATGATGCCAGCGACAACGAGCAGCCCAGCACCAGTTCAGCAGCAGCAGCAGCGAAAGCTGAGGCTGAGGTGTATCACGAGGAGAATGCCATGGATGCGGCGGATGTAGAGATGGGCTTGTCGGAGGTGGCAGTGGTTACTACCGGGATTGTGCCACCACCACCATCCATGCACTCGCCTTGCAGTTCCGTCATGTCCAGCGATGACTTTATAGTTCACAAAGACACCAGCCGCCTGCTGGCCGAACGAGAGAAGGACAACGACGATGACCTGCTGGTGCTCACCGAGAATGCCATGCGGGAGGCTGAGATTGAGCAGGAAAAGCGGGATAATGTTGTTCAAGAAGTGACAGGTGATCAGGAAACAAACCCTCAGGGTCAAGATACATCCTCGGAATACGAATTTGTGCCGCCTTCGCGGCTGGATGAGATCAAGCAGAACTATCGCGTGGACGACGAGCAGCAATTTAGGGCCCTGGACGTCTACGAGAGCGAATCCGATCTCACCGAGAGCGGCGTCTACTCGAAGGCCAAACCCAAAGTAACGCCAACGATTATACGCAGCGTCGACTCGCCGTCCGACGACAGCTCGGCGTCCGTGGAGGAGGTGGTGGAGCCCAGCGTGCAGAAGACGAAGCGTCTGCGCAAGCGCTCCTTTTCGGCCAACAACCACAGCCAGTCGGAGTCGGCGAACAACGAGGAGCACGGCGAGAATGATTCGGATAGCGACGACGACGATGGAGTCCATGCCACCGGTGTGCCGGGCATTGCTCGTGGCATGGCCGTGGAGCGTTGCAAGCGCAAGATTCGCAGGATCAGCACGAGGCGTAGCTCCGAGGAGAATCCGGGGAGAAAGGCGGCGCGTAGTAAGAAGCCAACGCTGTCGCCCAGTCACGAGGCCAGCTCGGAGTCCGCGTTGGAGGATGGGTTGCCAAGTGCCCGCGACATTGCGGAGAGATTGCTCAGGCAGGAGGAGGAGCAGGGACTGGCCGGGGAGCAGCAGCAGCAGCCATCCATCAGCAGTGAAGCCCTCGACACCGTTTCCATTGGCTCCGATGCGGACTCGCAGGGCGAGGCAGAGTTCCGGGATGCCATGACGGACCGCATAGCGGCTGTGTTTGAGCGCATCGAAGCTCAGACCCGGAAATCCGGCACCCTCGAAGAAGAACACGATGCCAGCGGCTACATTTCCGATGACGAGGAGAATTCTCGGGATAAAACTGTAGACAGCAGCACTGTGGAGGCTGAGCTCCAGGGGGCTGATCCCGATGAGAACGGTGAGGAGGATGTGGCTATGGCAGAGCCACAGATCCAGGTTGTGCACAATCTACCAGCGATTACGGACGACGACGAACGACTGCCAAGTGGCGGGGAACTTGTTGGCTGGAATGAGGAGATGCGCCGCTTCTACGACGAAAGTTGGCACGGCGAGCACTTCTCCGTCCACAAGCTGCACAGGTCCATGAGTGGTGAGTGCGCAGCAGAAGAGAGAACTTTTCAATGTAATTCATAATTTTCGTAACTTTAGCGCATCGGCAGGAGTGGCGGATCAACAGTGCGGATCGATATCCGGTGATGCGACCCCGTTCCCATGCCAAGTGCACCAACTGCGCCGAGATGGGTCACGTGCGCTCCAAGTGTCCGCGGCCGCGCAAGCCGCTCATCTGTTTCATGTGCGGCGTGGTGGGTCATTCCGAGCCGCGCTGTCCCAATGCCATCTGTTTTGGGGTAAGTTTAAGCAGGAATTCTGTGAAAAATCATAGAAACTAATTGTTTTCTTTTAAAGTGCGGCTCGAAGCAGGCCATTTATGTGCAGCAGTGCAACAAGTGCTCCTTCCACAGCCGCGTGGTCTGCCAGTTGTGCAAGATACGAGGCCATGGCATGGATCAGTGCCCGGACAAGTGGCGTCGCTATCACTCCACGGTAACATATCTTTTTTTCTTTAAACTCAGAGGCAGTACCTCTAATAAATACTCTCTCCCCCCACAGACTCGTTCCAATGTGGAACTGAATAGCCGCGTGCAGTACCAGGCCAAACAATGCAGCTTCTGTGCCGGACGTGGCCACCTCTTCGAGAACTGTCGCCAGCGCATTGGTGAATTTCGTAGCAACAACTACACGACGCAGATTGTGTCGCACCAGAAGGTCTACAAGGATCGTGGCCGTGGATCCCTGGGCAACCTCGGGGTTCTGGGAAGCTTTTATGCCCTAGAGACACCCATTCACTTCCAGTGGAGCAGCCCGCAAATGCCCAAGAATAGCTACTATTCCAGGTTCCTTGTCCAAGTGGCTTTGGCCAGGCCTCAGGCGGCGGCGGCGGCCAAACGGAAGTCGAACACAGCGCTAATGGAGATGCCAGCAAAGGTGTACTTTGCCCATGACTATGTGCCCAACGCTCAGGCGAGGGCGGCGAGAGCTGCAGTCCCTAGCGAAGTGGAAGTGGAAGCACCTGAGAAGCCAAAGGAAAATCCTGTTGTTGGTGAAGCACCTGTAGCAAAGCACCTGTAGCAAACGAAGCTGCACCTGTTGACGAGGATGAAGCCGCTTCCATTCAGCGTGAGGAGATCACCAGCAATTCGCAGACTCAGGAAGCGGAGGAAACAACAGCAACAGCTAAACCACCTGTTGTGGCATCGCATGAGCTGGACTCGGACTCAAATTACAGTTTCTCCGAGCACTTTGAGGTGCCCAGTTCGACGACCAACGAGGATAAAGACGATGCTACTCTACCCTCCGACCATCCTTTGGCCAATCTACCGGATGTCATACCTCTTGGTGGCTCGCTTGACGATGATTTCGAAGTGTCCTCCAACAGCCAACAGGGGATTTCCATGTGCGTGAACGCCGCCAGCAGCAGCAGCAGCAGCAGAAGCAGCGCCAACAGCAAGCAGCGGAGTGGTGACGATCCTGAGGAGCGTCGAGATATTCCCTGTGAAGGAAAGATCATCATGGCGCGCGATCAATGCGAGTATCTTTTCAGTCCCGAGGGCGCGACTTTCCTGGCTGCCACCGCCAAGCAGTGTCAGGTGAGCGTTCGCATGGACCTCAAAGATTACGGCTACTTACTCGTCATTTATGGGCTAAAGGAGCACCAGGAGGAGCTGCAGGTGAAACTGTTGCGGCGCCACCAGGAGGTGAAGCGCAAGAGCATCGAGTTCCAGAGCCAGAAACCGCCAAAGAGAATCGATGTGCTGATCCGCTTTCTGCGCGACGGCATCAACAGTCTGTGCGGCAATCTGGGCAACGCCAAGAGCCACTACATGCGCATCAAGGCGCTGGAGGGAATGAACACCAAGAACGGCTACAAGATGGCCGAGAAGAAGCGTCGCCAGTTGAACATGATTCTGGTGGGCCAGGCGGGCCTCCTCAACGGCAACACCCACCTGGATCAGTTGGTGGTGCTGTTGCGCCGCCTCGTCGACGATTTCTCGCCGGATGAGAACGCCTCCGCGGAGCTGCGCAACGAGATCGAGGAGCATTGGCGCATGATCTTCACCGCGTATCCGCATCCGAACTATGATTCCCTCATCCATAGCTACGGTCGTCTGGATCTGAAAAATCGCTTGCCCTCGATGCACTTGGATCCCATTTTGATGGGATTACAGGCACAGGCCAAGAAGGCGGCTCCACCACCATCGCCATCGGCTAAGCGTGCCCCATCGCCGACTCCGCCACCGCCGCCGGCTTGGCGAATGGCGCCACCGCCACCGCCCAAGATGCCAAGGAAGAAGCAACGGCAGGCTCTGTTGCTGCAGCAGCAGAACCAGCAGCAGCAGCAGCTGCAAAATATGATGAGGCAGCAACAGGATCAGCAGCAGCAGCTGGATAACATCATTCAGCAGCAGCAGCAAAACAATCAGCAGCAGCAACAGCAGCGACAGCATCAGAGGCAGCAGCAACAACGTCTGCAACAGCAGCAGCAGCTGCCACATATGGTGCAACAGCAGCAGAACCATCAGCAACACCAACGTCAACAGCAACATCAACAGCACAGACAGCAGCCACAGCCACAGCCACAGCAGCAACATCAAACGAGACGCAATCCACAATCCACACATGTTATGCCCTTCCATAATCCCCAGCAGCGATCCCGCGCCGATCTGCAGCTCCGTCACGCCCTCAATCCGGAGTGCGTCAACCTGCTGGCCGACATGGAACGCAACGAGCGCGGCGGCGGCAGCATCAACAAAGACGCCAACAAACCGTCCATGTTCTGGTCCCGCGAATCCCTCAAGTACCTCGATGATCTGTTCAAGATGACCTCCAACCCGGACACCGTGGAGCGCCTGAATCGGGTGCTGCAGCGATCGCAGCGTGGCCACTTGTCGCACAACGATTACCGTTCCGTCATCAAGCTGCACACGCTCCTGCTCAACTAAAGAGCAGGGATTTGGGGTTTCTTTTGGGGGGGAAAACACTTTCATTTTGTTTAACAAATGCCAACAGATTTCACATCATTGGGTATCTGAAAGATATTACCCAAACACCGAATAAATACATTACTGACTATTTTCACAATTGTGTCTGAAGGGTTTCTTAATTAATCGAAGAATTAAATTATTCTTGGGAGGAATATGTTTAAAAGCTACAAATAAGATCGTTTTTACGAACTTTCAAGGCGATTAGACGAGCCACAAAATAGATTTCGGTGCTCTTCCAAGTAGCTCTGTGGGCAGACCCCAAAAAGTAGACTTGCTTTTATTGCAATTTAAGGGGGTCTTCTACTTACGAGGCCGAAATTTTGTCCTATTTTCAGAAATTAATTGTGAGAAAACTGTACAAGATAATGAGATAATTTTTTTTTATTACTTTTGTACATCTTTAAACTTAACACTATTGTAAATTTAAAGTGTGTATAGCTAATCATGCTTTGTTTATATGGGGTCAAAGTGGGGTCATCAAAATTTGAGGTGTCATTTTTCTGGTATCATAAATACCCTTCCAATTTGCCCGAATTGAAAAAATTAATTTTATTTATTTTCAGCTTTACGTTGGCTATGCTTCTCCGAGTACGATTTTTTTATTAATTACAAATTTTTTAAAATATAAATTTTTTTGTAAAAAGTTCCATTTTCAACCATGTTTTTTCACCTATTGGATGTAAAAATTAAACAAAAAATTTAAAAAACAAAAACGTACTCGGAGAAGCATAGAGAATTGTTTGATAAAGAAGTGGGGATTGGTTCGATTCGATGAAAATTACTGGTAGAAGTGATACCAGAAAGTTTAAAAAGGGATTTGGAATTTAAAGATAGGAAAAATGGTCGAAACGTATGGGAGTGGCAATCTTTCGGGCTTCGTTTACCCATGAAGGAATTCGCCTTTATATGGCGTATTCCTCAGATCCTCTATATTTTAAAATTAATAAAAAAAAATCGAATTTTAAAAAATTCGTAAGTAGAAGACCCCCTTTAAGTGCTTATAGAACGTTGAACTTTAACTTTTTAAATAATAAGTTGAAATTGAAATTTTGATTAGAAAAATGCAACGCACTGATAAGGACTTTTCCTGAGTGTCATCACCAGCGGATTCAAATTTATTCCTATCTGTCAGTCTTTTAATATGCCTTGTTTCCTTTGAAATTATCTGCAATTCTCTGGTGTCGCTCGTGACATTTGTACGCAAACGAAAAAAAAACATGTGCCAAGACTTTATTTTAATTTTACAAACTTTGAAACTTATAGCTCTTGGTTAGCTCTATAATTGGTGTTAAGGTCAATTTCGAACAATTGTTTGTTTTCAAGATAATTACAAAAATGTAACGAGTTCGCACGTGACACAGACGGAAGTGAATTTTTCGCAAACCAGTTCAAGCACTGATTTCAGCGAAACTTGATTACAGATTTTAATGCAATTAATTTTAATGTATTAAATATCAATTCAACTTAATAATTTATTTGAGTTCACTTAAAAATATTAAGTAGTATTTTTTTAAGTAAATTTTTATCGGTGTCGCACGCGAAAGGTCGCACGTTACACTTTCTTCCGTCGTACTTTTCGTGATGTTTTTTTACTATTTAAGTAAATCAGAGAAGTTCAGAGAAGAATGTGGTCTCTTTTGAATCTTTGCAATCTCCCAGTGATGATAGAAAGCAAAAGTCCAAGCATAGTTACTCTGCTTTGGAGATTTTTATCGACACACAACATGATCTTTTTAATGGTGTTTTTCATCAAAATGATGAAAAATCGCGAGTTGCGCGAGTTTGCATTCGAATATTTCGAAATTTGATCCATTAGAACATTTCTTAATGTTAGTATGTTTAAAATATAAATTTTAGAGCATTTTGAGTAGTTTTTGCCGCGGTTTTACTTTCCAGAGAATAGCCCATATCCTTTCTTTTATATGTATTTATTTACTGTTTGTAGATGCCATTAGAAATATCATAGAAATTTGCTCAATGCTAGACAAATACGTATATAAAATTAATTTGTTTTCTTATTATTAAAATTGAAAATATCTAAAATATGACTGAGGCCAAACACCTGCAAAGCTTTTGCTGAATCCACTCTGGCATTAAAGTAAGACAATCCACATTCAGAATTATTGCCTTTTTGCCACTGCATTATATAATAACAGCTAGATAAATGTGTACCTTGGCGGCCCCGATTGGTTTGACAAAGAATTTGTTTATTTAGGGGAAAGCTGTTTAAACGTTAACATTGGGCGAGTCAATTTATTTATTTATTATTTTATTCGTTTATTCTAGATTTTGAAATCTAAAAGGACTTTTTGGTTCGTTTTTGTGAGATTATACAATTTATTTATAACTTTTAATTCAGATCCTGGTATACGATTTTATTTATCACCATAAGTATTTTTGTTTTTCTTTCTTGAAATGTTATATCAGTAATTTTAGAGGCTCTTGAAGTCGGCTACGTGGGATCTTCGACTGCTAATTATATATTTGAATTGCATCTTCAGCTTTGTGTATTTTTTGCTGGAGTATTTGTACATCTTTTAGCTCGAATTTGAGTGTTTAAACAAATGTATAACTCTAATTGGGGGATTTTTGTTTGCCGGCACGTGTTTGTGTTTTAAGCAAAGAAGCTTCGTTGCAGGCGATCTTTTCGTTGTGCTTTACCAGGTTCTGTTTAACCAAATGGGTTTATTAAACTCATATCTTATCTATCAATTTAAAGATCTCTCAAGTTCAGAATCTATAAGATCGGGTTCCAATAAATATAGGACACAGATTCATATAGACTTCAGGCAGAACAACAGTACTAGTTTAATAAAATATACGATAAATAGTTGCAGATCCTTTCCATATATCCAATATTTGGAAGGCTGAAGTGTAAAGAAGCAGCTATCAATATACAATAAGTTGAGATACGTGAATTCCTCAGTCAGGACTTTCGACAACATTTTTTCTTTTTTTTTATAAAAAACCAAAAATCTAATAAGTAAAAATAGCAAACAATTGCAATTTGGCTAAATTGTATGACTTATTTTAACATTCAAACTAAAAAATGAAGAAAAATGGAAGCTGACGTGGTTAATTTTTATTTTTCATTATAACTAAACTTCAATGAGGAACCTGCTTTCCGGGTGTGAGTGTACATCCTTGGAATCGGCGAACCACCTTAATCTTCGCAAGATATCGGCGATCGTCAACTTATTCCGCTTGCTGTAGACATTGAGATAGATGCCCAGGACGACGATCAGGCCAGACCACAGGTACTGGATGGTGAAGGGTTTGCTGAAGAGGATGAAGGAGAACGCGATGGTAACCGCCTTGCGAGCAGTGGTCACGGTGGCCGCTATGGGAGCGCCACTGCTCCGTACCAGAGCGAGGACGAACTGGATGCCCAGATAGCCCGACAGGCTGAACAGAAAGCCGTAGCCGAAGGTCTGCAGCGGATGCTCCAGGCAGAAGGCGAGCCCGCTCAAGAAGTTACCCGTTACCAGCATTAAAACAAAGAGGTAGACGAAGCCCAAGCCGTACGAGTAGAAGACCACCTCGCTGCTGGGCGCCTTGTGCTCCCGCATGGCCTTCTCCTGGACATTTCCGATGGCGGCGTCGCAGAGCAGGGCGCCCGATATCATGGCCACTCCCAGCAGATTGAAGTTCGGCGTCATCTGGGAGTCGGCGAGCGTGAACCAGGCCAAGCCGATGCACATGCAGGCGGCTGCTGCAAAGTCCAGCACTCCGTAGCGCTTCTTCTGGATGAGAATGCTGCCCACCAGCACGGGGATGAGCTTGCAGCACTTGAAGATCACCTGTGTGGGGTAGTTCAGGTAGCCCAAACTGGAGTTGGACAGGCCCATGGTGCCCAGAGTGAGAGCGGCCAGCACCAGGTACGTGCTGATGGGAATGCAACGGGCTACAGGTTTGCTACTCCAGAAAGATCCCCCGCTTATCCGGCGGCCCTCCAGATGACGCTCCACCAGGCCGAAGCAGATGTAGTAGCCGAACTGGACGAGCGTGAGGAACCAGCCGTACGGCTTGAATCCTTCCACCGTGAAGATCAGCTCCTGCAGGTAGCCATAGAGAATGTACAGGACGAAGACGCCGACACAGCTCAGCAGGAACTGCGTTGGGCGGTTGAAGGAGCCAAGGTCGAAGCACAGGATGCGCAGCTCCTTCGACGGGGAAGTTCCGACGGACTCAGCCATTATTTAATTTAATTAGTTATCACAATTTATATAGTATAATATTGTTAGCTTTATAAAGCTACGAAGTTAACACTTAATTTTAATTTTAATGTAGTATTAATTACGCAAGTTAATGCCAGGATCGAGTTATCATTCCGCTCTGTGTTTGCCACATCAATTCCCCTTAGTGGCTGACCTTAAATTAAATCGAAAGAGAAAGACTGCCGAAATAACATATGCACATTCAGCGTTTGTCAATTTATTGTGTGTAGGCCGTCTGTGAAAACTCCATTTAGAATTCAAAAAGAGAATTGTAGATTTGTTTGCATTTTTATACCCTAGCAGGGGTATTATAGTTTTAGTCAGAAATTTGCAACGCAGTGAATGAGACATATCTGACCCTATAAAGTATATATATTCTTGATCAGCATCAACAGCCGAGTCGATCTAACCATGTCCGTCTGTCCCTCAATTTTTAAGCTATCTGAATGAAACCTTGCAGAAAGCCTTCTATATGCTCTCACTACTATATAAGTCCGAACGGGATGGATCGCACGACTATATCATAAATCTGCCATAGGTACGATCGTAAAATTTTGAGGAAAAAATTTATAAATTAGTTATTTACATATTTTTATATAATTTGAGACATGGCCATTTTGTATTATTCTAGAATTTCGGTTTTAAGTTGATCAAGTTTTTCTTTTCATTAAATCAAATTGGATTAAATTTAAATGATCCAATTGTAAGCTTCAAGGGTATACAAACTTCGGCAGGCCCGCAGCTTCCTTTCTGTTTTTTTTTCCACAAATAAGCCAGCCGGGTCGCTGTTAGGCAAACACACGCGCCAAATGCTGTATCTTTGTTTACCAAACCTCGTTTGAATGGACCAAATGGAGCAGATTTAACTTTATTTAAACTACTATTGATTCTCTGCTTTTGTTTTGAAATGCTGATTTCTTTGGCAAAATAAAGACAGACACAAATGTGTTAGTTTTGTCTGTTTTGCCTTGGATAGTAACCAGGTGAGTACCAAAGCTAGTTTTGATTTGTGATTCCAAGACACTTTTCCATAATTAATATAAAATTTGTGTTTCCAAGACACTTGTTCTTAAAATTAAAACTCTAAACTTGTATAAAAGCTTCTCGTATCTGTTTTATTTAATTTGCTGCCCATTTTATTCTCTGGAAGCCCCGCCCTCTAAGTAAAGATCTCCAACCAATCGAAATCCCCAAAGCACTAAGTCTCCCAGACAGCTTTAATCCAAACAAATAACTCTCCAAAGTATACTTTCTTTGCCATAACTTGCTACTTATTTATTATAAACTCAGGGAATATACACTACAAATTAAAAAAGAAAAAATGTATCGGTCGTATTCCATAGTTTTGGATTGATTAAATCCTTTATAGTTTTCCCAAGGCTTTTGTATTACGAGATCGGTTGATTAAGAATTGTCCCTTGTCAGTTCTATGCCGCCGTGGTGTGCTGCTGCTCCTGGGTCGTGGTGGACTGCGCCGAGGAGGCTTCCCCGGACTTCTCGTTGACGCCCAGCCAGGGGCACCGCTTCTGCAGCTCCATGCGGTATCTGGGATGTGAAATGGCGTACACGAAGGGATCTATGCAGGCCACCAGCTTGCAGGTGCAGGCCGGGATCATGGTAGCACCCGGAGTCAGTAGGCTCTTATCACCGAAAGCTCCGATCAGCGACATCACGCCGTATGGGGTCCAGGATACGAAGAACAGGAAGCATATGGTGATGGCCGCCTTGGCTATGCGGATCTCGGCCGTCTCCTTGCTCTTGTCCACATTGGAGCGCAGCGACTCCACGTTCATCTTTTTGGCCTGCTCCCGCAGCGCCTTCTCGTGGCTGAAGACGTGGCCCACGATCTGTGAGTAGTAGTATAAGATCATCAGAGTGGGACACACGAAGCTGAAGAAGAAGATCGTGCCCACAAAGAGGCGAGTGTCGAAGTTGTCCGAGAGATAGTCAAACGAGCAGGAGGTTAGGTAGCCCTCTGGAAAGAAACAGAAAAGTAAATAAGTTGGAATTATACTGGATTTACGATTCAAAGAAATTTAAAATCACTTGAAATAGTGTCCGAAAGTTGAATTTGGAACATAAATTATACTTCAGCATTTGCATTATTATAGTCATTTTAAATTGATTTAAAATCAAAAGTGAGAATTCACTTTCACCCCTAAAAACTCAGTATTTAGATTTCATTTCACAATAATGCCTATGTACCTCATTTATATATTTTAGTATTAATTTTTAATAGTTTCTTCCATATCCTGTGTAATTTTATCCAAATAATGAACTTTCCGTTAATTCTAGTAATAAGGCTGCCGGACTGTTTTTGAACCGGTGCTGCCAGTCTAGAGGTGGAAAAACATTGATGTTCACGGACATTGATGTAACATCAATGTTAAAAAAAAAAAACAAAAATTAGTATTTTGTTTTTACAATTTTATTTAAATTTTATTGCAGCCTATTACAATTTATTACAAAGTTTAATGATGCATCGAATTATTTAGCTGATGTTTTCGGATGTTTTTTGTATGCCGATGTTATATTTTGAAACATCGACGACCATCGAAATCGATGTTTTCGGTCGAACTTGCATCACTAGCGCGGTCAAAAGAAGGGACCTAAATGCCCATTTGGATAAGTTATTCTTCAAAACACGATAAAAACTGTTCATACAGTTTTCTTGCGGGCTATTGCACACACAGGCTTTCACGTATTCTAATTAATGTATTTGTCTTGACAAAAAATATCAAATAAAACTATCGCTATTTCGATATTTGGGCAAACAAAATATCGTGATATAAATATATCATCTTTAGAAAAATATCGATACTTTGATATATTATCAACAACCGACGCTGACATTAGACTTAGTAAATTAATTAATTAAACGTCTACCAAATGCAGCCATCACACCCAACACACACTTATAATGCCGAAAAAGACTGAACCACACACCGTGCAAGTGCAAGTGCAATAATCGCTGGGCTCGGCGATCGAAGAACGCAATATAGAAAAGTAGGAAATACACATGAAAAAACCCCAGCGCTCGCTGTTGTGTGTAAATGCAAATGATATATTTTCGTGCAACAACAACACATCAGCAGCAGCAGTGGCGGCGGCAGCGCAGCAAAGAAGAAAACAACAAAAATAACAACAAAAGCTGAGCACAGCAAAGGAATATGAATGTGTGCGCGTTAAAGAAAAATTAGATAAAAAGCCAAATGAAATTAGCTCACCCCTGAATTTCGAGTTTGGCGCAAGGTGAACAAAAAGGCGAAAAGCAATCAAAACAGTTTCCATTATCGCAGTGTGCGTGTGCAGTTTTTCCCCCCGGTCTTCGTCGCGTCCCGTCCCCGCCCCACTAGGAGGAAACCACCTGCATTGATTTACAGTGTAAAAACGGATAAAAAACGGAACTTGCACTGCGAGGATATATATACACATATATATAAACGCACACACACCAAGGCAAGCACAGGCAAGGCACCAATACCAGCGCCCGATTTCTCGGAGGCAGCAGACTGCCATGTAAGTTTACATTGACGATTATGTATTTGCCGTTGTTTATGTTGCACTCTTGCCGTTTTGTTGTTTTGTTGCTTCGCTGCTAGTTGCCAGCAGCCAGCCAGGCAGCTACTTTAATGACGGCTTAAAAAAGAGCATTTCGCTCTGGTCGGCAACTTACTTACCAACTTACGTTTTCTATTTTATATTTCGCAACTCATTGAATGAAAAAAGCCGAGTTAATTATATTCATGGCTATGACTTTAGTGGCAGCAATTACCATTTTTACCCCGTATGAATGTTGCCTACGGTACGCAGCGTAAACGAACTGTTAATTACATAGAGATGTATCTGTGTGTGTTGTATGTACGCCTTCTGTCGCTGTGTGCGTGCGTAGTATCTGCGTTGTTGTTAGTGCCCGCCCCCAACTCTTGCTCCTGCTACCCATCCCATGCATTCCCCGTTGCATCGGTTACGTTACGCGCATTTCATTGCGTGTCCCCATGTTTATGCGTTCTCACGTTTATGCAGGTGAAGTTACGAAGTTGCCAATGCATTAATTTGCTAATTTAATGCAATTGTGCTGTGTGGCCAAGAGTATTTTTTAAAATCGTATAATTCGAACCTTAATATTTTGTTTATGCTTTCATTTTCACTATGATTCACAGCTTTGTGATTCACAAGTATTATTGGTTTCAACGAATTCTTTAAACCCCAGTTGGACAACTCACCTGAATGAAGTAAGGCTAAGGCTTGGTATAGTCTTTAATAGATAATATAAAGAAATAAAGGTATAAAGATATTAATAATTTGTGTCTTATTTTAATTTAATTTAAATTTGTGTTGAAACTGAGCTGACTTTAATAAATTTGCATGCACACAGATTTAATATCTGTATTTTAACGTTGAAATTAATTTTTAAAATGTTTCTTTACCTTGAAATGAAGTAAGTGCCTAAAAATGTCTTAACATTAAAGTCAATTTGAAGAAAATCACTTGAAGAAAATCACATTAAAAAGAAAAGTTTGTATATGAAACATGCTCATAAAAGTTATTAAGGTGGAACATGTTTGATGAATATGGTTTTCATATCCAACATTGTTGCTTATTAGTTTGGCTCGTTTTAAAGATCCTTTATTTAACAAATGCTTAGTTTCCGACTGAGGTTCACTCATATACCCGTGCCAGTACCCGCACCCAATACCCCATATATATTCATGTGTGCCCATTGTGTCCAGCGATGTGAACCACACCCATTACATCTAGCACGACACCCCCACAGTCGCACAGTCCCTCAATGGGTCGACGTCCCTAATGGCCGTCCGTCAGCTCTGCCTGATAAGAGCCAACATATTTGCGTCGTTCCACACGTGCCGGCCAAGAGGCCTTTGGTTTTCGGGCCTTCATTTGGGCCGGAGACGTGACGGCGGCCCCGAGTTACGGGCTACGGCTCTGGTTTTTTAGACACCAACTCTAGGTTCGATACGTTCCGCGTTAAATAATTGCCTAAATGCAATTCCTATACACGCAAATGCGTGAGTTTTCTTTTCTCTTTATATATATGTATTTATGAATATGTATAATTTTGGTAACGACAACAATTGTGAGTCCGTGGCAAGGTGAAGGTCAGGGGTGATTAATCGCTGTGACTTTTCCAAAAAGCCTTAAGGAATGTGACCAGTGTAGGCAGGTAGGATTTAATAATATCTTTGTTTCATTTTTATTAACTACGCTTTACAAATGACGAATAAAAATGTAAAAACTTTGCAAATAAATTGTGAATCATTTGGGTTCCTTTCTTTCTTTGAGATAGCGTGCTTTGATCGCTTGAATTGTATCTTACTGATACAAAATGAACTAAATGATTGGTAAATGAATTAAAGCTGTCTTTTTTAGATATTGAAATTAAGGTAGTAGTAATTCTAAAATGCAATAAAAAGAAACTCCGGGAACTTCGGGAATTCAAATAAAAGAGAGCTTAGAAACCCTAGAAATTTGTATATAAAATTGTCATTAATTCTCATATTAATATGTATATTTTGTAATTTGCAGATAAACGCACAAGAAACTCGTAGGCCAAAGGTGAACCTGGCGCGGATTGCAGGTACCGAGGAGAATTGTAGACACATTCGTGCCGCCGCAAGAACCCTTCCGATGTCCAATAAAATCAACCCGAAGCGCCGCGAACCGACAGCAGCAGCAGGAGGAGCCACGGGAGTGGCCACCAACACGAACAGCTCGACTGGATCCTCCAGTGCCGGCAACACGTCCTCGGCCAACACATCCTCATCGTCCAGCTCGTCGCTGTCGTCCGCCGGCGGCGGTGATGCGGGCATGTCTGCCGATCTGACCTCGCTGTTCGAATGCCCCGTGTGCTTTGACTATGTGCTGCCCCCGATCCTGCAGTGCTCCAGCGGGCATCTGGTGTGCGTCTCCTGTCGCTCCAAGCTCACATGCTGCCCCACATGCCGCGGCCCGCTGGCGAATATCCGTAACTTGGCGATGGAGAAGGTGGCCTCGAACGTTAAGTTCCCGTGCAAGCACTCTGGCTACGGGTGCAGCGCCTCGCTGGTCTACACGGAGAAGACGGAGCACGAGGAGACGTGCGAATGCAGGCCCTACCTGTGTCCCTGTCCGGGTGCCAGCTGCAAGTGGCAGGGCCCGCTGGACCTAGTCATGCAGCATCTGATGATGTCGCACAAGAGCATCACGACGCTGCAGGGCGAGGACATTGTGTTCCTGGCCACCGACATCAACCTGCCCGGCGCCGTCGACTGGGTGATGATGCAATCCTGCTTCGGCCACCACTTTATGCTCGTTCTGGAGAAGCAGGAGAAGTACGACGGCCACCAGCAGTTCTTTGCCATCGTCCAGCTAATCGGGTCGCGCAAGGAGGCCGAGAACTTTGTGTATCGCCTGGAGCTGAATGGAAACCGCCGCCGGCTCACCTGGGAGGCCATGCCTCGCTCGATTCACGAGGGCGTGGCCTCCGCGATTCACAACTCGGACTGTCTAGTGTTCGATACGTCGATTGCGCAGCTGTTTGCTGATAATGGCAATCTGGGCATCAATGTGACCATTTCCCTGGTCTAAGCGCACTGTCAATTCGCCGAGTTCTACATTATATTTTTTTGGTTTACTTTTCTGCTAGATATAAATACGTATATATATATATATATATATATATATATGTATATGTATATGTATACATATTGTTTATATTCCTCTGTTCGCATCCGGCGTTTAAATCTTTGAAAGAATGCGAGAAGGAGCAGAGGGGAGAAAGTGAGAAGCGGACAGAAGAGGAAAGAGTTGTGCAGAGTTGTTTTATAAAAATGATTCTCCATTTAAATAGCCACATACAACATGCATATGTATATATATCTATGGAGATGTCAGGCCTGTTCAGTTGTCACTGCGTTCGAAGTTGTGCAATTGTAACTCAAGGTTACATTTTATATGTTTGATCAGTTTGCCAAACCTCCAGAGGATAGAAAACTATTCAATTTCCTATCCTCTGGACAGGTAGCTTGGGTTTAGTTCACACTTCACAATTTGCGAACCTTTGAATGAATGATCAGGACCTGTATCTTTTGTATGTCTAAACGGTTCGATTGGTACTCTAGTTGTAGGACTTGATTTTTTTAGCTACCATACACACACACACACACACTCTATATATATTTTTTAATGGTTCATTCAGTGTGTTTATCGTTTTTGTAAGCGTCGTCGTGGGGTTCATTCTGCTTTAGTTTAATTTAGTTTTTAAGGGCCACACACACCTGGAGCAGAGCTGCCTGCGCGTGCCCACCCACTACAGTGAACACTCTGGACACACACACACACACTCCACTTCAAACAGCAACAAGCAACAAGAAACACGAGAACACTCAACACACTCGAACATGTCTAGTTTAGTTAATGTAAATTATTTTATACCATACTTGTAAATGTTAAGTGAAAAGATTAACGAACACAATACAAACAATAATAGAAAACAGGAAAAACAGCAGCAGCAGCAAAGATAAAGTAATAATCTGTAATTACTCGAGTGTTGTTTTGTTCAGGCCAAAAACCATCTTCACAGAAATTATAAAAATAATATAAACGAAAAGTTCAATATTTTTTTGTCAGGCTAAAAAGACAGCTAACCCTTGCCCCCCTTGTATACCCCATCCCCGGAATAGTAAACGAAGCAATGTTAAATGTTTAAATGTCCAACCTAGTTTAGGCGATCTCCCCGGCCCCGATCATGTGTTTGGTTTTCATTTCCCATTCGTTCGTTCGAAATAAACGGAAGACAAATGATTTAAAGCATCATCTGCACCGTAATTAGCTTTTAATGCGACGATTTATCGCGCCACTACCATACGAGATCACTTACACAGACACGAAACTACAAAAGTGAAATAAACGTGATTAGTAAAAGTAAAGAAACTGTTTATTAATCTGGAAAATCGAAAGATGAAGTAATTATGTGTAATCGAGGGGAAAGCAATGGGGGTATTGGATGCAGGCAAACTCCTAATAAATCGGGGCTTAAGGATATACTATCTTTAACTATCTTTTGGTTATTGTATAAAATATATGAAAAAGCATTCCCCTAATTTGGAACTCTGAGAAAAGTGAGTCAGGTTAGCCATGTTTCTTTAGTAATATTTGTAAATTCCCTTGCAGCTCGTCTTTATTTTTCAGCTCAGAGTCTTTTTAGAATCGCTTTTAACCAGAGTAAAATTTTAAGTGAAAAACAAGAAAAATTCAATCTACCCATTCGATATCTACTACTTTTATTTGTCAAAATTTCGTAGTTCCCCTTTTTGTTTGACAAAAACTATCATTCACTATGTCTTTGGAGAACCAACAAAATAACGACGAAAATTCGGCAACCTCGCCAAGATTCTCTGGTGTCCCATGGTCCACCCCGGCTACAAGCAACCCATCGGTTGCAACTGGTCAGGCAGCCGAAGCGGAGCAAGATGAGGGGGTGGTTCCCAGTGAGTTCCTGTACTCGTTGCTTGAGTGCCCGGTGTGCTTCGGCTACATGATGCCCCCCATAATGCAGTGTCCCAGGGGCCACATGATCTGCCAGCCCTGCCGCCAAATGGTGACCCTCTGTCCTGTTTGTCGCGTGCCCCTGACCAACATTCGCAACCTGGCCATGGAGAAGGTGGCATCCAAGTTGATGTTCCCCTGCAAGTACTCGCACCTGGGCTGTCGAGCGCGGCTCGCATATGCGGAGAAGAATAGCCACGAGGAGAGCTGCGACTGCAGCCTGTACCGCTGCCCATATCCCGACGAGAAGTGCGTCTGGCAGGGACCGTTGGGCGATGTGTACGGCCATTTGGTCGAAAATCACGAGAACATAATCACCATGGAGGGCACCGACATCATTTTTCTGGCCACCAACGTGAACCTGGAGGGCGCCCTTGACTGGACCATGGTGCAGAGCTGCTTCGGCCGGCAATTTCTGCTTTCATTGGAGAAGATTACAATCGGCGATGACTTTCAGCAGTTCTTCGCCACCTGCCGCATAATCGGGACCACGCGGGATGCTGCCAATTACGTGTACCATATCACGCTGGAGGCCAATAAACGCACCCTGCGCTGGAAGTCCACACCGAAATCAATACGTGAGAGCTTCTCCTTCGTCAATTCGGATTTCCTGGTGCTCAACAAGACGACTGTCCAGCTGTTCGCTAAAGATGGCGACTTGGCCCTTAATGTGGTCATTAAACAGGTGAACGAGACCGGCGAGGCGGCTGCGGCATCCAATCCATCCATTAATACCGGCATTTAGTCGCCTTCCACCCCATCGATAGGCATGGCCACGTGATCTACCAGTTCCCCTCCTCCGTGAGCAGTTGTAACTAAAAGTTGTCTTAGTTAAGCGTGTCCATAATAAAAAGCATGCACGTCATGGATTTTGTTCGGTTCAAATTGAATAAGAATGCTACTGTTTTAATTTTGAAAAATCGTATCTCTCTATAGGTAACATATAGAAGTTACATGTTTAGGGACGACTTGAAACCTTTCGTAACCAAAAAAAATCTGAGCGGGCGTTCTCATAATCTGTCAGTTAAGAAAAAGCACACGAACACCTTAATTTTTCGAATATTTTTCGTTCAACATCCTTGAGTTAAAGAATGTGTTTAGTGGTAAATGTCTGCAAACGTTTTGCAAATGAACATCCAAAGGCGTATGTGGCCCTAACACATCCCTATTGTGTTGGCCTGCTGCTGGTAGGAACTATCTTCTTTTTTCTGGCTGAGATGTTCTATGTCTTGCCTTTTATTTTCGACACCAACGGTGCGATGTACAAGTTCGCCTGGCTGGTGGCCATCTTTGTTGTTTACAACATTTTGGGCAACGAGTTGGCCTGCTATCTAACGGACACTTCGGTGGCGAGTCTGCCAGAGGAGCGTCGTACTCCGGAGCCGGAGGAGGAGCACCTGTGGTCCTATTGCGACGTATGCAAAATGAAAGTGCCGGTAAGCCCAGAGGGATTCAAAGAGAAGTAAGGAAAATATGGGTAGATGGTTGGATGGGATTTCCACCCCACTATTTTCTTATATTTCTTATTTTTGATATTATCTTTTATCTTTATCCTTATAGCCCAGAGCCTGGCACTGCAAGTGGTGCAAGTGCTGTGCCCTGCGCCGGGATCACCACTGCATTTTCACGGCCACTTGCATTGGCCACAACAACTACAGATATTTTTTCTGGCTTCAGTTCTACCTGGCCCTTGGCACTGGCTTGTCCCTGGTCAGCCATTTACTTGCGGTTGCAGTTAATAAGGACTTTCGAAATCGATATGTACTTGTGTGGATAATTAAAAGTGCTCTGAAGACGGATTACAATGTTCAAGTTCGCAATTGGAATGAGTTTTTGTGGCAGAACTGGCTTTTAATGCTCAACACCTACGCCTTGGCCTTTTCACTGCTGATGTTGCCCTATCAACTGCCGATATTCTATTTGAATACCACTTTCTATACGGGTTCAGATCGCCGCTACAACCTCGGCCTGCGAAGGAACATCAAGCTGTTACTGGGACAGCGCGGTCTCTGGACTTTTATCTCGCCCTCGATCAGCAGCCCTTTGCCCCACGATGGCACCCGTTGGGAGGAAGCGAAAGCGTTAACACCATCGAACTTATTCAAAACTGCATAACTCATGCCATTGTAAGGTATAAATAAACCTCAAAATTCTGTCGATAGGAACTCCTTTTTCTTACCTGGTACAAATCGATCCCAGAACTGTGTCAGCGGCAGGACGACCCACGGCGTACAGTAGAGCCAGATGATAATGTTCATTACCACCGCCTTCGTAAATGTCATGTTCCTGTTCATCGGCTTGGTGATAACATTGAAACGATCGTATCCTATGGCCGCGTTCGTCATCCCAGCTCCGATGCCCGAATAGGAACCAATGGCTGCGAATATCTGGCACCAGGTATTGCCCAAAGCGAAGCCCCGATGGAAGCTGTTGTAGATGAAGATCGGTGCCTTGAGGCACATGATCAGATCGAAGACGGCCAGATTCAGGACGAACATGTTGGAGGGAGTACGCAGCGACTTGGATGTGCTGAAGATCCAGATCACCATGCCGTTGCCCACCGTCGAGGCGCAGAAGAGGAATATGTAGAAGACGCCCAGCATGTAGTGCATCGAGGCGGGCGGCTCCAGCTGCGTCAGCCAGTGCTCCGGAATGTACTGGATCTGATCCGGTGGCACGTTCCACCCGAGGAACTGCAGCTCCCCGCTACCGGATGTCCGAGCCTCCGGCCGCAGTGGCGGTTCGCTGGCATTGCACAGCGGTTCCATCCCGAAACCGAAACCGATTCCGCTTCCGAGCCCGATCCCGTTACTCAACCCTTCTCACAAAGCGAGCAGAACTGATTGCATCTCCCGCGTGGCGACATTTATAGCACAGCCGCTACATTGGCCAAATTCAATTAGGCTTTGTGGTTGCGTGTCCGTAAAGACGATTTTCTGCCCACTCGGCTATAACATGAATATCAGCGAATTGTCACTCGAATCACAGCCAAAAAGGGTTGGTTAAATACATGGTATTGACGCTAAGACCAAAAATGTCAGGGTCCAAGTTTAGGGGGTCAGTGCAGTAATTCTGCTTTACGTGCTTTAAAATAAATATATTAAAACGTTCTTGTAGTTTTTTGGAATTAAATAATATACTAGAAACAGATTTCTTTAAGTCAATACAATCAAATTTTATTAAGTGGCCTTATTTCCTTGACATATTTATTTATCTAGATAAGTTCAGGAATTTATAAAAATATAACTAACATAATTCCATACTTTAATGTAGGTACTAATTTGCAATTTATCCGTTTATAAAAATCAAGCGAAAGGAAGAGAATTTTTTATTTTAAGTAAATGGCATATAATATTTAGACAGTATTGTCTGTGTGCAGTTGTAAAATAAAACATACGAAAACTCCGAAATAAATCAATTTTATATAATTGAATCGCAGTAAAAGTTCGTTACAATTTAAATAAAGCTTAAACCGTGTCGGTGCTGCCAACTCTTGATTTGAAGCTCAATAAAAATGTTGTTTTTTTAGTACGGTAAATAAATAAATTAAATAAATAGTAAATTGGCAACCGAGATTTTTTTCTGATGGATTGCTTTTCTCTTGCAGCTTGGCAAAAAATAACAATTAAAAATATAGAAAATTCGATATTTGGACAAATAAAAAATCACGATATAAACTTATCATCTTTAGAAAAATATCGATATATTGGTGTTTTGATAAATTATCAACAATAAAAAACATTACTCCCAGAAAAATGCGAAAATAAAAGAAAAACAATAGAATCATGGACGAGGTGGACAAGATAATCATGCACCAGCTGCACCAGGTGGACCCGGCCATCGAACCGACGGAGGAACTGGCGGAATTCTCGCCGGAACAGGTCGTCCGGGCGGTGTCCAGCTGCCTGACCGAGATCCGTCCGGATGTGCAGCTTCCCCGGACTCTGCCCGGCGGAGCCATGGCGCAGCGATTCGGCGTGGCCAGCTCCCTGGCCGAGGGATGCAAGGATGCAGGATATAGGGGTGACATTGGCTACCAGACGTTCCTCTATCCCAACGCCGTCGAGCTCCGGCGTTTGCTCATGTTTCTGATCGAGCAGCTGCCACGGGAGCGCCAGGCAACAGAGGACGGTGTCGGGAAGTCGCAGTCGCTGAGCCACAGGGAGCTCCTGCAGCGGAAGATTCGCAAGGAGCTTGCCACGCAACTGAAGACGCCATGGGTGCCGCAGTTTGCCCGTTCGGTGGGCAATCGGAAATCGCTCGGCTGCAGCAGTTTGTCCATCGACTTCCGGCCGCATATCAATCTCAGTGTTCCGTCTGCCAATCCTGAGGAGCGCACCAAGGAGGTGCAGCAGTATTTTGACCAGCTGGCACCTAATATATTTCAGCAGACGGCCTCCAGGTCGGTGGATCTCATCGCCTCTGTGCTGCACAAAAACGAATTGGAGCGCTGGGGCCACGGGATCCCAGACTCATTGCACCCCTTTTCGGGCATTGAGGAGCTGACGCCGCCCCTACTTCCCAAAGTCTCCAAGCCTGTGGATAAATCTTCAACATCCGGCGTCGAGGAGGAGGTCTCGCCCCTTCAACAACTCAGCAACGAGGTCCAAGATCTGCGTTCCCAGTGCGAAACTCTGCTCATGGAACGAAAATCCCATGCAGCAGCGCTGACAGCCTCGAAACTGCGGGAGAGTAAGGCCACCGAGGAGATAAGCCACATTCAACCTGTGCTAAAACTCCATGAACGCACCTCCCTGGTCCTGGCCGATTCCGAGCAGAATCTGAACAAGCTGGAGGCCCTGCTAAAGAGCACACAGGCCAAGAGAGAAACCCTCACGCAGCAGTGGCAGGAGTACAGGAAGCCCCTACTGGAGACACTAGAAACACTGAAGACCGCCAAGGAAGCCCAACATGTCCAGGGCATCCGAAGCAACATCGAGCAATTGGAGCAGGAACTCCAAGCAAAGACCCAGCAGCACAACGAACTAAATGCCACCCTCAGAACCGCCAGCCAATCCCTGGCTCCTCGCAAGGAATACACCCGCAGGATACACGAATTTATAGGGAATATCCGGAAGCAGCGAGACGATATCTTCAAAGTTCTGGATGACACCCGGCAGCTCCAGAAGCAACTGAACGTGGTGGGCGCCCAGCTGCAGCGGCAGTTCAACTACACCGACGATCTGCTCTTCCAGAGCGCCAAGCACGATCTGCACGCCAAGCGGGCGTACAAGCTGCTGGCCCAGCTCCATGCCAATTGTAGTGAGCTGGTCGAATGCGTCTCGCTCACGGGCAACGTGACCAAGCAGATCCGCGAGCTGGAGGTCCAAATCGACGGCGAGAAGCTGAAAAATGTGCTGACTAGTTTGCAGCAGATCACCGGCGATATCCAGAAGTTCGAGCAGCACATCCAGGAGCTGCAGGGTCAGATAAGCGCCGTGGAGCAGACCCAGACCAAATCTGGCGGGATTTAGATACTCGGTGTATTAGTGCCAATAATTTTAATAAAGGAATCGATGCACGCTTAGCGTTTATTTAGTAGTCGAAAACTCATTTTGTTTTGGATCGATAAACTATGGCAGATTTCTTTTAGACTTGGGTTCTATATATAAAATTATTAATAATTAAGCACAGTTTTTTTGTTTTGAAAATTTGTTTCAAATTTGTATGTTCAAAAACGTTTTTAGATTGCTCTCCCCACAATTCTACTTAAGGTTTTGACATTTTTTTCTATTAAAATAAAAAAACTCAATAAAGGCAAAGAAATAAAACTGCGGCTTAAATTAAAGTGTATCGCATAAACGAGGCAGATACATCGATAGCGTTTAATGTGTATATCGGTTTTACTACTTCCATCTCTAGAGACCGCCAGAAGGCGTATTTTGAAGCTGAAGCCAACAGCCAAAAGCTCGTCGTCGGCGGCTGATTCGTGTTTTTTTCGTTTTTCCGTTGATTTACGTTCGTTTGTTTTTAATTTGACCGGTAGTGACAGATAATAAAAATAAATAGCTGGAACTGAAACGGAAACAACTCGAGTGTGTGAGTGTGTGTATAAGCTTGCATTTTTTACCCAAATTACATACAACAATCATGAGCGTTTCAAAATAAAACACTTGAGTGCCGCCGCCGCCGCCGCAAATGGTGGTGCTCTCCCCTTGTTTTTGTTGTTTTTGCTATTCCAGAACTCGTTTTGGAGTTTCCACTGTGCTTTGTTGTTGTTGTAATTTTGGGTTCTTGCATGCGGCCGATAACAAGTTTAACCGGTGTGCGTGTGAGCCGCGCTTAAATGTGTTTTACGTACCTGTGTTTGTGTATGCGCGCTCTTGGGTGTCCAGGTGTGCGTGCGACTCCTTGAACAAACTGTTGCTTCTTCTGCTGTAGCTTCTTCTTCTTCTTGCTCAAATTGAATTCCAATTAGAATTGCAATTCCCCTGAAGGTCGAGTTGGGACAGAAAGAAGAAGCAGCAGGAGAAAAGTTAATGAAAAACCGGCAGATAAAGTATCAGGAATTATTAAATCGCTAAGCAACCAAGAAAAATACCCTATTAATTGACCGGCCGGCTTGGCGCTCTGTTCAGTTTTTTCTCTTATTCGGGGTCAATCAACGTTCGACAACAACAAAAGCAACAGCTAGAAATTCTTTCGGGGAGCGTTCCGGTTCACCTTTTTTTTATAATTGTGACGTCGCCCGGCTAAAAATAACAAAATGACAACATTCTTTCTACGACTCATTAGTGTTTTTTTGAATTTGTAACAGTAATTGGAAATCGATTACCAGTACAGTAAATATCAGTTGCAAAACGAACACCCACGATTTGTATGCTGTTTTGCATATCTCGGCAATCTCATAAATTTCAATTAAAGTAAAGCAAATACATATGTAAATGGGGCTTAAATCTTTAAAAGTTGTTTGCTGTCCGGTTCCGATTAAGACCTAGGATTACAGCTACATACTTTACTGAACTTAATGTAGTTAAAATTGGTTGAAGGCTTAACAATTATAATTTTTATTAAACCATTTTTTTATAAAAATATTTTTAAAAACAAATAAATTACAAACAAATTATTTGTAAGACAGGTTATTTGTTTTTCTGATTTTTCAGAAATATTTAATAGAAAAATAACGATTTATAGATATATTTTTATGCATATCGTTAATTTTAAATATATGTAGGTAAAGTAATGAATTAGATTTCAAATAAATTGAAAATATATCGAAAAGAATATGTATAATAAAAAATAATAAGTATTCATTTAGTTTGATTTAATATCCGATGCGAATTCTGTGTCCTCCCTGTCCATCGTATTATTGGTTCTGAGCCTAATATTTACTGTAATTTGAGGAAGTAATTTTATTTCTTTGTGTACTTAAAAAATACAAAAATGAATAAGTTATGTTCATGCCACAGTTTGACCCCTACCAATACCCACTGTCCACTTCTAACAACGCGCTTACCCGGCCGGCAATTAATAAAAGGCAAAAACAAATGCCAAGTGAAGTGGCAAAAACAGTTTCACGTTAGCGACATTTTTCAACGGCCACGTAATAATTTGTTTATAGACCGCAAAAAAACAAAACAGAATTGGCAAAAAAAAAAAAACGAAAAGAAAAAGGCCGACTGATAAAATGTTGTTATAAATTAAATTTACCCCGCAGCACGCAAGGGCAATCTAAATTGAAAGAAAATAAAGTGCAACCGAAAGCAATACGAAAAGAAGTCGCCAGTGAGTTTTATAATTAGAACAAACCAACAGCCAGCAAGTGCAATTCATAAACGATAACACCAGCGTACCAGTCAGGGGAGAGATAATTGTTAATAATGACACCATCGCCGACCAAGGAGCTCCAGAGTGCCTCGCCGACGATTTCGCGTCGTCCGCGGGAGGAGTTTGCTGAAAAGGTAAGTCGAAAGGAAAACTTGACAATAATAAATTAGAAAAGAGTGGAAAGTAGGGGTTTAATTTACAACCTAGTAACTACTAAGATGTTAAACAAATTCAGATTTGCATAGAAAATATAAGAAATGCCCCAAATAAACATAGAATATTCATCTTCCATATGTTTATTCCAAAAAATTATGTATATTTTGAACCTTAATTCCGGGATCATTTTTTAGTATCTTTTTCCGCAAAATTATACCTAATCTGTGTCCTCTTTAGTGGACTTTTTTCCCTGAACATGTACTATGTAAGATATATCCCAATCCCCGATTTAACAGCCTCCCCCAGATGATATTGGCTAAACTTCCTGTGTTTCTATTAATCGACCCCAAATGTGTTGCGATGCCGTCGAGGAAAAAAACATAAACATTTTCAGCCTTTCGCCTTAAAGTTCTCCTTTTGTTTGTTTTTGCATTGTACTATAAAATATATGTATGTACTCTCGATCCACGTATGCATATACACACATCAATGTTTGGGAAAATAAATATCGCTGTCATCGGCAGTCTTCTTCTGGACGGACCTCTGTCGTAATCGTTTCACCTGAGTTTCCATATATTATGATTTCCGTTACTCCATCACCCTGGGTACACCTTGTTTCCGTCTCGATCGCTGTTTCTGGCTTTATTTAGCCTCTGTCTGCATCTATTCTCGACTCTGACTAATCGAATCGAATGGTGGCCATGGCCTACGTAACGCTAGAATTTCATTGATAAGATATCGTTTGGCAAGCCGTAATCGGTGTACCTTAAATGGGCGAATAAGTCGGTGCACAGATAACATTTTCATTTAATATTTATGAAGTTCAGAGCTGGTAAAACAGGGCAATTTGAAGGCAAATTTAAAATCAGAGTTCTATACTTTATTCAAGTTTTATATTAATTTGTACGTGTTGTTCAAAGTCAAGTTTAATCAAAGCTCAATAATTGCCAACAATTCTTGCGTGAATGCCAAAACTCCAAATGAAATAAGAGATCGTTGAAATTAAGGTCTCGTCAATACTTTTGATATTACCGACCGTACTCATTGCTGTTTTTTCCCCCCGATTTATTTGCCTTACGTCACTTGAGCCACTTGAAATGCAAAAATGAAAACATACAAAAATGCGAAATAAAAACACTTGCTGCAGTAACGAATTTCGAATTTGAAATTCACCGCTCTGGGCTTAATGAGAGGTCAATGCTGCTGCTGGAAGTGGAGGGGGAAGCGCCTCATTACGACGGGAAAAGCGAATGCTTAAAACTGGATTTTCAGACAGATCATTAGCATTTCCTTGGAGCGTGATGGATACAGGTACTAATAGATGTTGAACAGTTACAGATTCATATGCAAATCGCATTATTTATGGCTTGTATCGGGGCTAGAGCCTCGGGACAACGCCCAAGAATCTATATTCTTATGGAGATGTCAAGCGAGCGACCAGCAAATTAAGAGTGCTTCTTATATGTCTTTTTTTTTTGGCTGCTCAATTTCGGTCAATTGATTGATTCGCCACAGTCGGCAACAAGTTTGGTGTAGGATCAATCAATTTGCTGCACACGCCGTGATTTTATTTCTCCTCCTTTTCATACGTTTTTCGAGGGTACCTGTGCGGGAGTTATAAGTATGTACGCTATTGTATCTCGCCTGTCAACGAATGTCACTCAAGCGTCCCATGCAACGAATTTCATGGCATTGACCATGAGGCCCAATAACGAATAACTTTTTTTGTATTCCTTTTTTATATTTTGTTGTTTCATTGGCTCGCCTTAAAAAAAGTCGGTTGCTTGCTGGCGTGCTAACAGCTAATTTTGAATATTCTGCATATGTCTTTTGCACATTAAACACACAAAAACAACACAATACACACACACAGCAAAAAACGGGGGAGCGAAAATGGGAACAGAAATTGCGCGCGCCACAAAAAGAACGACATGCCGTGCGAAATCTGATGCAATCGATGAGATCATCGCCCAGAGAGTCCACCAACAGCCCGGCAAGATTCTCCATCCGTATCCGAATCGGAGCCCGGGCTCCATTAATAAGCCGTGCCATAATTATAATTAGTTGAGCCAGCATAATCTCTTCATTAGCTGGAAAAGTTGCCAGTCGATTTTAGATTTTCAGAGCGGTGTGGCTTCTAGTATTCCTTTCCATAAGCCTACATAATCTGTTGTTTAACTTTGAAAGTTCCGTTTGATTTAAGAGCAAGTTTCTGTTGTATTAAGATGGTTCCTGTGACTCATCTGGTGGATTCCTTGGTGCATCGTCACCACCATCGCCCTCCTTTATATTCCTTTTTTGATGCTCTGGGTCTTTGTGTGTCCCCGACTTTGTTGCAGCTGACTTTCCATTTCTGTACACTACAAGAAACGCTTCCCAAGTTTTAATTAATTGGCAGAACTCTGATCTTAAATCACTTTAATTTAAATCTTTCTTAATTGCCTCCGGAGGTGGCGAATTTGAATTATAATTGCCTAGTTTGATTGCAATCTTTATGGCCAGCCGGTTAATTTGTTGTCCAGTGGCTTTGGATTTCCTGAACAAAAACTAGAACTGAGTCATGGCTCTCATTAGCTCAACCCAAAGAGCCTCTTCAGTAGCCAAGGCTGCTGCCTGGGGAATGCAGCTGAAGCTAATAAATATCAAGGAAAATATTTTGCATTGCAGTTTGGTTAACTTAGGCTTTCCTATATTTAATTTCCATTATTAATAAGATAAGATTACTATGTGTATATGATATAGCTGTCAACCTAATGATCGGTTATCAAAACAAGTCAATAAACAAGATTACTTTGTGGCTTTTAGCGGATTACATATTATACAACAGATTGTAGGAGACATATTACAGAAAAGGTTTAGGAATTCAATAACTTTGCTTATTCTTTAGTAATATTTTTATTCCGATTCAAAATTAGAGTTCCATGGTTTTTCCTTGAGAAATTTAATATCCAAACAAAAAATGCTTACTATGAAAAAAAGTAAGATTATTGTTAAAGCGCCGTTTAATGGATATTTGCAGTGCACCCCTCAACATTTTCGCGATGTTTTCCGTTCCGCTTCTCTTTTTTTGACACTGTGTAACCCGAGGCAATCGCTCTGCGGCTTTCCAAATGCCGGGCCATATACTTGGGATATGTACAGACATAGTATGTGCATATAAGTGGGCTCTGTCTGGTATATATTTGCATGGGGAGACGCGACACTTGGTGTTATTTGCGTTTTAAAAAACAACCTTGCACTTGCCGAGCTACGACCAATCGACAATCGCCACTGGTAACTGGTAACCGGGGACTGACAGTTGACAACTTTGTCAACGCTTTTAATTGCATTATTAGTTTTCATTGCCTGACAATTTGCGGCCAAATGGCTTCAAATTATGGAGGTCTCCACCCCGCAGACCATATATTTTGCATTTTTGAATTTTTGAAAGTTCGAATGGATTTTTTTTGGCGCCCACCACCACCACCACCATCACCAGTACCATGCGTCCCCCTCATCAGTTATATTCCGGTGTCCGTTTTTGGCCTTTCCCTAGATTGTTGCGTGCCTTTGTTATATTTCCCAGGGGCTTGTTGGCTGAACATACAGCAGCGGTTGAGAGAATAGTTCTTAAGGAATATTTACCATATGGAAAATGAGTGGAGTTTATCGGGTTAAATTAGATATATTTTTGGTATTTTTATATAGAAGTTATTTATAACATAATAATTCATTTATTTATTTAGAAAACTAATTTAAATGTAACCTATATGGTACACTTAGTCTACCTTTTTAAGGCTGCGTACCAGAAACATTTCAGAGAAATACTAAAACTGTTAGGGTTTTTTAAAATATTGATCCGATCACCCAGAAATTTCGTTTCACTTTTCTAAAGCAAATCTGGAATATTATTTAAAATATACATAAACTCGTCCTGCGAGTGGTTTACATTATTCATGGGACTGATAATTGATCAAGCTTCCTTCCGCACTCTAAACATAATTAAAGGAAATTCTTAAGGAAAAATCTTATACAAATTTAAACAATTAGTCGGACAAGAAAAACCTACATAATTCTTAGGGCTATTGGTTTACCAAGAGTTGTGAACGGTAAGTGGGGGGAGGCTCGAGGGCGTGGGCGTGGGCAAGGCTATCATCTTGCACACCTTTCCAAACACGGGGTGGCATGTCATGGCTTAGGACCGGGCGGCATGGGATGGGCTTGGGCAGTGGGATGGCCAGGTGGCTCTGTCATATCACATGGCGGTGTTTGCGCAATGGAATGCCGGCACGCTATCGCTTTTTCGGGCCTCTCCATCTGCCAGGGGGTGGAATGGGTGGAATGGGTGGTGGTGGTATCATCATCAACATCATCAGCCAGCCAGCCAAACTCCTGCTCCGGTTCCACCTCGTGCTCCCGCTGCCATTCCCATTCCTGCTCCTGCTCCCGCTCCTGTTTCTGTTTGTCTTCATCATTTTTCGGGGGCGCCTGGGCGTGTCGGCCTTTGTCGCACATTTCATTTTGTTATTATTAATTTAATTGATTTGGACTTTAATTCGTTTATTTTGGAACAGCTGGCGAAAATGTTATTAACACAAAAAGTTTACGCTCAGCCGAGCCGCTTGCCTATTTTTAGAAACATTTTCCATTCAAATATACTTTGGACATAAATTTTGGCTTAACTACTGGCGTTTTATTCAAATTGCTTTAATGGTTAATGGTTTTCTGTGTGATCTCTAGCTGGTGTTCTCCTCCCTTTCGGCTCTGAACTCCTATAACCCCAATTTGCATCAGATGTCTTTGGCAGATATTCATATATTTATATATCTTTTTTTTTTGTCAGCTTGTTTAGCTTTAATTTTTGCTAATCATTCGCGCCAGTCAACGTTTCACACCTCACGAAAAAAAAAACAGAAAAATCCAGTTTCAGCGTTTTGAATATAAATTGGTTTCGGAGACGAGGCAACGAAGCTGGCATTACCCTTCAAATTTGGTCAACAAATCTTAAGCTCTCTTCGAGCTGAAAGTCAATATTTGTGTTGGCTTTGAGCCGACGGAGTGACGTCACCGAGGGCCAAACACGACGATCGACAATTTAGCGGCTTCAATTGAAGCGAATCTTCTAAAAGTGAGGGGTTTTTTTTATATAAATTGGGTATTTTTCTGACTGTGTTGTACTTTCGGATTAAGAAAATGTAATTAGGAAAGGTTTATTGATTAAAAGTTGCAATAATATAGCTAATAATAATAATAATAGCTTTTATAAGTTTACACACTTTTCATATTTTAAATGGATTGAATGCAAACTTTATTCAATAAATGTCACTACATAAAAAACCATATTTAATTAGAAATGCAATTTGATGTTTTCTTGATTTCCATTCGTTAAATGCCAGAAATCTATATTTTTGTTGAGGAATAATAAGATATAAATAAGAAAATTAGCATAATACTCCGCTTATAAACCTTCATTAAACAACATTAAGATGAAAAATTATCAGAAAACCAATTAATTCGTTATATACCTTTTCATTACGAACAATCGTTAGGGTATCGGAATTCAAGAGTAAAATATTTGCATACGATTATTAAGGATTATGGCTGCTAAAGACACGTTCCACAGATAACAATGAAGGCGAAACGGGTTCTCTGTGTGCTAGCTTTCTCGCTATTCCTGGCTCTTAATGGCTTCATGCTCGAATAAGTGAGTTAAGTAAACCTTCTTCTGCCATTCTGCAATGCCCAGAAATGCAGCGCTCTACGTCATCGCTTGGCACTTGGCACTGGCCAAAACGCCGCACTGCCAAAAATGCCGCTGCACTCGCTGTTTCGGCCTCTTATCCGTCGCGTGGCCATGTGGCCTTTCTCCAAAAAATTTCAAATAAAACAGTCATGAGGCAGCAACACCTGCCCCCCAGGTACACCTCATCCCCGGCCACTCCAACATAGCTGGCGGAGAGTTTTGCAAAGTTCGCGTCATGCGTGCCTCCACTTGGCACCTATTTATGTTGCGGCACAGATGGGGTTGGGGTAATAATACTTACTTTTAATTTTTTTAAATGTATGTAAGTGTAATTAAGAATTTTAGAGAAAATAATTATATTAACTTAAGTAGAATACGTACATACATACATGCTCCGAAACATGTGTACAATCAGGCCTGCTCTATGTCTTTGACAAGATATTTTAAAGGCTCACAATTTAGCATTATGGGAGTATATAAATTGTATTATATTTACGTACGAAATACATTCCGCTTTTTCTTATTTTCCTGGCCACAATTGTACCACATCTTGTATGTGGTGGCATTCAAGCAGCGCTTGTGTATCGCATGTGAGTATTGGATGGACCAAGCACTCATACTCGTAAGCATACTCGTACTCGTACTCACACTCGTCTTGATGGTCTATTTTTCTTCCTTCTCGCTTCTCTAGGCCCTGTCTTAAGACGGTCTCGTGTTGTTGCTGTTGATGTTGTTGTACTTTGCCTGCCGGCAACCGGTCACGTTTATTGCACTGAAAAAATGTTTAATTATAACAATACAAATATGTTTTAACCCTTAAAGTGCTTTATTAAATTTAGTTATACTTACATACATATTTTTCAAATTAAGTAAATTAGTTTGTGAGTTATATAAATGATATTTAAGTTGATATGTGAATTAATAAGATAAGAATAGGAAAATCGTTGAATTTCTAAAACGTACAAATTTTATTAATAAATAGAGAAAGAGAGAGTTCAAAGAAATTGATATAAATTTAAAATTAGTTAAAAAGATGTCCCAAAGTCAGGGTCCCCAAACATTTTGTACATTTTTGTTTAAGTAATCAATTTTGGCTGAGTAAACCATTTATAGATTTTTATTCCACAACGTTTTATTAGCTAATTTCGAATAGTTTTAAACCTCTAAAATAAAGAGGTTTACATATAATTAAGGTAATAATATTAGGGCTCTGTTAAATCTAGAAATCATTATGCAAAACCATAAAATTTGCCTACCTAATGCTTTTTTTCAGTCTTAGAATTTCCCAACCAATAAACAAATTGTTTTCACTGTTCCCTATGATTGTTACTGCTGACGCCTGGGGGAGGCCCCCTGCACTCCCTCCAAGTATATATGTAGGTAGGCTTTGGATTGGAGCAGCTGTGTGTGCTCTATAACTGTAAAAACACGCTCGCCCACTTCCTCAAGAGCCGGCGTTCTGACCAAGGCGTCGTTTTGTTTGGTTTCTGTTTCGTTTGTATTACCCCCAACCCGTTCGAGGCGATCGCGAGATCTCCGGATCTGGATCTGGATCTGGATCTGGACCTGCCTCGGTGTGGGAGACTCCCCCGTGTGAGTGTTAATTTTTAATTGTGCTAAATGTGCACATAAATACACAATAACCGTTCGCAACAGCAATCGCACAACACACACAACTCGCAATCCACAATTTTCAATTTCAACACCCACCCATAATTTGGCTTATTTGTGGCTTTTACTCTGCTTGCTTTTTTCGCCTCTTCCCCCGTGGTTTTTTATATTTTTCGTTGTTACTTTGTATTATTGTCGCTGGCATTGGGATACAACAGCTGTCATTGTATCGGTGTTTGTGCATGACTTAATAGCTGATAAATAATATATGGTAGGTCACACAGAGATATATATCTCTGAGTATATGCTACTTTGCACACACTGAATGCATTTGTCCAGTGGCCAATAGACTCTAAGACACACTCATATTTGTATCTTGTAGGCGAGTCGTATAAGAAGTGTCAATACTTAAAGTTGCACAATCATATACAAATATTTGATAAATCGGTCCAAGAAAATGTTTAATAATTGAGTCATAAGATTGGTTCTTCGAAACACACTTTAATATGCCTTTAGTTCAATTATTGGAATTAAGAATTTCTCTCTTAAATGTTTATATACATCCCTGATGATCGAGCAATGAACATCATAAAATGTTTATGCTTTAAAAGCATTTAAGAGATTTTATAAACATTCTGAAGCTGTGGGGAATTGACCTTATGATTTATCATTTGGTTTTCTTCACTATTCTCGTATGATTTTTCTCCTCAAGTGATTTATTTCGCACACAAGCAATAAATATTAAAAATGTTTTAAGTTTATTATTCGGCTTTGCTCCTGTTTTGTTCTACTCGGTGGGCCTACCTCAAGACGAAAATAGAGTTCTTTTGATGTTTATGTTTAGAACAAGACATTTCCCAAATGTGGCCACCTCCCCTAAGAACAATATTTTAAATGATTAATTTATAATACTTTTGGAACGGACTTACAGATTGTGTGAAACATATTTATATTAGATTTAATTTTCAATGGAAATAAAGATTTATTTGTATAGCTTTTAAAATGTATTTCTTGTATAGTTTATTCCCATAATCTTTTGCTTTTAATATTCAATGGAAGCCCATACGGATTACCCACAAGTATTTAAAGTTTATAACTCAATTTCCCAGCCTTCCCTAAGGCAGAAATCTATGCCTTTTGATATTTACGTTTACCGTCATCTATAATTCATACACTTTTTTTATAGACAACGGCTCGTATGAGTAATATGCCTTTCGTATTTAATATTCATTGGAAGTTTAGATTTATTTCCCGTTCTCTGCACGCAAGTGTTCCAATTTGCAGTTATACATATTTTATTAATCTTTTCACAATAAACATTTTGGCGCAGCCATATTTCTCTAGACTCGGAAAGGGGGTGAAGGATGGAGCAGGAGGTGGCACCCAATTTGGCAACCACGACTGTATGTGGCATGTGGCAAGTCTCTGGGTTCCTTTATTCTCTCTCCTGGATGTGCGGTTGCCACAGCTTCTGCTGTTTATACATATAGAAGATGGTAGATGGTAGCTGGAAGCTGCAAGATGCGAGATGGAAGACAGAAGATGCTGGCTCATGATTCTGCGAATGGCGTGAACTTTTCCCCTGCCCCATAGTTTTTCCACACTCGCATCCCGCTGCGATTTTAGATTGCCCCAGTCCAACCGTATATTTGTGTTAACAGTGAAAAGTATTTGCCCATCGGAACACGTTCAGTTTTCTTGTTGTTTCGTTCGTTTTTTGTGGTTTCAACAATTGAATAAAATAATACTGTGGAAAGGTGGGAGTTAAAGACAATATTGGAACATTTTATTTAATTTATTCGGGTTAGTATTCCCGTTGGTGCTGATCGGTTAAGCATAAATCTTTTGTTAAACCCATATTTTTTATGGAATAAAATAATAGAGTGGGAGTAAAGAAAAATAAAAACGGTGGGCATTTGTTTAATTTAAAGTTGAAATAAACATTAGAAATGGGTGCAATTTAAAAAAGGTTATTTATTGAATAGTTAAGCAGGATGTAAGGAATACAAATTTGAAATTTATTAAATATATATTTAGGGTAATTTAACAAAAAATTTAAGTATATTAAATTGAAGTCCCCTAAGACTATTTCAATATATAGGTGTTTAAATACAATGAATTCAATTAACTCATGCCATCTTGATACTAAAAAAGTTTGTGTATTAATAATAATTTTAAAAATGTTTAAAAAAGTTGATAAACAACAAAAAAGGTTGCAATAATTATTGAATAATTATCTAAACCAAGCTGGAAGTACATTTAATGAAAACCCAAAATAAATAATTTAAATTCCTTTGTCTGGCCTCTAAATAATTGCATAAAATCCAAATAAATTTGCAAACAATTTTAATAAATTTTATTATAATGACACCGACAAGCCGATAAATATAAAATGTATCAGTTTAAAGCCGCACAAAGCAAAATGCTATTAGTGTTTGGATTTAACTCGACTGTCGGGTTTCTGGTTCATTGCCTGCTTTTAGGCAGCAGCTGCGCAGTGCCACGAATTAAGCCAGAAAGTAGGCAATTGTGTAACCGAAAACCTGAATTTCAAATTGGAAAAGATTAAATTCGGGCGAGAAAAGAAAATAAAACAGAAAACCAAAACAGAAACAAAAGGCTCAGACACAAACAACTGATTTACGAGCCAACTGGGATTGCCCCACTGCAGTTGGCCCGTGTACTTAATTTCCCAGTGCTTTGGGAATGTATTTGAGCACATGTGTGCCGCCATTAAGCGTTTAAAATATGCATGCTTTAATTGTCACTGTCAGCCAGCTGCCTCTGCCCGCCTGCATTCGATTTTTAACTTCACTTAACCCGCACCCAACAGTGGGTGAGCACTCGAATCTCACAGATACTGCGATACAATCTACAATGACTGGCTTTAAACGCTCGTCAGCCGCGGAATCGGAAGCGAAACGAATCAAAAGTGCCACTAAAAAGTGACAAAAAGATGGTGAAAAAACCCCTACAAGTTTCAGAAACAAAGACACTTCGTCTTCGTCATCGAATGCTCGTTTGATCAGCTCCGTCGAATCAAATCTGATCGCGGAATGCCCGGCAAACAAAGCCGCGTCCAAACACCTGAGTTCAGGTGTTGTTGCCTTTTGTTGCCTCTATTTTCTATTGTCCACCCCGACGACACCCGGTAGTTGCTCACAGAATATAAGGCGTATAAGGCAACAATATACTGTAGAGTTTGCTTCAGGATGTGTTAAAAGGTGATTGAGTTCCTTATAAGTTTGCAAAACCATATAAGGCGCCTCTCCATATGTATATTCTTCCTGAAGAACTCAAATTTTCATGATGGCTTTGATGACTTTTATGGTACATTAAAAAGTAATTATTTAGTTATTGAACCATCGAAATTTATATTGTATATTGATGGCTTGTAAATTATATTGTGAACTATGAACTTAATATAAAATAATTCTTTGTCGTCTTTATATATTTATTTTCTGTATAATAAACATATTTTTTAAGGGTTAATAGAGGCCTCATAGGATAACAAGTCAAGAACTATCTATGAATAAAGTATATTTTCTATATTTATATAATTTCAATAGCTCACTTTTAGAATATAATATAAACTATATAAAACATTTACTAACATTTAAGACTTTTTAAATCTAATTTGCAAAGTTTGCTAATACTTTGCACTATATTCTAGGAATTTGCAAGGGAACCCCATATAAACTTTTAACACTCTAGTGCCAATTGATGCTGATAGGTATAAGCAATACCAAGTTATGTATTATTAATTAAGTCAATATTTAATATGAAGCATTTTATTATATAGTATAATTAATTTATATTTCAAATTATAGAACTTTATAAAACTTACAAAACTGCATAACTTAGAACTAAGAGTTAGTAAATCTTATTTAATTACGGAACCTCTCTCAAAACTCTATAAACTCACTTCCCTGTTATATAATGGGTATCCCCTGATCGAATCCTAAGTTTTCGTGGTGTTCTATTAATTGCTGTTGTGCTTTGCATGCGCGGTGTAAACGCTAATGCGTTAAATGAGCTGTTGATGCCCGCTCGCGATGGCTAATTAGAGCGATTTCCGATGCATAAATTACAAAATCTACCGTTTTCCCAAAGTCTGACTGGCTGGCTGGCTGGCTGGCGGCTGGCTGCTGGCTGGCTGGGTGGAAAAAAGGGTTAATTTACATAATACCCAGGCAAGCGCCCACGCCGTCAGCTGGTGAACACATCAGACTCACTCGCATGGCACTCGTAATACATAATACAAAGCGGCTCAAAGCGCGTGGAACACGATGATGAAGTTAATACGCTAAATTGGTCAAAACAAACGAAACGGGCAAAGTCGAATGTCGGCGAAGCAGCCGAAGCAGGAGAGAAAGACGGCAATAGCATTGGCGAAAGAGACAGGCGGAGCAGAGACAGAAAGAGAGAGAGATCGAGAAATTCAGACAGAAATTCTAGTGATCCGCGTAATAACTGAAGTTGGTCGCTCAGTTGCTCAGCGGCAGTTGACAGCGGCGGTTCGTGGCTCGTCCGTGGATCGTGTATTTGGCCCAAGGTTAATTAGCCAAGATCAGAGATCCGAGATTGGAGCTTGGGAGCTGCTCGATCCGTGATCTAAGATCCGAGTTCCGAGAGAGCAAAGATCACCAAAGATAGCAATCTATGAGATGTCGTTTTTCCGCAACATACGCTCCTCCCTGTCGTCATCGTCACGGGCCAAGAGTTCGCGCTCCTCCTCCCGCGACACGACACCCGTTCGCTCCGTATCCCGGCCCGGCAGCGTGATCAGTGCCCTTAGCCATCGCAGGGACTCCACCACCAGCTCCACTCTGCAGCGGGGCGACACCTTTATCCTGCCCAACTCGGAGGAGGAGGAGACGACAGCAGGCGGACCCGCTTCGAACACCTCCACCCTGGAGAAGAAGTCGAAAAAGTCCAAGGTCTTTAGCAAGTTCAGTACTTTTACGAAGCGCAAAAAGACCCCGTCGCCGGAGGAAGTGGCCAGCTACGAGCACCATCCCAGCGACACCGCCACCAACACGTACTACAAGTGGCGCAGCGATGGAGCGGATCGCCTGCAGGACTACGATGCCCAGTCGGATCCCTTCAACTTCCTGTACGAACAGCACTCCAGTCTGCGCAACCTGCAGTCCGGAGACAACAATGGCGTCCATCGGCAGGCCAGCATTGGCTCCAACTCGAGTGGAAGCTTCGACTCGTCCACGTACCGGAAGAGCAAGACGCCCACTCATCTGCGCGAGCAGCTGGAGCAGCTGAAAACCCACTCGAACGACGATCTGCTGGAGGATCAGCAGCGGGAGGAGGATGAGCGGGAGAAGTACAAGACAGTGACGCTGAATAGCTTCAGGAAGTCCTTTCCGCGATCGCCTGCTGCAGCAGCAGAAGGAGACGCCGCACAATCCCGCCTGGTTCGTGGAGGTACCCGCCGCCCCGCAGTCGTCGTCCGCCAAGACCACGGAACGCCGCGAATCCAAGGAGAATCGTCCGGATTTCCTAGTCTTCGACAATGAAAACTACCGGCCCCAGTCGCGCTCCCCGCTCCGGGATCGTCCATCGCGTTCCGCTACCCGCTCGCCAGTGAAACGGAACGAAACCTTCCGGGTGGCCCAGCCCTCGATGCGTCACATTTCTCCGTCTCCGACTCCGGATCTAGTGCCGCCCGCTCCCTCCATTCGCATCGAGATCAAGAACTCCATTTCGCCGCACTCTCCGGGCAGATTTGTGCCCGTGGGCGTGGCCAAGCCCATGCCCACCACGGAATACTATGCCCAAAGATTGCTGGCCGCAAATCACCACCAGCAGCAGCAGAGACCCGGACTGGGAGTTAGGAGCTCCAGTCCCAGTCAGAGCTCCCGGTGGTACCGCTCACAGCCTTCACCCAACAGGTTGGGTCACCAGATGCAGCATCCTGACCAGCAGAAGGGCGGCCGCACCCTGGTGCACATAGGATCCGATCAAAGCAAGGCAATGATGCCTCCACCAGCTCGAGGAAGGGCGCCCACACGGGTCCAGCTGTATGGGAATAAGCCACAGAGTCGCCCCCCGCCAACGACCTACTTCGGAGGCCACTACAATGCACCTGCCAAGTCCGCCGTCGCTCCCAGGGGATCGTCCGTTGGAGGCCACACTGTATATTTGGGGCGTCGCGATCCGCCGATGACACGTGCCACCAATAGCACCAGCAACAGCAGCGCCGCCCACATTGCCGCCCCCATGCCGCGTCGCAACCGATCGCCGATCAAGATGCCCTGGCGGTAGGCGTCAACCCGGCCAATCTGTAGAACGGAGAGTGGAGAATCAAGAATGAGTGGCTCGCACATATACGGCTATATATTTATATCTATATGTGATAGCTTCTTTCCAAAGTGACAAAGCCGCCGCCTGATATTGCGTCATGATCGGAGAGCTGCGGAGCTGCGCTGGGAAACGCAGCTTGGCAAACGAATCCATAATGTGCAAATAAATGATTTATGTATCCATCAGTCCCCCATACAGTCCCGTATCGTGTGTTGTGAATTTTTTGTACGTCAAATTATTGCTAAGTAAATAAATAGAAAAAAAAATGCCAACAAATAAACGACAACAGATAATTCAAAATGTACGCCAGCCCCACGGGGGATTTTATATTTGATGGCTCCAGCGAACCCGAAAAAGCACTCGGATTTTGTCAGTACAGAATTGTTGTTAAGTGTTAATTGCCAGTTTCGAGTTGGCCCCAAAAAGATGGCTCTGCCCTGGAACCTACGACGGCGAGTACATGGGTACATGTGCTCTATAAAAAATGTAGTTAGTTCAACGGATATATGAGCGTATATATCGCCTGGTGCCGCTCTATGACTAACTGTGCATGAAAATGAGCGAGCGTTACGTGACAAGCATTAAATATGGTCACTCGATTGGGCCCGATGCGGAGGGGGGTGCGGGCCATTTCTAGTTAGAAAGCAGCTGATGAGCTTCTGGCCGTATTTGGCGCTGCAAAAGATGTATTTGTACTCGCGCAAGCAAATTATGGAATAAATTGTCTTTGCCCCGACTCAAAATTCCCAAAGGCAGTAGTGGATGATGTCAGCAGCCGCCGTTCTATGCGCTTCTCAAGATGTTTACATGAGGGGTGCATCAAGGGGAAGGGACTTGTTTCGCTATATTCTATAAATGAATATCCTTCTTTAGATGGCATTCTTTCGAATTATTTATAATCTCCTTCTGTGTATCGAAGACTTTCAGCCAAAGGTTGTAAATATACGCAAAAGCCCTCCAGACACTGGCTGACGTCAGCCGCCGTTCTATACGCTTCTCAAATTGTTTACATTGGGAGTGCATTAGGGGAGGGACTCGTTTCACTATATTCTTTAAATGAATTTCTTTCTATAAATGAGTTTGTTTTAAAAAAGAAATATTTATAATCTCCTTAGTAGAATGCGCTTCTCAAAATGTTAACATAGGGATGCATCTAGAGAAGAGAAATCTGTGTCTTTTCTTGTATAAATGAATTTGTTGAGAGAAGAATTATTTATTATCACCTTATTTGTATCAATGACTGTGCTAATATTCTAAATATAGATTCATATGATGACTATAGGTTCTTTCTGCTGGTCATTAAGTTAATAATATCCATTCACAATAAATTAAATTAAATTAAATACGCAGTTTCGCTTTAATTAGGAAAATAATAAAGGGTAATTATTAATTATAGTTTTCAGTTCTGCTGCATAATAGATGAATTTGAATGAGCTAATAAAATCTTAATTGAATAAATACCAAGGGAATAAGTAATATAGGAAACTTCCTGAAAGGTTTTAAACACAGTTGTCATTTCGTTACCAAGATTGATATTAAATTAAATCAAATATAAAAAGTTTATCCTACATTTAAGCTTAGAAAATTTCCAACTCTTTCCAATTTGTCTGGTTTAAGATCTTAAACTACGATTCCGACTGCGATTTCGCTGCCCGCATCCGTCTCTTGGCTGTCCGCTAATTAGTGGATCATTGCCCCAGTCTAACTCCAGCTCTCAACTCTCCGCACATTTCACTTTCTAATCTGGGCAGCAACGAGGCCAGCAAAGCACACTGACTCGTCCCTGGCCAAAAGATACAAGATCCAAGATACTTCTTTAGTCGCACTGAAACCTCTGAAAATGGTCAGTGCAACCTGAGTTTTAGCTCGAGTCTACGCATGATCTTGAACTACATTCAGGCTGAGATCAGTCTCAGCTGGCGACGACGACGACGCACTTCTGTCTGGTTGGGGTTTCTATTGCGTTAACGTTAACTAGAGTGTGAAAATATAAGACGACTGGGTTTGCAATGTAAGCTAAAACGCAGATTAACCTTGCCTATATGGCTGGGACTGTGGATCTTGGCGCGATTTTTGCGTGGGTCTGGTCTACGAAACAGGTTGAATCGTCATCATCATCGCCTGTAAATAGCGGCGAGCTAATTTGCGATCATTAGGTCGGAGGTTCCCCCAGCCCATTCCCCAGAAACTCCAGTTTTCCGTCTCTGCATTTGTTAATTTGCTTTGTATGTTCGAGGTACTTTAACTTAAGTGTGTCGGATTTTCGGGGTCCCTCGCTCTCTCCCTCCGTTTGTTTTTGGGTTGAGTTTTGCAATAAACAAACACTTACTGTGTTCTGCCTGCGCTTTATAAGATATACTATATATGCCAGAGTGTATTTTTTTTATACTACGCATAGATTCGTTTCCAAGTAACTGAAGACCGGTTTCTTGACTGTTTTTTTTTTGCTTTCTGTTTTTGCCGCCAACGAAGACGACGACCTACGGATTTTAATACCCTTTACTGATGGGTCTGGGCAAGGCGTTTAAACCATAAAAATGTGTTAAATGGGAAAAACCTCGATTAGCTGGAATTTTTTGTGTAAAATTTATAACTTTTAAATGTATTTGTTATGCATTTTTAGTGTGGTTTTCAATACAATGTTGTCTTTCTACGAAATATTGATTTGATTAAACAATTTCCTATGTTTAATTGCCAAATATTAAAGATATAATAAGGTGGGAATATTAAATAATGGATCATTTCTACAATAAATTATGTTTGTCAACAGGTCGTATGAGTGATATATATAATTTATTTATTATATAACATTAGCAGCGTTACTCAATTTATTTTAAAAGAGAAATTGGCATTACGTATATTTATTTTAAATATGTAAATGATTTCTTAATAACAAAATAACTGTTTCTCCATTTAAATAAAAATTGTACACACTGCGTATGAGTAATAAGCTAGACATTATATTCGTTACTTTACTTTATTTACTTTAATCGGAATTTTGCTCCATATATAATTATATAAATATTCTGAAAAGACAAAAGAGGTATGCCCTAGTCGATCATTAAGCCCCTCTACTCCCATTTTACTGCAGACAAACAGTCAACAGCCGGTGGCATAGCGTCATTGTTCGAAAATGTAGTGGCTAAACGAACTTTGATTCCGATTTGTGTATATATTTTTCGATTTATTTTTTCGCCAAACACTCTGCTAGGCTGTGCCAGAATTTCAGAGCTGAGAGTGGGAGTCCCGGCCAGCGAGTGGGCTTGGATCGAGACCCAAGCTAAGAAAACTGGACTGGTCGCCATTAGTGCCCCGATTTGTATGTGCTAAACTTTACAAGACCGCCGAGCCAAAAGTCGAGATGCCAAAAACGGCAATTGCAGCATAAGTTTTCTCAGATTTTTTATACTTCTATCGCGAAACGAATTCTCAGCTCATGTTTATTTATATTGGAGATTATGAAAATTAAAACGGAATTGGTTCACAGCAGCAGCAGAGTGACATCATGGGAACACCGACTAAAAGGGGGCTGAGGCGGAGGAGGCATACAAATGGGTTGATAATCCGTGCATCAGATTAAAGCCGATTGGATAAAATGTGTTTAATATCAAATTACGACCCTAACATGCTGTGAAACTTTCGCCTTTCATCCAGCAATCGGGGGATTTATTGACACAGCCATTTGTTTAATTGGAGGCCCATTAATCTGGGCCAAAGAACCGGAGGAACCGTCAAAGTCAAAGCGGAAGACAAAGCGGCGACCCGCTTAAGTGGAAATCAAACATTTGCCCCACAGCCCCGCCAAGTTGCAACTTAATGCCAATAATATCCGCGCGTCAGGCGCAAATGTTTGCCCTGTCTGTCTCCTCGTCCTCGTCCTCATCCTCGTCCCCGTCCTTATCCCCTGACCCATGACCTCGGCTTGCTGATCCCTGCGCTGTGTGCCCTGTTCCCTGTTACCCGGCATTGTCATTGTCTCGCTGCCATTTTATTCCGCCGCCTCTCAACTGGGTCAGCATCGATTTTTGGCCAGCGACGTGTCACAATTATCGCTGCCAGCGATGGATTCGATGGCACCCAAATGGCTGCCATCCACAAAAAAAAAAAAAGGAACAAATGATGCACTCCTGTCACCCAAACTAAAGTTACTTGGTACTCATTGAGGTGTGACAATAAAATCGAATACTTGAGCTATTTCAGCTTAAAGAGATTTCAAATCAATCGAAGTCGTGCCTAAAAAAGGTTTTAAAACGTGCATTTGGTCTGTTCCTGAAATCGTAGCATTCGTTTTCTTGTCAATTAATTCAATGGGTCACATTTCTTGAATAAAATGAATTATTTAGGTATAAACTTCAAATAGAAAACTGAGTTGTTTTTAAATTTTCTATAAATTGTAGAAATAAATAAATCTTAACTAAATACCTGTTGATAATAAAAAATTAAAGCTTTTGATGTTATCTTCGTCTTTTTTTACATTTTTATTAATTAAACTTCACGTCGTCCCCGAAAATCTTGATATTTACATATAAACTCAGCTGTTTAATTTAATAAACAATTGTTAATTTTAAGGTCATTATATAGTACTTCCCCAAGAAAACCATATACCCCTGAACTCGATGCATACCTCGCACAACAAAAAATGAGCCCAGCCGAATGCACCGAGGGCAGCGCAGGACATCCTGAATATTAATGTCCTGGGTCAAAGCTATGAAAAGTCAAGTCTCGTGTTTATTGGCAAACGCTAAGGATTACATACATAAAAACGTATACCGGGCCGGCCGGAAAATAAAACCAAAACAAGTTTTACTGCAGTTCTCGAAACGCGGCACAAAGACAAAGGCAAGTTGGCCAAAAATGGAAGCGTGCCAAGTGCGATTGCTGGGCTTTTTTGTTGTTATTTTTGCTGCTGTTTTGGGTTTGTCTTGCCCAGAAGCGTGTATTTTTGGAACAAGTGCAACATCCACGGCGGCAACTGCAACTGCCACTGCCACTGCCCTGCCACAAACATATCCATGTTGCCCTCTCTACGTTTGAGCTTAACTTTTGGCATGCGGCATCGGTTTCTGCCTCCGTTTCCTTTTCTGGCCAACTGCAATTTCCCCCGCATTTGCATCCCGGAGAGTGGAGAGTGGCGAACGGAGTCCGTAGCCGAGTCCGGTAATTTCAGATATGGCTAGCCGTACATGGAATTGTTTGGCGCAATGGCGCGTAAATGAGCAGGGCGCAAATTAAGTTGTAGTATCGTAAATCGGTTTTGTCTGGGCGCCTTGTTTTCTCATTTGCTGCCTTTACATGCTTTTTACGTTAAATTAAAAACGGGCTTAGTTCTTGGCAAGGGAAATTCAAAATTTCACTCGTACAAGGTACTATAATTATCTTAATGCTTTTGAATTATTATTTTCTAGGACTGTTTTGAGAGGAATTTAGCGGAATGCTCAGAATTTCACTCTCAATAGTTTTACTAAATTGAAATAGTGTGTTTAAAAGAACCGAATTATCAGAGTGCTTTACTTCTCTAACCTTGTTTTAGATTTACGTAGTTATTTAATTTGTATATTAATAAATATTAATTATGAAATATTAATATAAATAACACAAAGATAATCCCAATGTTAAATGTTAACAATACTTAACCGTTAAGAATCGTAAATGAAATATTGTTTATTAAACTCCTTGTGAAATTTATATAATTTTTTATTATTTATAATTATTTTTGTTGTATTTTCAGGGTGCCATTATTCGGGAAGTCGAGGATGGTGTGCGCTGTGAACAATGCAAATCAGATTGTCCCGGGTTTGCAGCTCATGATTGGAGGTATGTCAATATATTAAGAATACATATAAAATCTAATATATTATTTAGAACAGAATTAAATATTTGAATATTAGAGCATTTATTAAAGTACTTTAAATATATTTAACATTAAGAAATACAGTCACTTTCTAGGGTGATCTTGAAATGACTAAGATATAGAGAAAAGGTTAAAATTAATGTTAAATCAAATTTCACAAAAAATTCATATATTTTTAAAGAACTATACAACAAAAAACACATAATTACCCATTATATTAATGACCTTATAACAAGTGTTATACTTTTTTTTGCCTGCCACTGTAAAGCTTTCGACAAAAAGCTCTTCGCCTGTTATGTGTAACGCCACATGCGAACGCTAGATGGAGCGACTGGGAGTCTAGTTTGTAATTTAAAAAAATTAAAAACTTGATACAATAATCAACAAAATAAGGCCAGTAAAAACTTAATTACCCACAAGACAAATAAGCAGATATAAAAACTGGAATCTTCTCCGCCAAAACACCATAATAGATTCATTTTTGATGATTTAAATGCAACATTTATAGACCAGCTTTCCTGTGTGGGATCCGAATTAGTATATTTCGGTAAATAAATTATGCGTCAGCGGTGCCAAGAACAGAGAAACCTCCTCTCAAGCAGCAGGGAATCAAGATCCCAGGAAAAAGAGAATATCAACAAACTTGTGGTCCATAAACGACGTTGTGGTAGAAATATATAAGCCAAAAGCGCAAGTCAGTGGCTGCTGCGATTTGGCACTGCCTCTATGGGCCCCCTTATGCCCATCTCTATCTCGCTCTATATATATTATATATATAGAATCGATGACATCGGTGCAATGTGCAACGGATAATGACTGGCCACAGCGTTAATTTATTGCCCCGAGTTGCGGCCGCGATCCAAATAAATATTTGCCCCTCATTATTTTCACTATTTATCATTGTTATATTTTTGCGAACGCCACTCGGGTTGCGTTTTAATTAAACGCGCTTACATTATGCAATTATTATGCATTACTTTTTATAATTCTCATGTACATATATAGGACGTATGCTAATCGGGCAATATTTTGGCAAATCGTCCAGACACTTGGCGTTTTCCCACAGCTTCTGCTGCTTCCGACCGCGAAAACCATTTGAAATTACGCCATTAATTTGTGAACTCAACCGAATGTCCGACTGTCTGTCTGTCTATCGTCTCCTTTGTCTAACTGCGGTTGCGCCTTGCTTTGTATTTGTGTTTTCATTTTGATTTTTGATGCTGGCCGCACGCCAATTCCATTTGATGATTTACGGGGCGTATACGCGATACACTACCTGAGGGGATGGCAGGGTATCGCGTATACGCCCCGTATCGCAAGTTTCCGCATCAAAAAGAAATGGAAGCCGGATTTTTAATGATTTTTGTCTGAGTAAACATATTTTACTGAATGCTAATTCTTAGTGAATTTATTTAACTAAAATCCTAATCATAAAATATTTTTTAATTCCTTAAAGACGGTAAAGAGTATTCACTATTTCTCAGGGGTATCTCTTTGACTCCTTCTACAATTGCTTCAATTTCGTATTATTGAATTTGTTTGCCATTCATTCGGCAGCATTTAAAAGTACAATTTGCTAAAAGCAACTAAAATATATCTATTTTCCTTTGAGATTTATGTTTTTATGTGGTATTTTTACTACCATCAGGTTCAGAGGTAGTAAATTACATTTTTTAATTCCTTTAACCGAGCAACTTGTACACAAATACTCAACGCACAAGAGCAGTAAAACAGGGATTTGGAAATTTTCTATTTTTAATTAAAACGTAGGCATTTATGATCGTGTTATTAAATTCATTTGATGAAAACATAGATCAAACAGTCTTCATAAACAATTTATTGTGGGAAAATAAGCACAGAAAGAAATAGATTTGGTGTAATTTGATTAAAAAAATTAAATACGGTGCTTTTTTAAATAAATTTTATAAAACTATTTTATATTATTGAATTGTGATGTAAAATATTTATTTGTACATATCTCAGCTTTGAAAGAAGAAAGACGATCAAACCGAAAGCGTGGAAGTTGTCTAATCGTTTTAAGTTTACTTTTATGAATTAATATTTAGCAATTATATGGTCGCAAATTTTAATAAAAAATCGAACTTAAAATGTTACCTTAAAAATAATAAATGCTGCTAAATCAAGCTTGTAGATTAAAGATTGGCTTCGATTAAATTATAAAATTTATTTTTATTAAATAGTTTAATAATTAGCCTATTTATTACCTACCTTTATACAAAGTCATATTTTTTTAATGATATCAAAGTTTATTTAAACAAGTTAATTAAATGTAATAGTTAGCAAATGCTAATTTTAAGTTAATTCTAACAAACAATTAATTATTTAACGCTTCTCCAGCTAAGGTGATAATGAGCTTGTAAATAATTAAAATAGGAAAATTGGGTGCTTGAAGCACGCATTGGAGCAACCTTCACCTCGTTGCATTTTCAATTTCCCTCAGCTGCAGCGGCAATTAGCGGGCAATTAAAGACCTCGACTCGATTTTCCATACACATTTACCCAAGGGTTCACCAGCAGAGACATGTGTGTTTGCTTTCCCCTGATTGGGATTGAATTGATTGCGAGACAAGATTGAAGACCAAAGATTGCGATGTGGTTGCAACATCAATTTGCTGGGTTCAGCTCAAGTTCAAGCTTCCGAGCAACGCGTGCAGTTTTTTTTAAATATATATATGTACACATGTATGTGTATATATTTTTATGTCTCTTATTTTTTGTAGGGCTTATGCTTGTGCAATAAAGCCCGACATTGACTGACTCGAGCTCGTGTTTGTATTTACTTGTACTATATGTGCCTACATTATACACTGCCGATCTCTCTAACAGCGTGCTCGTTTCGAGTTTGCCGATTTATATATTATTTGTTTTTGTTTTTTTTTTTTGTATTTTTGTGCTCGGAGACGCGCTCAAATTGCATTGTTTAACTGTTAAAACAGTTGTTACTCAGTTGCCCACACGATCGGTCTGTGACAGAGAGCGAATGAATATTCAAGTTAACTTTTCTGGTGTATTTTGTTTTATTGTTAAAAATCCGAGAGAGCCGAGCATTCCATGTGTCAGCACCTTATCGCGCTTTAATTTTCGCTCTTTTCCACGGAGACTCTTGGCCTAAACGTCAATAGGTCTTATCAAAATCGAAATCTCTTTTGTCGTGCACACAAAAACAGTGCAGGGAAAACTACAGAATAAGGAGGACGTTTTAAAGTAATATAGGGAACGGAAATAAATAAAATAAATTAAATTAAATAAAATAAATTAAATATAAAATATCAGAGCAAATTAAACAGAAATAGTAAAAGCATAGACAACTTACATAAATGCAAATAAATATAAATGAAAATAAAATATAAGAAGCCAAAGTCAGAAATCGACGATAAATAATTTAAAAGAATTAAGGAAGAATTTCAATTAACCAAACTTGTAAAATACGTGCATATATAAAGTATATTAAAGACTCTTGTCTTGTGAATTTAAAAGTTAAAACTATTTTAACTGCGATGTTTGTGCAGCCTTAAATTTGAGTAAAGAAAAGCTGAGTTTCACCTCTCTTGCCTCTGCGATTGTTTGTGTTTTAACATTGCGTGCTGACGTTGAAGTGGAACTTTCAGCCCGGAGCTGAAGCTAAGACAACATGCTGCTGAGGACCCAGTCATGTGACGTGTTCCAAGTGCAACCGAAAATGGTGAAGAAGCAGCCAAAGTTTCCCACCCGGGAGCGCCACATGGCGATCCGGCGTAAGAAGTCCACGGTCACGGTCACGTCCCCGCCAGAAACAACACGGAGTCCGGAGCAACGGTGAGATGGGGGGAAAAGGTGGCACGAAAAATGTGTATCTCGGGTCTGACCCCTCTCAGCTATTTATGAGTTATTGAGGTGGTAATTATCGGCTAATGGATTGCCCCGCGGCCGGCAAAGTATTTTAATTGGGCATCAGTCTTTCGGCATTCGCCTGGGGAGAGAGCAAGAGATGTGGATGAAAAGGGAACTCAAACTCAAATAGATTCCACTTTGATTTTGGCATCGGCTGTTTTGCATAAGTTCACACTTTGCGGTATCAGATTTTTTGTATGCTTGGCCATTTCAGCCGCGAAAAGTGAGTGCTGAAAGAGCCAAATCAAATTAAATAATCGCTGGCCATAACTATAATTACGCAGCTCTTGCCATGGTTTGCATTTTGATTGAATATTGAGTGGGTTTCGGGATTACTCGTTTTATAAATACCCAATTTTTAATCAATAATTTTTTTAGATAAATAAATAGAATATAATTCGGAGAATTTTTGTATATAAAAGGGGTTGCATAATTCAATATATTATTAGAAAGTAATTTGATAAGAAAGCCACCTAGATATAAATTTAGTTCTATGCAAACCTTAAACGGAACTGATCTTGTAAATAAACACAAACTAGTAGCATTTTCAGTTTCCTAGAAACGTTGGTCTCCCAAAAGTCAATATACAAATTGGTTATGCAAAATCCACGAGATCTTGCCCAGAAATAAACCAGGAATGCCCCACGTGAGCTGCCTTTCAACTGAAAATTTTGACAACAAAGCAATTTAAAACATTTGCCGGCCAAAGGCCAAAAGCACAGAACAAAAAACATAAAGAAAAGAAATAGTGACGAATGATCATTGTACTTGGAGCAACAATAAACACCGAGAAACGGAGCAAAAGGCAAATTATTTCTGTGTTTACTTAATGTGACGCTGGCGTTAACGTGAATTTCCACGAATCAAAGCAAACGTCAAAGCCTAAAAAATATATGTGCACAAGAAATAAATAAATAGATTCCATTAAAAAGTAAGACAGCATTTGTAGCCCAAAAACACGCAGCGCAAAAATCATCTAATGTGGAGAGATGGCCTTAATGGCACGACGGCATCAGAGCCATTTACACCTGCGGCCAGCCGGCGACAAACGCCAAATGTAGCCGGCGGATACAAGCTACTCATGTAGCTACAGCATCTGTGGCTGTAGCTGTATCTGTATCTGTATTCTGTATTTGTACCTATCTCTGTGTCTCTGGCTCTGCACCTGTGTTTCTGCCTTCATCTCTTTACCCTGCAAAGCGTAATGTAATGTAATTTCCTTTTGGCTGTTTTTGCGTGTTCGTGTAATTAAAAGCAACAAACGACAGGCTCGTGCATCGACGGGGCAGCTGATGGGTGGGTTAATAAACAAACAAACAAACAAACAGGTTTCCCCCGCAGATGTTTACCGGGCCCAAAGAGTATCCATGATAAATGGGCTGGGCTATGGCCAATTGCATCTGCATGTGCAGTGAATATTGCCCCCTGAATGGACTCCGAGTGGGTGAATTTATTTAAAAAGGATTGATGGGATGTACGGGCTCAACTGTGGGAGATTCAGTTTAAATATTCATGGTGTTTTTTGTTGGTCATCAACACAGGTTAATCTTTATTTATCTTTTTTATTGAGACGGGATAAAATTATTTAAATTGAACTTCAGGTGTTTTTTAATAAGCTTTTTTATACAAATAACAATTTAAATGAACTTAACTGAGTCGAATTCAAAATTCATGGCAATTCAATACTTGAATATTTATCTTTATTGGCTTTATAATCCTGTATCCTAGAGGAGTGTGTCCCAGAACTTAATTGACTGCAAAGGTTTGCATAAATCTCAGCAGAAGCAACCTCTGATAGAGTCACGTGCTGCCTTCGAAAGAGTCAAAGATACGTGTAATCGATGCGCTGCCAAAAGAAGATACATTATCCAGATACAGTATAAACATATACTAAGCAAAGCCAGTTCTGTTCCGGCACTTGGTCCGTCTCGAAGTCCATTAATCAGTTGCCTCGCCAAAGTCACGTTTTGCATTTCTCCAGTGTATCTGCGCATCGGTGAGATACACTTCCCAGGTGTATCTGTGAGTGAGGCAGTATGTGGCCACACTTAATGTGGCTGCTTATCAAGTTGACAGACATGGCGGCGACACCGCAGCCGCTCTACCTGAACTACCTTGCGATGGACACTCTCGTGAGCCTCTAATTAAGTGGTTTTCAGCTCAAGCTGGAACTCGGCCAGGCAAATGGCCATCAATCTTGCGGATGTACGGAGATACGCGTACAAAGGCTGATTCAAAAAAGCGCACATTAGTTGTGCGATTTTATTGTTCGGCCCGGCAAATTAATCATTAATATTTACGAGTAAGCGAAGGCTGGGAGAACTCTTCATAAATTACACAGATCCTCGAGATGGGTGTGTTGACTCTTGTCGTGCTCGTGCCCCATGAATGGAAACACTTGGCCACACCAATCAAACCACTCCTCCGCCCACTCAAAGGCTTTGTGTATTTTTAGTGCAAATACACAAATTTGCCCAAGTGCTGCCTACCATCGGCGAGCAGAGCGAATCCAATGGCATCAAAATATTATTAAAGCAGTTGCGTACACGTAAATTATGTTGAAAGGGGGGCAGGCGGGCGAGCTATTGTTTCAGACAACATTGGGGCATATGGGCTTTAATAAACCGTCTTTATCAGTTCGATCAAGGTGGAAACTCTTGGGAAAATAAATAAATGTGGCGATATTCATTTGTCTTAGTTCCAATTATGTATTTAAAAGTAGAATTGGTTGAGTACCAAGAATTATAAATGCGAAGAAAGACATAATTAATGGAAGGTCGGTTTCAGAATTATTTAAAAATGTATAAATTAGGCTTGTATAATTAATCGAAGTGTTGCTTAATCTACATATTTTGGTATCTAATCGTAAATATAATTTTTTTTATTCTCTATTTAAGAAAACAATTTTTGCAAAGCTTTACAAGTTCTCAGATCTAAGCTAATCCCTAACCCCCTTTGAATCTCTCGGCTACTACGCCTTCCCATTTTTTACGGCCCATTTGCTTTGTCTTTATGGATTTTGTCCAGCTTTTAGCCAATTTTTCTTTCTTTTTGGCTGCTGCCAACTATAGTACATAGAGACATCAGTTGGCCTTTTAGCTAGTTGCGTTTTGTGCTTATAAATAATTGCAATTCGGAACTTGTTTCATGTCTGGTCGCGCTGCTTAGGAGCTTAGATGTGGCAATCAAAGTCAAATTGTGGAAAAATGGTCGCAGACGCTTTTGATAAATGACCAGAGCAAGTGGTCCGGTGGTCACCCTCTTCCATCAACCATGCCGACCTTGACCGCCTTCCGACGGAGGCTAGGAGGAAGTGGCCATGTGGTGCATGTGGCTCGGTTTACATTTCGTGTAATAAGTGCAGCGACCGATGGCCATTAATTTGCCGGAATTACTTGGGCACCCGCCGCGGCTCATATCCCCTCGAAAGCCACACTGTCTAAGCGCTTAGCCAGCCAAGCGCACTACCTGTTGACTCATTAACTTAGGTTAGTGAACACACTGGGAAGATAGTTTAAAGATAAACCCAAAAAAAATGCATTTGGATAAAAACTAAATTTAAAAAATAAACTTTAACATAGAAATATAATTTTCTATAAATTTAAATACATTTAATTTTGTTTTTAACAATTTTCAAAGGCTCTTAGATTAAGGTTTCATCTATAAAAAAAAACCATTTTTTTATGTGGTGAGAAATAAGTAATAAAAAATATAATTTGTTTATGATTATTAATAATATTAACATCAAATAAACGACATAAAAATGTATCTTGTTTCGTTTTGGGCGTGTTCTTTTCTAAAACTTGTAAAACGATTTTTTAACATCTGTTCAAAATCCACCTCTATAATTTTTCTCAGTGTTGAAAACTCCGAATGGAGCTGCAACTCCCACCCCATTGTCACTCCCCAGGCAGCCACGTGCGTGTGTGCTTGTGCGTGAGTGTGTGTTAATGAAGAGCCTCGTAAAAAACCGACGCGATGCATTGCTAATAAGCGGTTCTTGCGGCTTCCTGCCCCTTCTGCCATCTGGCATCCCCCTCGCTCCACCTGAGTTGGATGCAGTGCCGCAAGTGTGCTGTGTCATTATCACACTCACCTTTCGAAGGAGAGTTGGGCGGGGGAGTTGCCCCCACCCATCGCGCTATCGCACTATCTCCCGCAATGTCTGCCTCCCCCGCGCTTTCTTTGGGGCAGCAGCGCAGCAGCTTCGTGCTTTTATGCTGCGCTTCGGGTCCGCACGAACGAACCGGAAAGCCGAGGGCCGAACACCGCGGCGCAGACGGCGACGCCGACGCAGCAGAGTTCAGTTAGAATCGGATTGTATAACGGTGCGGTTGTTGGCGTTTCTCCTTCGGTTCCCTCTCGGCTGCCGCGCGTTTTGCGAGCGTTTCGCACGCGTTTTCCTCCGGTCGGTGGAATAAATATCAAATAAATTTTAAATAAATTGAATTAAATTTAACTTAATTGCACATTTATTTGTGTATTCACCTCTGGCCATTGACTTGCCAGTGACGTCGGTGGCGTGTGTGTGTTTGTGTGTTATTGCTCGACTTGAAGTGTTTAACATTTATTTGGATCGTAAACAAAAACAAAAGGCCTCGATTTGTTTACATTTCTGCACTGAGGTTGCCTCTCCTTTTATTATTATCATTGCCGAACATTTTTGGTTTGCAAAAATGCAAATGTCAATTGCCGAGTAAATTTCTGGAAATCTTTCAGCTGATTATTACATTTTCACTTGCCCAGAAATGAGTCAGTTTTGTTATGATTACTTTTTTCCTTAAATTTAATTTATCCCACACATTTGACATTTGTTTTCTTTTTTCCCTTTTCACGGCCCATTGCGCTTTTCTCGATTTTGTAACACATTGTGACCAGATTTCGCGGAACTGTAAGCCCCGGAAATTTTTGCAGCCAGTGCTGAGTGATAAATATTTGCGCGATGCTAGTGGTGTACATATCTCTTTTTGATCCGTAATAGTTTCCCAGAATCCAGTGACGCTTCTTCTAGAACATCCACTGATTTAGCTCGGATCTCAATGGGTTAATGGGGATCTTAACTAGCGCTAAATTGACGAGATCGTTGAGTGAAAAAGTGCACTATAAATCATAGAAAATGCTCGGTAAATCGGGCAAACAAAGTAACTGGGTAATGAGGTGTTTGCTCTCCCCGATCGGACAGTTTGATAGGGGGCTCTTGTGAGACAGAAAAACAGAGTTATCACTTCTTCTACAACGTTGTGTTATCTAATTGTAGGTGTTATCGCTCTAGGCGCTACGTTCCGTACCCGTAAATCCCTTCTCGGTAGTGCAAACAGACCTGGGAGTTTGTAATTCCATCTTGAGTACTTTATTTCCCCTTAAATCAATAGTTTCGGGAATGTGTGTCAACCTTTTCAAATATTTACAAATATTTCAAAATTTCTTATTGATTTTTATACTTTAAATGAGTTGTTATTGCTCAAGGTTTGCATTTAGATTTCTTTGTGGTGGATAGTTATAATCATTACAGCAGAAAGTGTTCTATATGTTCATTAAATATAAAACATTTAATGGATACATAACAGTTTTTTGAAATTTTATGAATAAGCATTGCAAATATTTTGTTTAAAATCTATTTTAATGTTTAAAAAACAACTTTCTAAAAGTCATAAAATATTTATTCGAGCGGAAGTACTTTTTATGATTGCATTTTCTTTATTTATTTATTTCCAAAGAATATCAAATCTCTGCCATTAAATGCCACCTCTGACCGGGCAGGGAGTATTCTTTATCAATATTATTTTAAACCTTCGTTTTTACATAAATTTTCATTATTTTTTGTATCTTAGCTTCATTCATTTAATTCCTCAATAATTAATAGACATTTTCCAGTAAAACGTTCCTTGTACTCTTGCAATTGTTATAAAGTTTGCTTTTAATTTCGCTCTTCCATTTCCCCTTAGAAATCACATTGGCTTAGTGGTGATTTATGTAGTGACATTTGCGGTTCATCTCTGTGGGAACCCCGCAAGGTTGTAATAATTCACTATGCAATTTGTAGCCAAAGAATATTCTATCTGCTTCCCGTCCGTCCGGCAGCCCCTAACAACTTTGAGTATAACCCCGTGCCCATGCTCGTAAATATCAACTAAGCTGCTCTCGCTCCTCGAAGTGGAAGGAGCAGGAGGAGTGAGGTGGGAGGGACTGGGGAGGGGCCGGTGCAGTGCATATGTTAATTATCCCACCTGGCCAATGATAGTGGGGTAAAAGTTGGAAAACCAGAGGCGAGGAGGGCAGTTGCTGCTCGCTGATTCAATTAGCGGTAGCCATACGCATATAGCCCATATTCATGGCTGCAGAGGGAGAAAAGTTAAGGAAATGTTTAATAGGTTAAAGAAAATACAATACAAAATTGTTTAAAATTGTTTATAACCATTGAATGTGAATTTAAAAGGGTAAATTTACGGAAATTTGCTTTGTTACTAAGTTGAATCTATCAGGCAATCAATTTTTTTTTTAAGTATAACGTTATATTTCTTACTTGGATATTGGGAAATAGTTAGAAGTGTTTAATATTAAAGTAAAAATATATAAATTCAAAATGTAAAAATATTACAATCAACTTGCAACATATGCACCTTTAAAGCTTTATGTTTAAAATATCCATTACTGGATTGTATCCATTTCGCTATAAAATTGCCAAGTCTTAAGTGTGTAGCAATCCAGTAGATAACCGCGCAAATGTTGAAATCTAATCGCCAGCAAAATTCTCTAGAGTTTTCTTATTAATTATAAGGGAAACAGGCTGTATAAACAACATTCTGCACTTGTCTATTGACAATACAATCTTTTCGTTAATCTGGCATATAGTCAAGTCAATAAGTATAACGATTTTCCACATTTTCTCTCTGTGTTGGTGCTAATGTATGGGTATTTACTATATAGGGCAATCTGAGCGTCCGACAGTAGAGTGCATTGTTCTGTTGTTGTTGGGGTAATCGCATTAAAAGTCGTTTAATCGAAAGCGAAAAAGAGAACTACCCCACTGCCCCATACCCGGCCCTTTTCCCTTCCCTGCTCTGCCTCGCACTCGCAGTCACCTTCAGCTAAGTGGGTGGAAAATGGCTGTGGGAGAAGGAGGGTTCGAAGAGGACTTGTGGAAACTGGGACCACGGCTCATAATTGAGATTTGTTGCACTCCGTCGCTGACTTTTATGCGAGCGCTTTTTATTGTTTATTGTTTACAGCGGCAACATGTAAGTGCAATTACAGTGGAAAATTGGATTTCCTTCCACTTTGCTGCGGAAAAGCTCTCTTTAGCGTTTTGGGGTTCGCTCTTCGGGGAGGTGGCAAGCAAATTGTTGGTCAAACAATGCTGATTGCTCTCTGCCCCTGAGATCTCAGGGATATGCTGGAATTTTTGTGGAGTGGATGGGCGTGTGCCATCGGGGGTCGTAGCCCCGAAACTTTTCCAATTGCAGTCGCCTCTCGGCGCTTGAATCTACTGTAAATGAAACTGACTTTGGGGCTTATCAATTGTAATTGTTGGTCCGGGTTACCGCCGCGGCTCCCCTTTCACCCGAAACGCGAAATGCTGCGGGGCCTAACAAGAAAAGTTGTCGCCGAGTTTGCCTGTCTATCTGTGGGTGACAGTGTGAGTTTGTTTGCCAACAGTGCGTGCCAAAACTATGAGGCTGATTAGCCTTGGATTCTTGAAATCTTACGGAGGACTTTTATAGTGAAGATTGGGTTGAACTGTTAAGTCCAAAGAATTATTATCCATATAAATATGAAAGGTATTTCCTGCCTCATATTTAATATGATATTGAGAAATTCTTAATAGAAATATTTTAGAATGTTCAGAAAGTCTTGTTCTTCTCATAACCACATACATAATTCCTAATATGCTCCCACTAAATACTTAAAATTATGAGTAAGAAACCTCTGTTACTAATTTAAATTTATTAATCAGTTGGGCCGAAATCCCGGCGGTACTGCAATACCGGGCCAACCCGCGACAGAGGTGGAGCAAGCTCCTAGCACTCCGTCTGATTCCAAAAATCAGTTTAACATTTGTTGTCCTCCAATGGAGGAACTATCAGATGTTAAGCTGATAAGAACAGATACTACACTTTGATCTTAGCCATAAGGCCGAGAAGCGATAACTGCAACCAGTCTGGGCTCAGGACTTGATGCTTGTCGAGGCAGAACCATTTGGGAATTATAAATCTCACAGGAGAAATTTCAGCTCTGTTTGCTAATGTATATTTTAGGGGATGATTTTTAGGGAACGCTACCTACCTACCTACCTACCCTGGGTCATAATTTACAGAGGCTTCTAAATATCGCTTCCTTCACCTTTATAGATACGAAACGCACTGTGAGCAAACTTTTGGCTTTTAATTACATTTATCTGGCAAAACTTTCTGCCCCGAAACTAGTTTTATTTGTTTTCATACGCATTTCTGTTGATTGTACGCCATACGATATCAGTTATTATTATTATTATATTATGATTCCCTCTATTTTGTTGTTGCTTTACTGTTATGCTGTTGTTGTCGTCCGTTTCAATTAAATAAAAATCTTTGCCAGATGGCAAAGCGCTGAGCATTCGCGCTGAGCATTCGTTTTTTATTCGCGTCTGTTTCTGATATGACAAAAAAAAGAGTCTTGTCTCTGTGGGACGGCTCTAATCTGAAATGAACACGTTTTAATGGCATTTTAATTGTTTATTCAGCGATAACGCTGCGCATCTCCCCTCAGCCCAAAGCAAACACAAACTCACCGAGTATCTTTGGGGCAGATAGAGCTGCGAGAGAGTTTTAAGCATTATTAACCATATTAGCACATGTTGCCCGCATTGGTGGTGCATTGTCACTTAACGCGGAAAACGAAGCACAAACAAATGTGTTCCTCAAGGTCTCGAAAAGCCATCTGAGCTAAGAGAAAATAGTTCCAAGCAACTGCGGGCATTCCTCGTTCGCTTGAATTTGAATTTAATTTTAGATTCTGCCCGTGTGATCTATCTGTACTTGGAAATCTGTCAAATTCAATTAGTTTCCACATCAAAATTCGTGAAATGGCATTTATTTGGGCGAGGAATTCGTCTTTTACCCTCGAGGGGAGAGAGTTTTCTGAGATGATTTCCTGCCATTTTTGGTTTTATTTTTAAATTGGTATTTTATCAATTTGGTTTTGCTTTTTTTTCGAGATTTTAAATATAGGTTTTATTTTGATTTACTTTATTTTGACTTACAGAAATACATATTAAAGCTGATTGTTGTTGGAATTCAATTAATATGAATTTATTTTCTTTAAACAAAAATAAATCAATGGAAGAGACATTTTCAACATTTAAATATTAATAATTTGATGCTTGCTGGTTAATTTCTTTAATATCTTTTTTATATCATTTTTATATAAATATAAGTAGTTAATTTTTGACAAAATTGCCTTATATTTTTTGTTCTATAAATAATAAATAATTTTATAAGGGAACCTTGGTCAGGCTTAAATGAATTTAAAAGCAAACAATTTTTGTACAAACTTCCTCAATCGATAATATTACCAGATAAAGGCTATAAAAGTATGATATAGTTATCTATCCCTAGCTAAAGTATGATTTTACCAACCCTCAAAGTAACGTTTTGCTATGAAATCTAATCGGAAATAACTTCTGAGTAGCTAATTTAATTTTGGAACACTCTTCACTGCCCTGGACTTGGAAAATGTAAACATAAAGTGAGCCAGATCTTGATAGGGGCACACACTTTGTGTGTCACTGGTAGGTACGTGAGTCACTTGAGCAAACATTAAATTATTCCATTTATTTGCATTACTTGGGACTGGGGACCTGGGCCACTGCCGAGCCAAAACCTGTTGCACTTTTCCGCATCGAAGTCGTGAGCAATTAGCAAGCAGTTCCTCATCCGTAGACTCGAGACCATAATAGGTCAACTGGCTTTCTGCGGCCAGTACAGGGTATATACTATATAGTATATAGAATCCCCACCTTCTCATTCCATTTGATAGCATTTAGGTGGAGGAACTCACATCGGCTTATCTTATTTTGAAGGCTAACGCAGTTTGGCTGCCGTCGATGATTGAGCAAATGGAATTTGGCAATTTCGGTTTTGGGTTTTCGGTTTTTCGGCCCTGGGTTTTTCGTTTTCTGTTTCACTCTGCTCCCCCCACGATGACATCACACACTCCGCTGGCCAATCCTAGCCAGGAGTTGGGCGTGTGTGTGCGGCAGAGACCTTTATTAATCTTATCAAAAGATGCTTTTCTACCTTTTATTTTATTTCATTGCGGGGACGTTTTTTGTGTTGACTTTTTTTCGTGAACTGTCAGCCAAACGGAGAGGTCGTAATCGTGAGCTCATTTCATTTAGAGATACACCTAATAAATAATAAAGTATTTAAGCAATTTTTCAAGGGAATTACCTTAAAATCATTTTTGTTATAATAGACAAATGTTTAGTTAATTAAATTTTAAATGAAAATTATTTACTTTCATAAAAATAAAATGTTCATTAAACAAAATTACCTTTAGTATAATTTATAATTCTTACAAAGAGACAACTGCACCCCTTTATTATAACCTATTTTATTGATACATAAATATTTTATAATAAATATTTCACATTAAACAATTTTCTTTGAGTTGGTAAAAATTTCCTTTCTGATTTTAATTCCTTTTAAATGTTAATCTCAAATATTTGTTTTCTGTGCATCGGTAACGTGTTTACGCAGCATTCCGCTGGGTGCGGGCGTATTTATGATGCCGATTATTTTTCTTGTATCTCTAATTGGAAAATAAGTAAACAATTATGGCAATTATAGTTATTCGCAACGTGTAGAGCTCCCAGTTCTCGGAGCCGCCCCGGGAAAACTCAAATTCTTCGATAGTAAACAAAAGAACAGAGCCCAGAGTAGCTACGTACTTACGTATCAGAGCAAAGGTCAAATTAGCGCTTTAATCAAAATGTCAATGAGCAAATAACGCAAATAACCCGACGTGCCGACTGAAAGGTGATTTGGTTTTAACCGAAAGTTCTCTTTTTTATTTTCGCGGAGGTGGCAGAGCGATTTGCCGCAAGAAGATCCGCGAAGAATAGTGCCGAGTCAGGCCATAAACACAGATACATACAGATACATACAGATATATATTTAGAGAGAAATCAGAGACCCCATGAAAGCCAAGTTCATTAAGCCGAAAATACAAAAAGCAACGGTAACCAGTGTAAAGGCCAAACACCTTTGGGTTAAAAGTGTTAAAAGTCAAAAGCTAAAAGTGGCGTAAAATGGTGAAAATGCTCGACCTGGACCGTCACGCAGAGTGCCCACTGTGGGCGGCACTGGCCTCCTCGGACGTGCCCTGGACGGGCATGGACTACGCCTGCCTCAACGTCCTCAGCATATACTGCAAGGTGTTCGACCGGAAGGAGATTTACGATCTCATCGTGAGGTAAGATTTCCCGATTTTCCTCAGCGTGCTGGGTGCGCAAAGCTGTCGATGGATGGCGCCACGCCAACGAAGCTGCGTACAGTGGAATGGAAATGGTGATTTGGGGTCATAAAATGTGATCTTTACAGGGGAATCTATAAAAAAAAATTAAGAGACAAACTTTTATGATATAAATTATATTCATAAATATTTTATTATATTATATTTATTACATTTTTAAGTAGTTTTAATTATCTAAACTTAGCTCGTAACTAAGATTCACTAAATTAAATTGATATTTATATTAATATTATTATTGTACCCAACTTCAAAGCTAATCCACCTCCCACCCCTTTCCGATCTTGCAGAAAAACCTGCCAGTCCTGCAAATGTCCTCGTGAGGCGCATGCCATCTACCAGCAACAGACGACCAATGTCCACGAACGGCTCGGCTTCAAGCTCGTCTCGCCGGCGGACTCTGGCGTGGAGGCGCGGGATCTGGGCTTCACATGGGTGCCGCCCGGCGTGAGGGCCTCCTCGCGGATCAACCGCTACTTCGAGCAGCTGCCCGATGAGGTGGTGCCCCGGCTGGGCAGCGAGGGAGCGTGCAGTCGAGAGCGCCAGATCTCGTACCAGCTGCCCAAGCAGGACCTGTCGCTGGAGCACTGCAAGCACCTTGAGGTGCAGCACGAGGCCTCCTTCGAGGACTTTGTGACGGCGCGGAACGAAATCGCACTGGATATAGGTGAGTTCTTAAGCTCAAACCTCAATACCTAAACAATATTAATTTCTTAATTAATTTTCCTTGTGGTGACCCCGCCCTGGATGATCCAACTGATTGCATTATCCCTTCGATGGAATAGCCTACATCAAGGATGCCCCCTACGATGAGCACTGTGCGCACTGTGATAACGAGATAGCCACCGGAGAACTGGTGGTGGCGGCGCCCAAGTTCGGGGAGAGCGTGATGTGGCACCCAAAGTGCTTCACCTGCAGCACCTGCAACTCGCTCCTGGTGGACCTCACCTATTGCGTCCACGACGACAAAGTCTACTGTGAGCGGCACTACGCTGAAATGCTGAAGCCCCGCTGCGCCGGCTGTGATGAGGTGAGTACTGAGAGCTCTTCTGCACAGAAACAAAATGGTAGCAGTCCGGAGGGAGATTTTAGATTTATGGAATATACTATTTATTACTCTCATATTTAGAATAGAAACCCCTTTCTCTCAGTGTTCCTCTTGCGATCCCTAATTGAAAATCAAATGCGTGGCATACTTTGGGGCGCATTCTGCAGATTGTATCTGTGTGTCAATCGGTGCGGCAGTGTCGCTGTGAGTGAGTGCCCGCTGTCACGGCTCCTGGCTTTTATCGTCCGCCTCACGCAGTTCACATTTATTGCTTAGGTGCGGCCATCCGTTGCTGCCCTGCTACCCCTGCTCCTCCTTCCGCCATGTCCCTCCAAAGGTTATGGCATTTTCATTGAACTTCACTTTGGCCCAGGAGACAGGCGGGAGCATTTTCCAGCTGCTCGTTGCTGCAGAAAAAGCACGGAGAAGCGCCGCCAGTTCATTGGCAGCATTGGCTGTTGACGCGTTGTCATCCTGCGAGCGGAAGTTCATCGCGAGTGAGCCGGAAATTGGTGGCTATCAGTGGAGGTCAGCAGAGATTGCCAAAATCAGTCGAGATATTAGATATTTTTGGATTTAATTCAACGATCTTTTAATGGAAATTTGAGAGGAAAAGGAAATCAATAAGTAACATTGTTTAAATTCAGATTAATTCTTTAAAGCATTAAGAATCAGAATTTAACCAAGGATTTCTTAGCATCCTATAAGAAAATATAACTCTGCTGTTTTAAATAAAAATCATTTAAAAGATTGCTTGGAACTTACATTAAATAGTTAATTTTAATTTAATTCTGCATAGATTCCATTCTTCTTTTCTCTGTTTAAACAAAATTCTCCCAAGAATGTCCCAAGTGTTCTCCCAAACGTTTGAAATAAATTTGTCTTTTCTGATTCTCTGCGTTGATCTCTTTCCCGCAACCCGCAAACAAAGAAACACTTTCGCTTTCGTTGCGAAAAACCAAAATAAATAAATAAATCAGCACCCAGGCGACCCATATATACACATACTTGTATTTTCATTTAAATTAATGTATTTTTGGCCGCGACATCTAATGCAAATCGGTTGACGAAAATAAACAAAATAATTCAGAAATAGTCAGGCTGTTAATGTGGGCCAAGAGCACAATTATGCTGCGAATTAACAATAATTATGCTGATTGTTCCCATTGTTCGTGGTGGTGTTCAGTGCATAAAGCCTAAAGTGCATAATGCAAAAGAAAGCCTAGGAAAAATGCAAGAGGAGAGTGCCTAGAAATCGCTCTGGGAGAAAGAGAGAAGAATCCGCGAGCTAATGGCAATGTTAGTGTCAGTGCCAAGTCGAAATTTATGACAAACATTTGTGTGTGCAGACCGCGGGGCGTGGAAATGGGGCGTGGCGACCCTGGCCCCCGGCCCGAACGTTGGCCATGCCAAAGAGCGACATATTTGCAAAACAAAGCAAACAGTACAGTGTCAGTCATAGGCATATAAAATAGATCAACTTAAAATAACTTGGTGTATTTATAGAGTCTTTTACTAAAAATAGAGAGGGATTTATTTAATATATATATGAATAGCCTAAGACATAAATAATAATTAAAATATCGTAATAGAGGCCATCTTTGATTTTTTGAAGAAATATGAACAAAATATTCAACACTTGCCTAAGGTTTAGGCTTTATTTGGTCTGTGAACTGTGGGTACCCTAAGGATTAGTCACTCGAATCAATTTTAAGTAAACACTCAAATATTTTCCTATTTGTTTACAAACGGGATGTATGAGTACGGGACGTATGAGTAATATTCAGAAGTATAGCTAAGAGAGCCCCACAAATAGATATTGATTTTAATACAGTTAAAAATAGATTTTAATTATAATAATATACCAAAACCGTGTGTAGCTTTTAAAAATTATATCGGGAGCTAAAGAGATTAGTAATGAAACTTCCACTTTATAATTCAAGTTTTTCAAGAAGATCCTGAAATGTTATAAAAAAGGAAGCTGTTTTCCTAAATATTATTTTAAAACAAATACATTTTTTTTAACATCTCATCCACTGTCTCAAACTGATTTACACCCATGACTCTGACTGTTCTCCCGCACGAAAACTGCGAGCAAAGCAGAAAGTGGCGAAAAGTGTTTTGTGGAAATCGTCAATCGAAACACAGACCGAAAATAGATCCCCTCAAAGAAGGCCTGGCACGGCCGAGGGGGTGGAGAATGGGATGGGAGACTAAACTGATTAGAAAATCCGCCTTGGCCAATTCCGATTGCTTTGGCATTTGACACAGAAGGCGGGCAGAAACAGTGGCCGAAACCCAGTGACAGTGCAGCGGCCGGGGCGTTTGTGTGTTGCCAAGAGTTATTCGGCGAATTGTCTTGTCAGCTGGGTCGCTCGCTCTTCGCGGACCGTCAATTAGCGCCGTTTGCCATTTGAACGGACAGCGTGCGGCGACTGGGATTCGGTTCTTGGCGGATTCGTGTTCAGTTCTCAATTCTGCCCGCTGATTCACTAGATGTTCAGACGGGGGCCCTTGGTCACTCGCACTTGGCGCACTAATCAGTTGCAAGACGATCGATTAGCGGAAAACAAGAGCCCGCCGGTGCAACTGCCGCCGGACTGCGATTTCCCCGCACCCAAATCTCGGAACTCTCTCCCGAAAAGCGATATAATATACGGAAAGCTTAGATAAATAAACATAAATATCCATCGATACATTTTTGAGCGAAAAGCGGGCGCGTCGAAAGTGAAATAAATATTTTTCGAATTACCTAATCGACTGGCCGTTAACGTGAGAGGTGTGTGTGAGTGAGTGTTGTCCCGAGTGCGTGGTGAATACATTTTATATAATACTCGTACGCGTGAGCCGAATCGCTGCTCGCCGAGAGACACCCTCATTGCATCGCTGAACGTCCGAGGACTTGGATTTGGGCACCGATTCGGATTCGGTTGAGGGAATTACGCAATGGCCGCCGGGGAGACGGCGCTAACCGGCGTCGGCGAGCTGCTCTTCTCGCTGCTCATCACCTACTTTGGAGCCCTGGAGTTCGCCTTCGTGACCCGCCACCTGTACCACTGGACCTTCCGGCATCCGGAGTCCTCCGCCCTGGATGCAGCGGCTGATAGTGAGGAGCTGCCGCGGATGCGCGAGCGCCTGGACAAGGAGATCAAGGAGGCCGCCGAAAGGGAGGCGCTGGCCGGCACCAATGTCATGCAGGATGGCGTTATGTACAGCAAGGGCTTCCGCGTGGATCCTGCCGGCGAGAAGAGAGAAGCCCTGGCCGCGGAGCTGGAGCGCCAGCAGCAGATAGAGGCCGAGACGCGACGGCAGCTGGCCGAGGCGGAGGCCAAACTGGCGGAAGAAAGGCAGCGGGTCAGGAGGCAGGAAGAGGAGGCCGAAGAACAGCAGAAGAAACTGATGGAGGCCGAGAGACAGCGCGAGCGAGAGCAGGCGGAAAGAGAGCGCGAGGCGGAGGAGCACCAGCGTAAACAGCGCGAGGTCGAGGAGAAAGAGCGGCAGGAGAACGAGAGAAAGCTGATTGAGGCCGAACGAGAGCGCGAGGAGAACGAACGCAAACTGATCGCTGCCGAGCGTCTAAGAGAGCAGGCTGAGGCCGAAGCTGAACGACAGCGAGAGCAGGCCGAAGCCAAAAGACTGAAAGAACAGGAAGAAGCCGAACGCCAAAGGATCCTGGCCGAAGCCGAGGCGGCTGAAGCCGAGCGTCGTATCTTTGAAGCCGAAATCCTGCGAGAGCGCGAAGAAGCCGACGATGAGGAAGAACAGGCCCGGCGAGATGCTGAGATTGTAGAACGTCTTCTGGCCGCCGAAAGAGAGAGCGCGATGAGCGCCACCGAGAGCGAGCTGGAGGAAGAAGCCGCCTTCGCCGAGCAGTCACGTCGCCTGATTTCCAGCAGATCCGATCTCGAGCAGAAGCAGCGAATGATCGAGGAGAATGCCCGCCGCTTCCTGGAGGCCGAGGAGGAGATGGTGATGCTGCAGCAGCGCCAACTGATGGCCAGGAGCAGCAAGGAGGAGGCCGATGAGTACGCCGGCATGGAGCCCGTGGTGGAGGAGCCGTGCGTGAAGAAGGTGGCGCCACCCAGATTTCAGGAGCCCGACGAACCCCTAATGGTGCACAAAGTGAAAACGCAGTTCGGTCAGGGCAGTAGTTCCGAAGAGCCGTACTTGACCAAGTCCAAGACCCTCACCTTCCCCGGCGTCTCTGATGATGGATCCTCCGTTGAGCCCATTTCCAGCCAGCTGTCCTCGTCGTTCAGCACCCAACCTTCGGACGAAACTAACCGAGCCGAAGGAGAACGCCCAGAGCCCGAAGGGGAAGACCAAGTATCCGATGTCCAGTACACCGAGGAGTACCTGCGGTCCCTGGACGGTATCAAGAATCGCCCGCTGGTCCGAGAAGATGGCTCGGGCAGGAGAAGGGCCTTCAAGAAGCGACGCTCCAGTGGCAGTTCCAACTCTTCCCGTGACTCTCGCGCCTCACGCGACGAGGAGTTGAAGATGTTCACCTCACTGGAGGAGGAGGAGCTGCGCCATGGCGACCGAGACGACTATAATCCCATCAAGTATACCAGTGAACCGACTCTCAAGGTGAAATCGCACCATCGTCGCCACAAAAGGAGTCCGGCCAAGGATGTGAAGCCACCTTCGGAGGCGAGTGGATCCCTGGAGATGCTCGGCGAGGAGAGCACAAATCCATGGGGTGAGGTGGTACCGGAACACTACAAGGACACCGAGTTCTGGAAGCGGGAGAAAGCCCTGTCAATAGACGAGGAGGAAGTCGAACTGGAGAAGCCATCCCGGGGTGAAGATGTGGAGGACGAGGCCACCAATGAACCGAAATCCTCCTCCTTCGAGGAGGCCACCGAGGCACAGAACGAAGAGGCTGTGGCAGCCCTGAAACAGCAACACTCCAAGGAGCAGGTGGTGAGTAAATGAAGCTATCAGTCCAGGATCCTTATCAATGGTTTATTGTGTGTTTGCCAGGAAGCGGAAAGGGAAAAGGACAACTCGCAGACAACGGAGGCCAGCGACAGCAACAAAGCCAATGTAAGTGCGTAGGTCAGCCATCCAACCAGAACCAGAGCCAGATCCACCCAGCACCACTCCAGACCCACTAAACCCGATCTTCCTGATCCTGAACCTCTTCCAAATCACCACGCTGCTCTGCCGTCTGCCTTAACGCTTTACTTCTTTGCTTTCCATATGACCAACGCCTAACGCCTCGCTCTTCCGCTCGCTTCCTTGCTTTCCTTCGCCCCGAAAGTTGCAAACCTCTTCCGCAACCGAGGAGCAATCGAGGGGCGGCTCACCTGGCTTACGTCGCAGTCCGCGCGTCGATGAGATGGATCACTACGAGGAGCGCTGGTCCGCCAGCCAGGAGCAGCAGCAGCAGCCAACAGCAGCGCCCCAAACGCCGGCCATCAATGTCCAGCAGCCGGATACGGCTCCTTGGCGGGATCAGTACGGACTGCTCATGGAGGGTCTCAGCGACTTCTACGACTTTACGGCTTCGGTGAATCCCTCGAGATCCCGGTCCACTTCGCGTAATCCCTCGCCTACTCCCAAGAATGTGGCCAACCGGATGGATGTGGACGCGGAGCGATCTCTGGAAGTATACGACGACACCCAGGAGGGCGTGCTGGCCGGAGAACTGAACTGTGAAGCGGTGCTGCAACTCCTGGAATCGAACTTGAATGGAAATGAAGCCCCCAACGATCAGCCACTTCAGGTGCAGACAGTGGCGGATGATGCTCGGAATGGAAATTCCGCTGTGCCCATGGTATACGAACCCCTGGAGGGAGCTACTCTAAATGCGCCCCAGGGCGAACGAGGCCGAGAGCCTTCTGTGGAGAGAAGTCGGTCCCGGTCAAGATCCCGTTCGCCGCTTCCCACCTCTGAGAATCTGGAGAAGAGCATCAGCAAACGCAGAGAGCGACTGATCAGACAGAACGATGAGCTCGCAGAGCGACTATCCCACTCCGGATCCGAAGCTTCCATGGAAATCGAGACCAATGGCAATGGGAGACTGAGTCCCCAGCAGGAAGTCATCCTGCCGCAGCCAGTGATTGAGATCAATGAAATGGCCGACGAGCCCATGGAAGATGCTGTAACTACGCCCGAACAGATGCGACTCTTTGTGGAGACCCTGCGAGCAGAGCGCAATGCCCAGTCCAGGTCCAGATCCCGATCGCGTTCCCGTTCGCCTTTGCCCACAGCCGGCAATATAGAAAAGAGTTTGGAAAGCAGGCGACTGAAGCGGATTCAACACAACGATGAGATCTTTGAGAAGCTGCACGAGCAAATGCACTCGCCAGAGATAATTATTGAGTCGGCTTCGCCTCCAACATCTCCGCTTCCCCTGCCCACGATTTCCATTGAAATAGAGCCACCACCGGAGGAGGCCGAAGCAGAGCCGGAGGACACACCGGAGAGCATGGCCAGGCTGTTCGAGCAACTGCGCCTGAACCGAGTACGCTCCCACACTCGATCCCGTTCCCGTTCCCGATCTCCCCTGCCCACGGCGGCCAACTTGGAACAGAGTCTGCAGAAGCGACGCGAGAAGTTGATAGCTCAGAACGACCAGTTCTTCGAGGCGCTTCAGGAGAGAGCTAGGACTCCGGAGCCGGAAACCCGCATGACCGTGGAGTACGTCTATGAATTTGTCCACGAGAAGGATGAACACCCAGTGGAGGGCCGTGACATGCGCTCCCTATCACCATCTCGCTCACCATCCCCGTCAAAGACAGCGGATGTAGATGACTTCCATCTGATGCTGAACCTGGAGGGCAGCGAACTGCGCACTCTTCGCAAGAACAGCGAGGAGCTGGAGAGTGTCCTCGCTGCGAGTGTGCGGCAACGAGAGCTGGACCTGGAGGCACTGGAGAAGCTGAACAATGCCAACGAAGAGATAGAGCTGCGAGTCCTCAGTCCCACGGGTTCAGAGCTGGAGAGAGTGGCTGCGATGACACGGGAGATACCGGCAGTGGATTTGGAACGTACGGTTTCTGAGGTGGCTCGGGACTTGCAGGATGAACTGGTGGCAAGTGGCTTCAAGCGTTCCACCTATGTGGGCGAATCCCTTGACCTGGGAAGCGATCAGTTCCAGGATCTGCGCCGTGAGGCCGCTCTATTCGAGCGAAGCCGCAGTCCTTCGCCTAGAATGACCTTTGATCAGGCCAGGGAACAGGCGGCGGCCCAAAGAGAGCTCCAAGCAGCCATTCTGGACTCCATCACTGACAGTCGCCTGGGAGCCAAGCCAAAGACTTATTCGGAGGAGAGAGCTGCTGCGGGATGCCAGGAAATTAGCCCCGCCCAACTGGACGACCTTCGGCATCGCACCGCCGAGTTCCAGCGTTCGCGTAGCCAAAGCCGATCTCCGCTCAGGGAAGGGGAGTTGACCCAGTTAAGGGACATCGATGCGGAGGCTGCCAAGCGGGAGCTGCAGGATCAGGTTCTGGACAGACTGGCCGCCTCGAGTGTTAACTTTGAGAGCTTCTCGCGGCACCTGAACGCTGACTTCCTCGACAGTGAGCGACGCGCCTCGGACTCGGCCCTGATGGGTGAGATGGAGCCGGAGGAATACCATCACTTCCGACGCTATTCGCTGGCCCAGGAGCAGCCCGTGGAGGAGTATCCGAGCGACGACTACGTCTTCATCTCGCAGATCGAGGTGCGCACTCTCACAGGCACCAGAACCTGGCTGAAGGAGGACTTTTACCCTCAAGATGCGGATGACTACTTGAATTCCAAGGGTCAGGTGGTGGATCAGGATTCCTGGGCACGAGCTGTCTTGGCCGCCGAAGCCGAGGCCGCTGAATTCGATGCCACCAACGCCATCTACAGCTATGACATTGTCGGGGACCACGAGACTCTGGACCAGGAGAGGAGCAGCTCCAACGACAGCGAGGACGAGCGGCAGACGGTGGTGGAGATCGATGAGGATGACGAGGACGAGTACGAGTTCGAGCTGGACGAGGGCATCTCGGATAATAACGAACGGACGCAGCCCACCGATGAGTCCCATCACGACACCTCCGAGTGCGAGGAGGCGGAGAGGAATGCGGATCGCTATGCCAATCGCGGCGCTCAGGACTGGGAGGAGGTCGAGGATGTGGACGACTTCCTGGACTACAGCCTAGACGACGGGGCTGTGGGTGGGGCAACACCCTTACTCCGATCCGGACTCCTTCATCGAGCAGATCTACAACGAGGCCATCAAGAACAGGAAGCAGTCGGGCATCTTGAGGGACTACGAAACCATGGTGCAGGAGCAACTGCCCTCGGACCACAGCGAGTCGGAGAAGGAGAAGTCGGGATCGGACAGCGAGCGCTATGCTCTGTGGGCCAAGACCCGTGAGCTGGAACGATCTAGCTCTAGAACCCGGCACACGGACGTGGACGTAGCCTTGGGCTTGGTTCCAGAGAGCGAGCGCCGGGAGTCGGAGATGCGTTACCTGGGCGATGCCCATGTGGCTGCCCGCCAGTCCACCAGGCTGCGTACCCGTTATGGCTACAATCCCAAGTTGGATGTGGGAGCCGTGGAGGATGACATCGAGGTGGACATGAATTACACGCCCAAGAGGGAGTACAACTGGCGTAAGAACTTCCGGCTGGACGATAATGATGATGAAGTGGAAAGAAATGGCCACGAAAATGCTGATGAGGATGGAAGAGCAAGAAGCCAGAGATCAATTTGAGGAGGATCGTTATCAGGAGCAGGAGGACCAGGATCCGTATTTTTACGCAAACGAGGAGAATGGCGAAGGTGCCATTGGAGAGCCAATAGATCCGCGTCGTTACAGCCTCGGTGGAGAGAGCATTACCCTCTTCAGTCGCAGTCCGGTTCGTGAAATTCTATCCGATGTGCCCGAAGAACTCCCTCAGGAAGAAGAGGCGCCCAAAGAGCAGCCCGAAGAGGCAGTTCCCATGGAAGAAATGCCCGCTGAGAAGCCGAAAAAGAAAAAGAGCAAGAAGAAGCTACGCAAAGGATCAAAAACGGAGGAAGAACTGAGAGACGACAACGATTCGGACACACAGATCGGTTACACACGACGTAGAGATGATTCAGAGGCAGCAGAGCCACCCAAGAGGAAGTCGCGTTCCCGGCGAAGCTCCAAGAGCAGTCTCACCAATGAGGAAGCGAATGGTGGCTCGGGACTCTTCTCACCCCGCAGCAGCTTGGCTTTTGTGGGTGATTCCCTCGAAGGCATAGCTGAGTTCGAGAGGGATGAAGATCAGTCATCCTCTATGAAAAAGAAGACCAAGAAACGTAAGAAGACTTCGACAAAGGAAAGCCGGGAGGAGACCAAGGAAGAGACCCAGCCCACAGAAGAATCCCATCTCGACCAGGCTTTGGCTGCTGCCCTGGCGGAGATTGCTCCCGTGTCGGTGTCCACCAACTTGAGTCCCGAGTCCACGCAGCAGAATCTGCTCTCCACCATCAGTGCCGGGCAGAGTGTGTGCATAACGCCGGCTTCATCCGTTGAGGAGATCGGAGGCAGCTCTACCACAGCAACAGCTTCGCCCTCCTCCATCGCGACCACTGTGGCCAGTGCTGCCGTGGTGCCGGCGCGATCCGTGGTGGACACCTTCGACATACTCAAAGATGCCAACTTCTATCCGCTCTTCTAGCCCGCTTGGTTTGAGAACTAACCCCGCCACATGCCATTGTTTCGCTCATACTATTTATTAATATATCTGTTTCTTATAGACATGTTCATAAGCCAAGTCAAGCCCAGCACAAACCAGTCCCAAACCGAGCACGCTGTACACGAAATCAGACCCAGTTCCAGTTCCAGTGCCCCCCAGCATCCAGCACCTAGCATCCGCTCATCTGAATGATGGGATCCCAGAGATCCCGCTCTGTATAAACTATGTATTATACTAACGACCCCAAGAAATAGCGAACGATTGAAGGATTGTTTACCATATACTCGTAGCTGTTAGTTTACTTAACGATTTTTTGTCTTTATAAAATGCCGAGAATAAAATGCCAACTGAATAAATGAAAGAAAGCATTTCTGTTGTTCTCTCTCACTCTCTGTGGGGTGGCTATAAATAAATAGCAGTCCCTCCACCAGCCTCCCCTTCGTATCTGCCAATCTGTTTGTGCCAATTCTGCATCGGGTACCGAAATACCCGAGCATTGAGATCAGTTAGTGGTGTCATCCATCCACCAAGTGCAGCAGTCGCAGGGGGAAAGATGGCCCATAAATCGCCCCACAAGTACCCGTATGTACTTGTGGCCACATATTTCCTATAGCACATATCCGCACGATGCGTCCCAATTTGCATTTGTGGGCTCCTTGTCGCCCAAGGCATGATGATGTCACCGTTTGACAAAGGCGGGTATTACGAGTACCCATGACGGGTGGAACACATAAATCCCCCGGCAAATGTCTCGCCATATAGATTTACTCGATTTTTAATGCTGTTGTCATTGCGACTATAAACGCGAACGAAAACAATCTGTCATGCAACCGAATTATACATTCGGTCTCTGGGACTTTGTGGGTCTTATGTCTGAAGAATGGGCGCTAAGGTCAGGGATAAGTGGCATTAAGTTGGGCTAGAAGATGTCAAAATAAAAGAACATAATTTTATATGGGACTTTAATCGTAATAGAACTTAGAAAATATATATAGGGTCTTAGGATAATTTATATAGTATTAGTATAAGTATGAAAATATATTCTATTAAAAATACAAATAAATTTACCTAAAATGCAACAGGGAGTTTATAAATTAACCAACGAAGAATCCAGAACTATTCAATTGTTCTAAATGTAATTTATAAACCATTTAAGGTGGCAAAGTAATATTTAAAAGCAACAAATTGTCATTCCCCAAGAGCGTTTAAAGATTTCCTCCTCAAAAATAAATATTAAAATATATTTTATTAGGAATAGTAAATATAAATTGAACTAAAATAAAACAGTTTTTAAAATATAATATTTATTGACATTATTTTCCATTCCCCAAATGCGCTTTAAGATTTCCTCCCCAAACTATGCTGCATTCTGATCCCAAAAGTATGCCAAATCTCTGAATTAATCCACATCTTACTGCTGCCAGCCAAAAGGCAATTCATTCATTATTTTCCTGTATGTCGAGTCTGCGAAATATAATATTTTTGCACTTCTCGCCCGATATTTCTTTGGTGAAATGCCGCTGTCAAGTTTTAGATGTCGTATCCTTAGTCAAATTAAGCTAAAGCCAGCCACTGAAAGGGAACGAAAGCAAAACAAAGGTTCGCTTGCGGAGATAACAAATTATTTTCGCGACTGTCAAATGGCCGCAAAAGGGGAAAATTGGGGAAATTGGAAAAATGAAAAATTCTCAAAATATTTATGACAGGCCAACAGGAAAGTGTGTCACTCGAGTGATTTGTTTACGTGGCTCACTTGGCTTTGTTCTCCCCTCCAACGACGGGCCATTTGGAATAAATATTTTCTGTATTTTCTGTAAAACCCATTGCGTAATGCATCCAAGGCGTACACCAGATAAATGTACGTCTGTACACATCTCTCCGGACTTGCGTTAGAGCCCCAAAGGCAGAGCACAGACGTTGCCAAAAAGTCTTATTCAATAGTTTTGTCTTTGACATGAATTCATTTTTCTTATACGGGGCACACTTAAAAGCCTGCGGTTATATTTTCTTTCATATTTCCCCCACTACACACTCTGGGAATATACATAGTATTTTTGCCTTAAATAATTATAGAAATAAAAAGTACAAATACATTTGAATTTGCGTGCGTTCAGCTGGTAAATGAATTTTTCTTATTCAGTGTCAGTTAAATGAAACACCTTTTTCCACGCTGCCAAACATTTGTCGAAAAATAGATACTCGAGAGTCATCCCAGTATTTTTTCAATATTTTTCCATTTCATTTCGACCGAATTAAGGACACATTAGAAATGTGCCAAATTGAATTAAATCCGATCCAAGGTGCAGCTGCTCTCAAACAAACTTAAACTTGAACTTATGGACAGACCGACATTTACAGCGAAGTGCCTCCTTGTCTCGGGGAAACCTTCCCTGCGCCCGCCTCTTTGAGTGTCTTTCGTTCAATAAACAACAAGAAATAATAAAAATACAAAAATACGCTGGAAAATATACGCGCGCCTTCGATATGCCCGATATACATATATATATATCTGTATATATCTGAATTTATGACCCAATTAACGCCTTAACGCCCGCGAGAAAACTGCCAAATAATCGTAATGAGGAGCAGCCGCGGGCGCGGAGCAGTCACAACACGCAAAACTTTTTATCAAAGATTCGCGAGATGCGGATTATTTATAGACCAACTCGCAGATTGCATTACACTCGGCTCCATTGCAGTTGTTGTTGCTGCTGCTGCTGCTGCTGTGTGTCTGTGGCGAAAATAGCAACAACTAATATACACACGCTATGCATTATTAAATGCATAAGTCGGTATGTGCTTATAGCCAGCCACGAACATACATCATCTCGTAGTATATGTGATAGATAGGAATATGGAATGGCATGGCCAGCGAAAAATATTTGAGAAAATATCTTGAGGGAGAATTTATTATAAATTATTTTTATTACTGTATTTGCCTGGAAAATATATTAAAAAAATTATTCCATCTTAAGAACTATAGTCGATACACCATTATCTGTTAGGTCGGTTTATACTTTTAGTTTTTCTAAGTTTCCCAGCATATTTATGAACTACTAACATGAAAATAATTATGATCAAGAAAAAGGATATGTATAAATTTTGTGCAAATTCTTAATAATAAACATTAGGTTATTTTATTTTATAGCCTCATATTTATGTCTGACCAAGTCTCCTACACAAGCAATACAAGCAAATATACATTAAAGCTTTCCCCTTTCCCATCTAAACCACAAACGCCATTCTTTATTATCATCTTAATGTCTTTCTTTGAATGTCTTAAGTCTAAGGCACACATCTCACTGGCATAAATACAAATAATAAAATTTCAAACAAGTAATTTTTACCTTTCCCAAGATAATATCCATATTATAAGCGATACATAGACCTCATGTAACACCTATAAAATATCTCTTTTTAAAAACAAACAAATTAAGGCATTTAAAATTATCGCTTGCCCATTAGAGTTCGTTCCATAAATAACATAATAAAAACAAAGAAATCTGAAATTATTTAGTGCTGTTTATACTCTTAATTTTATGTTGTTTCTGTTTGGTTTTAAAGATAATATCCAACTTGGAATTACACATAATTTCCTAGCTATTTATTTGATTAGAGACCCCTTCATCGCTTTCCAACCCACGTCACTGTGTACATTATTATTATTAAAGCCATAAATCTCAGCCATCACGGCAGTGAATCAGTTTACACCAACATTTTGATTTTTAAACAATCTCCGTACAAATATATGTATATAAGTTCTGTGGCCGCCGCTCTCTCTGTAGCCAGAAGATTTTACGAGTTGTTGATTTCGCTTATAATTCATCTCGAGCTGGGCCATTTTTCTTACACCATCTACGACCTAGAGCAGGCATCGTGAGGCCTTGTTAATTGGTTTCTACCACTGAACTGTCACCGGGCTTTATAGAACATCTTTGTGGCCCATTGGTCATTTGTACTTGTTTTTAATTCGCACCAATTCCCCTTGGGCGGCTGCCCTTAAATGTCGCGTCAATTTGTCTAATGGCCATTTGTTCCGCCGCCGAACAAACATTGCTTATTAATTGGGGTGCAATATTTTAATTTGCCGCGAAATATGTACGTTGAAATTGATTTAGGACCAGACTGATGATGAGGTCACGACGAATGGGGGCTCCATGAAAAGTTGTTCCATATCCATCAAACGTCAAGAGTTTACCATTTATATATTTTTATTTTAAGAAGGAATTCATTTAAAGTTTGGATAATGAATAATTGGGGAAATAAACAATCTTTCTAAACCTAAAATAAATAATAAGGAGAACTTTAAATATATTTCAAAATGTGTTTAATTTGAGACAATATTCTTTTTATTATTACATTTAGTGAGCAATATTTGAGAAGCCTTTAACTTAAATATTACTAAGAATATAATTGCCTGACATAAATTTACAAAACTATAAGCTCATTAAACGTACATTTTTTCTGATATATCCTCAGATATCCATGGCCAAATTTGGATCTTTATTGCTTAAATTAAACTTGAAATTTACCTTTTCTTCTATTTATGGTCTTGCTCAATTGCGAATTATTTAATGTTAAATTCCGAATGATTTTCTTATTTGCCGGCACACCTGTTGGCGCGTTTCAGTAAACATTTGCATCCATTGGCATCCCAATGATGTCTGTATGCCAAATTGCCAGAATATCGAGGAATGCGAAAATAAATTCCATATATTAATACAATTACGATAATGCATGGGCAGATCAATTAAGGCAGAACTAAGGGAAATATATACGAGAATGCGAATGCCAGAGGCAGATCATTGCCTTAGATCCCCGATCCAATACCGATTTATGCTCCATTATGCAGTGGGTGTGTGTGTGGGAATCGGTGGTTGTATCTGTGAGATTTTCCATTTACGAGAGTGCCTTCGGTGTGTGTGTTTGGGGCGACTTGTGTGTCGTGTGCACAAGCGCCATCGCATTTGGGAGGGGGGAAAAGTGGGAAAATTTCTCAAAACTCTGACAAGCATTTAAGGGGGGATGATGCCACACCCCTTTGACACCCCGACAGGCCTGTCCGGCAGGCAGGTGCGCCACCCACGCCTTTTGGCACCTGAAATGCGTTCGATTATTATTATTTTCTCTCTTACAAATTACTATTTTTAAGCGGGAAGCGCGAACGAAATATTGCCAGCAAATTGGCCCAAAATCGCAGAAGAAATTACCCAATTGCATTGCACATTCAATAATCCCGCTAATTATTGGCGATATTTACATTGTCTAGCCAGCGGATTTTCCTCCATTTTCCGCTCTCGCCGAACGAGAAGAGATCTCTAGAGATCTCTGCTCTCCGGTCGCTCCGAGATTTTATTTTTACACTTGGCGGTGGCGAAACTAGATACAGAGCGAGCGGTCGGTGCCGCCGCTGCACATTCGAGCGTTTCAAAAACATTTTCGGAAACCGCTGCGCCAGTTGAGATCCCGACTCGGCAAAGATCATAACGTTCTGGACGCCGAAAAAATCGAAAAAATAATTTAACGAACGCACACACAGTACACGCAACACGCGCGGCACCCAGAAACAGAAACAGATACACACTGAGATACACAGACACACAGATACAGATCCACGAGATACAACATTTATAGAAAAGAAAGTTCAGTCGGTCGCGATGGCGGACGTGGAAATTATGCAAACCGTGCAAACGGAAGTGAAGAAAACGAAAAAGGTCAAGAAGTCGTCGAAGCGTCGCGAGTCCGAGGTCCAGATCAGCGAGGTGGAGGTGGACGCCTCCATCGAGGAAAGGGGGTAGGTGACCTGTGTCATGTGTGTCCCAGCACAGTTTTGTGGCAGTTCGTTAAAGGCATAAATAAATATTCTCTGTCTCATGATCTATCTATCTATCAATCACACAATCTTCCTCCTTGTCCGAGCTCATTCCGAAAACATTTCCCCTTCGAAATTTCCAAAAAGAAATCCAAAACTCAATTCCAAGCAAAGATATACCCCATATGTATACAATATCCAAAAGAACTCTCTCTCGCATATCGAACTTTTACAAAACGACACACGTTACTACTCTACTTTCCTCGGATCACTAAAAGGTATCCACAAAGTCGATCTAAGTACACCAAACCAAACCAAACCAGACCCAAGACAAAACCAAAACCAAAACCAAAATCCAAGAAACAGTGCCACAACAAAACCACAAAAAAACATACCAAAATCACACTGCACAACACAAAAACGAGAAACCAAAATCAATTGGAACATATTTTATGAATTCCCTATGAAATACACTATCTGTGATATATTTCCCACTTTGTTTAAATGTGAAATTAACAGGGCTGTGAATTATACAATGGTGAAGAGTGATCCTTTTGTCATTCGAATCATAAATTGAATAAAGGTTCGGGTTCACCGAGCTGGGTCCTGGCTCAGCATTGATTGAATAATTATTTTACAAGAATTTTCAAAAGTTTTCTTTAAAGAATCTTTTTTCCACGTCTTCTAAACATGTTTTAGTCTACCCTTTAAAGCATATCAAACACTTAGTTTGGTATTTATTTATTGTGAACTAAAATTAAGAACAATTGAAACTGTTTTTCAATATTTACTTTAATAAAGAAAAGGGTATTTCTAAAAATATGAATTTTCTTTTAAGCCCAATTAATATAGAAAAGAGAATTTCCAATACAGATTTATAATAATTCACAGTTCTTAATATTTTATCGTGACGTTTTCTACATTCCCAATCTCTGTGTGTGTGTGCTTGCAGTTAATTTTCAGTGGCGAGTACACAAAAGCCATGGACAAGGACTGGCACTCGGGACACTTCTGCTGCTGGCAGTGCGACGAGAGCCTCACCGGACAGCGCTACGTCATCCGGGACGACCATCCGTACTGCATCAAGTGCTACGAGAACGTGTTCGCCAATACGTGCGAGGAGTGCAACAAGATCATTGGCATCGACTCGAAGGTGAGTGCGAGCACACAGACGTCTGGGTATTAATAAAAATTAAGAAAACCGGGAATCTGGGCCCATAAACTGATCGTAAACCGAATTGACGATGGCCATATGTGGGCAGTTTAATAATGGAACCATCAAGTAGGGCAAAGACACGGTCCCAAAGATCATATTATATGGTGCACACTTCCCTTGACAAAATCCCCCTTCTGTTTGGGTGCAGCTCGTAAAAGCACAAGAGAAATCCCATAAATATTTGAAATCAATCAGAAACACAGATTACAACAGTTTACCGAAAGATTTGATTTTTAATGCGGGTTTTATGCTTCTGGTGTGTTGCTTTTAATGTCCGTTTAATGTTCATCGAGTTTCGTTTATGCTGTTTTTATGCGTCTGCCCGTAATTTGTTTTAATTATCATTTTAAAAATAGAATGACAAATGCAAGATGAGCTAAAAAACATTGTTTTTAGTTAGGTAATTGTTTGAAAATTGTCTTACATGTTTAAAGATACCTTGCTTCCAATAGAAAGGGTTCTAAGGATGGGACCTATTTTCAAAGTCTTTATACTGAAATCTGTTTAACGTTCATCCATTATTCTTAAACTAATAAAACTAAATAAAAGCGAATTAAAAGTATATTTAATATTATATATTTTTTAAAATTAGAATTGCTATTTTGTTTACAATAATTAGTTTTCTACTATATCTTAGTTATTTTTATTTTAATATATGGAATGTGTAGTATAAATTCATACAAGAATTGTATATGCATTCCTTAAATTTGATTAATTCCTTGTATAACGTTCTTGCATATAAAAAGCAATTTAAAAATGCATATACAAAATTTTCTGCCAATTAAAATTTCCACATAAAAATAGTAAAATAATACCACAAAACCGAGCAATAAAATGTAATTACATTTCACTGTACGTCGTAAATGTAATTGAAAATGGTTAGAAATTTACTGCTTACACTTCGTAGTTCATGGCTAATATCTAAACTCCCTTTTACCCCTCCTACACAGGATCTATCCTACAAAGACAAGCACTGGCACGAGGCCTGCTTCCTGTGCTTCAAGTGCCACCTGTCGCTGGTGGACAAGCAGTTCGGGGCCAAGGCGGATAAGATCTACTGTGGAAACTGCTACGATGCCCAGTTTGCCTCCCGTTGCGATGGCTGCGGCGAAGTTTTTCGTGCAGGTAAGAAAACTCAAAGAAAATCCCCGAATTTCGTGGCATACTTGCGGGCGATTCTTAGTAAATGGCAACACTGAACGAAGAACTTATTTCGGCTGTGGGAATATCTTAAAGATGCGCACTGGGAATTCAAGTTCAACCCGTTCCCGTTAGGGCCTGCTAATTGTTACTACTAGATGGATGCGATCAGGAGCTAGGCGCAGCTGCCAGAAACTGGTTCGGTGCAGGTATCCCGGGTATCCGTATCTCGAGCACTTGATCAATTTATAATGCCATCGCAAGGAAATTGATTGCTTTTGGCCAGGCTATTTGTAAGCCACGCGGAGTCTAGTTAGATTGGGGTGGACTTGTGGAAACTGGCAAAAAGATTAACTATATTGGCGCTTTTAAATGGCAAAAACTCTTCAAGGAATGTTTTTTTCAAGTATAATTTGACTCACTTATAAGGAACATACAACAAAAACTTAACGATGGACCCGATAAGTCATTAAAAGTGTTTTTTTAATAGCTTATACTTCAATATAAACATTATTAGTTCATTGCCTTTGATTAAACAAATATTAAATCCCTTTTATGTAGGAGTGACGAACTTCAAAACCAGTTTATATATTAAAATGATATATATTTCTTGAATTTTTTAATGTTTCGTACAGCAACAACCCAAAAACCGATTCTCTAGCACTTTGAACTTGTTTGAATTCTTTTTTTTCCAATAAAGATTACAATCAGCCAAGTTGTTAAACGCTTTTTTCTCAAAACTAGTTTTTTGACACAAGCGGAAGCACAACTCACTCAATTATTTGCCAGATTGACAGGCAATTTCGATGTTATCTTCGAAGTTTATCTAGACAAAGGGGCTTAAATAGCGAATGTTTATATTGGTCATAAAAAATCAACAATTGCAGTTAGCTGCAGTAAACTCCTTACTATTCAGAGAGGTCCACCCGAATGTATCTGCTGGATGTGTCAGCTTTGCATTCCAGCTAACGAACCTGCCACACTCGAGTGCGTCCAGTTTTGAGATGCAAAGATACGCGGAGTTGCTTACGTAAGTGCCTTGATGTTGATGTCTCAACTGGCAGACTGCAAGTTCATTGTCACCTGTGCCCGGGGAGTCATTAATGGAACGGGCTTTAAAGGCATCCCACGCCAGACCCTGAACCAATTCCATTCCCCCCTTTTGTTTCGTACTTCAGAGAGGGAGAGAAATGTCAAGACAAGGTGTCTGCCGTGCTCCGCTTTCAACTGTAGCGCAAATAAATATGACAGAAAGGCAAACAGTGTCAGAATACGTTGACTTTGTCAGCGACTGATAAATTTATGGCCGATGCCATGCGATCTGAGGCGATCTGATACGATCCGATCCGATCCAATCCGATCCGACCCCTCGGCACGTTCCCAATTTGGCCAAAACGCCGCCGGGGCCGTGACACTTTCGCGTCAACGCAAGGTTGCCAACATCCACATCCACGCGTTGCCAATTACGTGTAGAACAGGCCAGAAACAGAAACAGAAACAGAAACAGCAGAAATCGCGACAGCTACGCGGCAGTAAATATTATTATATTGTTGATTTCCCTGCACTCGCGAAAAGTTATTTCAATGTCAGCAGCGCATCCCACACAGTCGAGTTTTTGCGAGCTCGGATTGAGATTGGGATTGAGAGATTCTGCTGTTTGTCAAAGGTGGATCCATCCCGGCCTGACAGTCCACACTGTACTGACCATATCGGGCGGCAGCCAATATGCTTATCAAGTGCACAATAAATACTTGCTAATTACTTGGAGTTCACAAAGGCAAGACAAGTCTCTGACATGAAATCATCCCAGGGCGCAGGGCCGCAGGCCATCAAGATCCCATAGATCCCCTATGAGCACATCTAATGCGAAGCCTCTGAGTCACCAGAAAAGAAAGGAAAATAATTATAAATTTTGCACTGAGAAAATAGTTGAACAGAAGATGAAATTGTTACTAAAAAGATATATTTTCTTAGGGATTTTCCTTAAAATTTAACTAAGGGTTTAGAACGTATTTCGACATTATTAATGGGAGTGTTTGTCCAAAAAATAATTATATAAGAAACTATGGTGTAAATAAATTTAAAATAAATTAAATGAATTAAATATTGCTGTTAGGTATCTGAATTGAATTTAAAATTAACAATTTATTTATTAAAAGTTAGTGTCATTAACATTCTTTCTTATGTCATGACTATTTTATACCTCAATTTTATATTTCTTCTATAAAAACCCATTAAAATATAAGCATATAAAGTCAGTTTTTTATTTTCATATATCTTGTCATAAAGAACATTCCATATTTTTCAAATAACATACATTTTAAAAGACAAAACATTTTTCTGTGCATCTACAGATACTTTTTTGATTTATTTACTCCATCTGCCCAAAGACACGCGTCGCCGAAGCAAACATTTTGGGATTTTAATTTCTTTTTTTTTGCATGCTGTATCCCTTGATTTGTGGCTTTTAAATTGCCATGGTTCGGATTCATTAGAATGAAAAATGGTTATTATGCGGCTTTTTTCGGGGGCGGAGGTGCGGCAGACATTGCGAATCGGCGGGAATAATTAAATAGAATGTGGTTTTTGGCACGATGCGAGTGGGACTTTCATTTTGGGGCTGAGCATATAGAGGAGAGGAGATGATTATGCCATTGCCAGGGATTAATTATTTGAAATTTTGGGATTTTTGTGGCCTTAATAAAGGTTCAGAGAAGACTGAATACATCAAAGAAAATAAAGAGAACACGAATTATCCTCCTTTTCAAAAGTCATGCACTTTTAATGTTGTGCAATAAAAATTAAATAAATACTTCACATCACAACAACTTCGTTGAGGCCAATTACTGCTTAATTTTTCTAATGAATTTCGATTTTTTATGGGTTTTCAATTGATTGATTTGTTGGTAGCGAACTCTAGGGGAATCCCACGCCTTCATTTCGGCTCATCCAACGCGTGTCGCGCCATTTCCGTAAGTCGCGGGCATTAATCAAAAGCGTTTGGCAGCGAAATTAACTTCATTCTAGTATTCGTGGCCAAATCGGGATGGAATTGATTAAAAACTGCAACCATTTCCTATTCGGATCGAATGGCAACCAGGCTGCCACTGCCACTGGGCGTTGCGACCATGCAATCAAGTAAGCGGTCTGACTTCTAGTAGGTCTAGTTGACATTTCCCCAGAGTCACAATGCAAAGTTGTTCATTGGATGAAGCCCACACCCGATCTGCATAAGTAGAGGCCACAACCAGTGGCCGTGTCAGTCCCCTGCCTGGGTTCGTCAATCTCCTCCCTGCAGTCAAAATAGTTCATAATTGCCGGCCAGCGGAGGAGCTCTCTAAATGGCACCTGGTCTGCCTTGCCGGGCACGGGTGGATATAATATGCCAGCTATTTCCAGCTTGTCGTGTTCGATCTCCGCTCGGAGGCGGCATGCAACAGGTACCCCGATACCGGTACCGGCAACACTCACCATTCCGCTCAATTGCCCCAAACTCACTCGACTCAATACCAGCTGAAATTCGAGTCACTTCGCTCGGCTGCCGCTCGGAAGTGTGTTTTGTTTTGGGCCCTCGCCTCGGGTTTTTTCAGTCTCAAAGCGGCTTTCAAAGCGCGTGGAATGTGCCGCGGAAACAATTACAAAGCGATTCCCCAAGATACAATATATTCTGTTTGCTGATTTTCCTCTTGCCAGCAGCAACGTGTTGCATGTGCATAAACTTTGATCATCTCGATACCATAAAGAACCCCATAAAGTACATCCGCAGTTAGTGTTCATAATAATTGAGGAACGGCGGCGTTGAGTGGAATAAGCCAGTGCTAGTGCCACTGCCCGCCCGTGTGCCATTCTGCGATTATAAACACTTTGTAGTTTTGGGGGAAATCACCTGTAAACAATATGGACCACTATATGGAGAATGCACAAGTGTACCCAACACGGTTAAATGGCTTCTGTTTTCGGCGATTGTAAACTGTGAAACTGCAGTAAAATAGAGCGGGGAAGGGGGATAATTTTTCGAGAAACTGTGGGCTCGATTTCGGCCCACATGGCGTATGCTCGTCGTCTGATTTCACTTTGCATCCTGGGCGTATACGTAACGCACGGCCCACACGCACACTCTGGGGCATTGCACAATCCTCAGGTGGCCAGAAATGAAATCGAGACACTCCAGTTACACTTTTCCCCAAAAAAACACAACACTTTTCGCTGTCATAAATAACCAGCAAAGCGACCAAACAAGCCGGAAACGAATTTGGAACCATTTCGACTGCATTTAATGTCAAGCGATGGTCGATTCGACGTGTTCCCCATGTAAATTCGATCCGGAATGGGAGTCCGAAATGTAAACCATATGAATATGCACGCCATTCGGTTGGAATTTCTTTCGTTTATTATTATTGTTGTGTGTGGTTGACGTTGCAATTGAATATCAATTGGCAATGGAAATGGAAACGAAATCGAAATGAAATCGCTTGAAACTATTTCCGAGCTTGCGGCCTAATAGCTTTCAATTGAATGCGTTAATTGTGCGGCCTGCGATTAAAGGGGGGGGGTGACGGTGACTGTGGAAACGATTCTTAATTAACTCGATTCCCCTTGGGGCTTTTTGGATTAATTAAAGATCCCATCGGAGGAGCGTTTTAAGACACCCGCTAAGTCGACAGCTCACGCCGATCCCGCTTAGACAATGTCATCCGGTTGTCTTATCAAAACAAAGGCCCACAAAACAAGCAAATTCAATTTCTCTTTTCACCGAATCTTAGGCACCAATAAATCTTGGCTTTTAAGCCCGCTTTTTGTGCCCTGCGGCGGGTCAAAGTCAAAGATCCCACAGTGAAAATCAAATATTGCGGCAAGCCGCTAAATGGGAGACACTGTCAAATGCACAGCAAAAAATAGAAAAATAAAACATGACACATTCTCAGCCTAGGAAAGGGGTGCTGAAATTTACTTTGTACATTTTGTATATATTTTTAAAATTTAAATATTATTATTTACATCGTTTTTTGTAAGACGAACAACAATAACTAAGAAAAACACTATAGAAAACTCTTCACTTTAATAATTTTATCAAGAAATATCCTTAGATTTTTTGGACATAGCATAAATATCACCCTTGTTCTTAAAGAATTATTATTTCGAATTCTAAATATAAATAGGTTCAAATTACCTTTAGTGTTTTACATTATTTTAAATATACTTTGCAATATACCTTAATTTGAAAGTAAACTTTTTAATCCGCTTTCTTTATTTATTCACATTCTCTGTTCTCATTTATCAACAGAGCAGAGAAATATCTTAAAGATATCTCAAATACCTTTGACTTATGATTTCACAATCTATTACTCAATCTGTTCTTTGAAATAACTCAAATACCTATTCATTTAAAGAATGTTTTTGTTTATAAACAATGTATATACAATTTATTTTTTGCTGTGTGCCCTTTTTCGCTATTTGCTGCCAACCGTCTCGGTGTCTCCAATTGCAATTAAAAATGCAGACCATGCACGACGCAAGGGCTTGGGTTTCGCTCTGCGTTTGGCTTAGGTTGACAAATCCGAAACCAAGTGCGAATCCAAATCCGACTGCGGATTCGAATCCACTTTCATTTTCCGGGCCAATGCAAATGCCATCAATCAGCCTGCAGTCAGCGACCTGTCAATATATCATTGCCTCAATGTCTCTCCACTTGACCTCAGCAGCGATCGTCATTGCCGCGGCGACTTTTGTTGTAGGCGTCGTCGGCGGCTTGAGGCTCCAATCTATCAGTATCTCTCAGTGTCTCAGTGTCCCAGTGGGCGATGTGTTTGGTCTTTCCGAAGCTGACAGGCCATCACAATTAGTTATAATTATGTTAGACGCTGGTAGCCATAAATAAACTTTGTTTATGCCCCATCATTTAGCCGCAAATAAAACCGCGGCAGAAACCCATACGAATGCTGTGGTTACGAGTTGGTAATCCAAAGCGGATGACATACACTCAAGGGGTCACCAGAGAAGATGAACTAGATTCGGAAAATAATAAATATGTGAACTTAACTCTTATATCTTTGATTTTTGTATTAAAAATAATAATATTTACAGTGCCTGCTTGCATTCTTTATACCTTCCAAGCTTTGCTTAATTTTCACCAGTCCCCAAAAGCAGTTTTCACATCTTACTGCCAAGTTAAATATTAACTGAAGTCTTGTCATTTTGTGTAGAGTAGTTGCGGAATGTTTTACTTGTTTATGGAATATTTTTATCTTACCAATTTTATATTCCACAACTACATGTTGGAGCTAAAGATAAATTTTCGAAGTCTAAAGTAATTTAAAGCCTTTTGAATTCACAAATAAATTATTCATTAAGTAAATAACTTAAACAGTGAAAATCAAATACTACTAACTAAATCTCCTCCTCTGTGAGAATATTCTAAGTTATTGTTATTAAAATCAGCTTAGCATGGGAATTAAATATTATAATTTCCTGTGGGGACATTAATATCTTACATCATCTCCTAATTTGCATTATTTTGGATCAGTCTCTAGCTGAAATACTCCCCTTTAAAGAATTTAGAAATCACGCTTCTTTCCAAATACTTAATCTTACATCATCGCCCCCTAAAATCGAGCACTCCAATTGCTTGCCAATGGAGATTTCTTCGACATTCCTCGGCTATCTGTCCATTGTATCTTCCCAATTGTGTGGGTTTCTTTGGTTATTATTCCACTCTAATCTATTCGATTCCATTCTGAGCTTCCTGTGCGCCTCCAGCTTGGACAATTTCCTGCTTCAATTTGCGCACGAGCTTCGACCAAAAAAAAAAAAGAAAAAGAAACTAAACAAAACAAATTTGCTCATGAAATTCAGAATTTCTGTTGCTGTACCTTGTTCTGCTTACAAAAAGTTAATTATTTAATGATTTATGATAGCCAGTTGCGGCAGTTGTTGTTTCATTTCCATTATAACCAATTTGGTTTCGGATTTTATTTATAAGCATTCGCTAAGTTTAATGAAACTTGTTATTTGGCAAATGATGTCATAGAGACAACGCCTTGAGATCATAGCCGATCTGTCATGGAACAAGGGAGGGAGAGACGTGGCGTCGCCAAATTAAGTTCGTGCTTAATTCCAGAGATCGTATTTAGTGGATTTATAGCCCGGTCTTTGATCACAAATTGACCCACTTAAAGCGGTTTAGAGTTCAATGAAATTGCATTTTTCGTGTCCGATGCAAGGGGTTCGATTAAGGGGGAAAGCCATTTAGTTGGGTACACTCTGGCACTCCTCTGAAGCTCTAATCCAACGAATCCTACGATACTAAAGAGTAACCGCCGAACATGACCGACGTGGATGTACTCAGCTCCAGGATGAAGTCGCGTCTGCACCTGCAGACAAAGACCATCGGCGCCGATCGCATCAAGAAGGCCAAGGATAACAACGAGGACATTGCCGTGCTGAGCATGTTCCTGCCGAACGCCTCCGCCGTGGAGGAGAATCGCAATTTCTATTGCCAGCTGGGCGACTATTGTCGCCTCGGCGATCCGCGCCACTCCAAAGCAGGTAACCAAAGCCAAAAGGTGCTTAATTAACGACGGATGAGACATCATAATTTATCAATATTATTGCCCGAAAACTATTCAAATTGGCCAGAAGAAAGGAACCGCCCACAGGTCCACAGCGTCGTCGTCATCGTCATCGCCATCGGTGATGTTGATGATGATGAGTAATGAAGTTGCCATCTACGGAGACCCTCGGAACGGGCCAGACAAGAAATCCATCCGAGGGTCTACTAATTTATGTTTCTAATGAAGAAAGACAAGCCATAAAATTTAAATAATAAAACAGAAAACTATAATCGAAATGTTTTGATTTACAAGACGTTCGAGTGTCCAAAATTGTTTGGCCGGGTTTTAAGTTGTTTGTATTCATTTTACTTTACCAATTAGGGAAAATAATTTAAATACGATTTATGGTTATATTGATAAGAGTTTTAAGTGCTTTACTTAACTTATAGTGAACTTATTATTATATTCCCAGGAAATATATATTTTTTTCCACAAGTAGAGCAGATAAAACTACTCATAATTTAACAACTAGTGAAATTTAATGACACATTTTGCGGAGACAGCTCCAAGACAATATGGAAGAACTCCCTGAACTTATGTTCCCGCGCCTGCCCCAACTTTCCTCGATTGTCTTGCCCGGCAACCGTGAATTAAAGAATAATTTTCAGACGACAGAGTCAACATTTCCACTCAATTACCCGCTCTAGCAGAGCTTTGTTCTCTGCAGAAAGGGGGAAAACTCACCTTAACCTCTCGCCTGTCTACTTATTTTTGGCCACAAACATTTCGAACACGCAATAAAGAAGCTTAGACCAAAGTCCTCAAGGGTTTATATGGACTACTAAAGCGAACATAGCCCTAAATCAAACAGCGAATGTCTGCTGTCTCAAGACTAGCCAAAAATTTGCGTAATTTCTGCATTAATTGTTATGAAAATGTCGAAGCCCCGGGAACAATTCGGGTGAGGCGTGACAGGCGCCCCCGCCGTGGAAAAAAATGGAAAAAAGTTGCATGTCTGGCCGACATAACGGCGGAAAGTTTTTTTTACTTTTTGTTTCCATATCGAAAAATGGTGGAAGACAATCACTGATTGAGCCCGCCGCTCTGCTCTGCCCCCAATCTGTCATTTTGTCTGAAATTGAGTTTTTGCCTAAATAGAATTGATCGGAGATCCAGAGCTGGGTTAGTGGGTTGCCGAAGTTCAGGGTTCAAGGTTCCCGCATTGCGGAAATTGATTTCGATTGGAATTGATTTTAACCTGATTCTCAACCCTCTCCACTTTCAGGTACCAAGAAGATGGAGTACAAAACCAGGCAATGGCACGAGAACTGCTTCTGCTGCTGCGTCTGCAAGACGGCCATCGGCACCAAGTCCTTCATCCCGCGGGAGCAGGAGATCTACTGCGCCGGCTGCTACGAGGAGAAGTTTGCCACGCGCTGCATCAAGTGCAATAAGGTGAGTGGAGTTATGCCTGGCCTGTACTCCCAATAAAGTAACCTCTTTGCTATGACCCGACAGGTCATCACCTCGGGAGGTGTTACCTACAAGAACGAGCCGTGGCATCGCGAGTGCTTCACCTGCACCCATTGCAACATCACGCTAGCTGGCCAGCGATTCACCAGCCGGGATGAGAAGCCCTACTGTGCCGAGTGCTTCGGCGAGCTGTTTGCCAAGCGCTGCACCGCGTGTGTGAAGCCCATAACAGGTGGGTTGAATATATAACACCCTTCCATTAAGGGAATCCCTTCTAATATAACCTTTCCTCCTTAGGCATTGGCGGCACACGCTTCATCTCGTTCGAGGATCGCCACTGGCACCACGACTGCTTCGTGTGCGCCAGCTGCAAGGCCAGCCTGGTGGGACGGGGCTTCATCACCGACGGACCCGACATCCTGTGCCCCGACTGCGCCAAGCAGAAGCTGATGTAAGTCCCAGAGTCAGGCAGCAGGACGGAAGGGGAGGAGGAAGTCGGGCGGATCAGCCAACATTAGCCATAAACAAATTCAACGAAATTATGGATCAAATCGGAGGGATACAAGTGGAGAACGATGAGGAGGAATACACATGTATTAAAACGATATACAAGAGAAGATAATGCCTTACACTTACATTAGAAATGGGAGAACCTAGCTGAAGCATCGAAAGGAGGATGTATCCTATACTAAAACTAAATCAAAAGCAAATCAAATTTTGTAAAATTCAAGTCGATAGAGTTAGCTAAAAGAAAATGTAGGATAACTGCGCTTTATCTTCACGCGAGCAGACCAGCACATCGGATTGTATAGATACTTATTATTTGTAATTGCATTTCAGAACGAAATCAAAATCACTAAAAATGGAAAACAAGAAAACAAAAAAATATCTGCAGAAATACTGAGAACCAATTGTAACTATTGTTGCCACATTGAAAAATGTATGTTTATTTATTTATTTTAAGTTTTAACCAAGCGACGAGCAGCGCGCCGAATGAGAGAAAGTTTCCTAACCGCAGGTTTCAGTTCTAAACAGTTTTATTGTATTAAAAACCACTCGGTTTATGTTTGATATGTATTGTATGTTTATTAAACAGCAACAAAAACAACACGCACACACACAGACACAGCCACAGCTACATGTCCTAGCAATTTAATTGTTTAGTTTATATTACTTTTGTTTCGATATTTTGGTCACTCTCTACGTATGTCAGAGACTCCGCTTACTTCGAGCACTAAACCAACACACAACACACACAAATAATAATGGTAATTGCGACACAACATTATATCAATGTCCTTAACTATTTAATTCAATCTAAATAAATTAATAAATTATCAACGAAATGTTTCATTGGTGTTTTTGAAAGGGTTTTTTTAAAGGGGGAATTTCTGTATAATTGTTTACCATCTGAACAAGTACATATAAAAAGAGGTCAAAGAATTTATATTATTGTTTTTAATTTGTTTACGATTTAATATGCTGGTTAATTGTTAGATTTTAAAAAATCGTTTCCTATTCTGAATGTGACCAGGCATTAGCTTGTCCGATTGCTATTAAGAGCTGCCAGACTGCTCAACTAAGATGTGTATGATGTCCAGAGCTTGAGCTTTAACATTATGTTAACGGTTCATTTCAGTTTAAATTTACATAAAAAAAATTGAGTTTTGGTAAATAACATTTACCATACCATAATACCATATGGGCTTTGGTTAATTAGGGCAGCAACAGCAATGCCCATAACGGAAGCAACCTTATTTAATAATTTATTGACTGTTTACCTGAGACAGGTTCTTTAAATAACTAAAAAAGAAAACAAAACAAAAAGCAGCCGTTGAATAAACAGATGTGTTAACATTATTTTACTCTCTTTAAGAATCCTTAAGTTTTTAAAATTTAAATAAATAAATTTTCCAGGCAAAAAAAAGGTAAGCTAAGTCAATATATGAATCAAGCTAATACCATGTTAGTGCTACGATCCCACTCTGAAAGAAAGAAAATATAACACTTTCACTGCGCGATAACTGAGGCGATATTGGCAATAAACTCGTCGTAGTTCGTGTAATTTCGGGGCCCGCTGAAGGGAATAATACATATCTATAACAGAAATTGACAAACAAATGCAAATGGGTAACTCAAACAGTTGAAATGGCTCAAAACCAAAGCGCAGCGAGTGCTCAGGGCACGTCTCCAAGCTGGGATCGGTGTTTGGGTGTTCGGTGTTCGGGGTGTTGGGTATTGGCCATGTGCCAGGTGAAACAGCTTAACCCAACCGAACAAAGGCAAATACAAACAGCGCTCAATTACACTCAAGATGCGTACGAAAAAGTGGTAAGAAATGTGTGTAAAATGTGGAAAAAAGCGCAGCACTTGGAATAAGTTCGTTGGCCAAGGCGAAGCCGAAATTAGTGCAGCCGCAGGCCAGGGCCAGAGCGGATCTCCGGGAAAGCTTCGTCGTTGTCCAGATGCATGTGATCTACATGACGCTGGGGCTGGCGCTCCTCTCCGCGGCCCCTCTCCAGGCGGCCATTCTTCCGCTGACCCTGATCAAGGAGAGTGTGGATTTCAAACAGGCGCTGCCCACGGAGACGGAGAAGTTCGGCTATCTGGAGGTCAAGCCCAATGGCTCGCTCTTTTTACGGAGGGCACCCAGCCAGAGTGGCAATAACCTGCAGAACCTTCTTATGCTGCGCGGCATTCTTCAGGCCCTGAAGATCAGTCCGTCGCACATTTCCGAGGCTGGGGGAAAACCAGGCGAAACCAGGCTGGACCTGAAGATCTACGGAGACGGGGTGGAGCACAAGTTTCCGCCGATTCTGGAGAACATCATTAGGCGCATTCAGACCTACTTCTCGGTCTATCGCTATACCGACACCAGTCAGCCGTTGCAGCGAGTGGAAATATCCACTCTAGCGGCGGAGGACTCTCCGGATGTGACCACCCTGCGACCACAGGACGAAGACGATCTGATAGCCATTGGAGAACAGGATGCCTACATTACAGTGGGCGACGATGCCGATCCCTTGCATCGCTCTATTTATTAAATATTTATGCCTCTAGCTGTGTAAGTCAATAAAAGTGCCAACTTCAAACCACTTTTCGGGCCTTTTCCACCCTCATTCGGGGACTAGATCCATATCTGGGCACGTTCCGGGGGTACTTGGTATGCAGCCCTGCGGATTATGATTTTGTTTACCAGTCCGTCGGATTTGTGCAATATTTTTAATGCTGCCGGGGATTTCGCGGGACTGCGCACTTGCCTTATTGCCTTTTGAGGGTCAGTGTCATTACATAATCGAAAAGACAAGTGCGAAAATACAGTGATACGATAATTGATATTGTGGATTGTATTTAGTCAAGTGGTCCGATTTGTATAAAATAGAAGCAGACATTATTGAATCATACAAAATTGCCATATCTCAAAGAAGATTAAAGAACGGTCAAATTCGAACGGTCGGACATGACTGAATACTAATCAAGAATATATATATTTTATATCACTGCAAGGGGATAACAATATTTATACAACAATTAAACAATGGCTTTACAACAGCATCAGTGGTTAATTATTTCTCGAAATAAATCTGTTTAACAATTTCAATAAATGAGAGTTTTCTAAGTCATCTTTATAGTTCATTAAACGTCTAATAAACGCAGATTGAATGATGAGAACATCAAAATAAGTCATATAAACCTTTTTAAAAAAGCACACCATCTTTCAACCATCTTGATATAAGTTATACATTCATTATAAAGACGTTCCCAGGTATTATATATCCCTCCCATCCAGAGATTTCAGAATTTCACTCGCCCCTTCTGGCTACATTTTACATTCACTTTTTTATTGTTCTGTTTTACGTTTTCAATGTTATGGTTAATGAATATGTAATGATGATGATGAATACGAACGTGTCTCGTGATGATAATTATGCTTGAATGAATGTCTTTTTCGCGTTTCGCTTCTGTGTTAATTAATGGCTGGAAAATGGAAAATGTGTGCGGATGCGTGTGTGTCTGGTGTTAGTAATTAAATGTACTGTTGTGGCTGGTCGAGGATGAGGGTTACCCCGTGGCCCGGTCCTCTGCGGCGCCGGGCCAGCGATGAGAGTCAGTCGAAGAACCAAAGCTGCCCAAAGGTATGAGTGAGATTCAGAGATTCAGTGTTCTGGTTCCGGACGCTGGCTTTAAGCCTGCGGCAAAATGGCATCGGCGATGATCTCGGCAGGCTGCGCCGGCTGGATCTGCTGGATCTGCTCCTGCTTTGGCTGCTCTGCCTGGATCGGCTCAGCCGGAATGGTCTTGGTCAGCAGCGGCTCAGCGGCAGGAATGGCCTTAATCAGAGGCTCCTCCGGGAGCTGGGCCTTGGCCGCTGTAAGGGAATCAATGTGGGAATCATAAGAATAAAGTCAGAATAGTATTGCCTTGGATACTCACGCTCTTCCTTCAGCTGCTCCTTGGCGATCTCGGCTCCCTGCAGCTCCTGCTTGATGGCATTGCTTTCCAGGAGACGGCCGGCGAACTCCGACTTTTGCTCGCTGGCCGCGGCGATGATCGGTTTTGGCTGATCCTGGGCGAGCTGCTCCAGCGGTTGCTCCTTTAGCAGAGGCTGCTCCTTTAACAAGGGCTGCTCCTTCAGCAGGGGCTGCTCCTTCAGCAGCAGAGGCAGAGGCTGCTCCTTCAGCAGGGGTTGCTCCTTCAACAGAGCCTGCGGCTGTGGTTCCGGCTGGATCTCCGCCTGTATTTCAGGCTCCGCCTTCAAAGTCTGCTTCAGAGCCGGTTCAGCAGCCGCCTGCTGTTGCTGCTGCTGCTGCTCCAACTCGGGTTCCTGGATGCTGCGGGCCCGGATGGCTGGAATGGGCCAGGAGTAGACCGGAGCGTGCACCACATCCACCACCGGGGTGTGATAGACCTGCGGAATGGTGTAGAAGTGCCGGGCTTCGGTGGCAATCAAGGGCTGGGTGTTGGCCGGCGTCTCGATCAGCTCAATCTTCTCAGTCTTCAGTGCCTGCTGCAGCGGCTCCTCCTTCTTGGAGCCGGGCGGCGGGAACAGGGCCGGGAAGAAGCCTGCTCCGGCCGAAGCTGCGGATGCTGCTGCCTCGCTCAACTGGCCGCTGGCAATCTCAACGCCCTGCATGGATGCCTGCTGGATCTGGTTGATGATCTCGCCCGTGTTCTCCCACTGCTTCGTTTCCGGCTGGCCGGCTGCCCCACCAGCCCGACCCGAGCCCACTGCATCTAGCACTGGCACCACCTGGGCAGCAGCTCCGGCCGGCACATACACAATGGTCTCCTCATGATGATGCGGCGAGGCCACACGAGCCAGTGGCGACAGGCCATGGACATAGCGGAGAGCCGGCTCCAGGTGCACCTGCGCCTGCGGCGTCACGATCACGATGTGCTGCGCCGAGGGCTCCAAAGGCCTGGCCTGGCCGCCCACTGCTGCCAGGGCCAAGCAAAAGGCCGCTAGAAGGAACATTCTGCAAAGGGGGAGGGAAGGGGATTAATTGGAAGCGGTTGCAAAGGTTTTTTAATATGTTTGGTTAGGTACAGCTTGAAGGAAATATTTTAAAATTTAATAGTACAGGTATTTATTAATTTATTATAACCTATCAGGGTGTTTTACTTTTTAAAAGTTTGCGAAGGAGTGAAGAAGTTAATACCGACTCTATGCACTATAAATATATTTGATTGGCAGCAGATGCATGTCTGAAGGTACAAAATTTCATTTTTACAAGAATTTTAATTCGTAAAAATTGTTTAATTCTGTATACAACTTATTACCCTAATGAAAACGAACACAGAATTGAAATTAAAGTTTTTATAGTTTATGGTGATAGTTAAGCTATTTTTGGTGGCTTCTGAACCCCAAACAACGAATGATTGCTATAATCGATTCGCCATTAATATGTTTTTTGATTAAAATTAAAATATTTAAAAATATTGTTCTTCAATTGTTCTTAAAATTGTTAAAAACAAAAATATATTCAAATTTTATAGGCTGATTAAATAAATTAATGACAACCAACACGAAGAATCTTTCAGAAATGAATTTAATTGAATGCTGCCTTTAGTTATCCTTCAGTCTAAAAACTTCAAAACTATGACAAGGTAAGTGATGTTCAGCTTTAGCAGATAAATTTTTTAAGAAGCCTCCAAGACAGTGACTTTATTAAACCATCATAATTTATTCTTGGTGTAACTCTCCCGTCAAACTGGTCTAGTCGCGGGGTTATTTTTAGCCACGCTCCTGCCAGCGCACCAAAGTCCATTCTAAATTTAACGTTATTCGGCGCGCCTGTGTGCATTCGTGTGTAATTGCATGTTGCATGTGGCATGTTGCATGTTGCCTGGCCGGACAGGATGCTCCTCGCAACGAGTGCGCACTATTATACATGGATCGAGTGGCTATCAACCGGTTTGCAAATTGATTGGCCCCCGGCCATAGGAGCTTCTTCGCCAGGCACTTCTAGTGTAGATACTGGCTAATGACTGGGAGCAGCTTTATGGCTTAAATCGGTACTTGATAGTCAAGTTTGTTGTCCCCACGGACCCCCAACCCCACTCTGGAGAATGTTCTTTGTGTGGTCTAAGTGCTAGTCGAGTTCGTTGCCTAAGTCTTTCGTTTATAGCTCACTTGGGACGGCTTAAAAAGTCTAGAATGTACTTTTTCCAATATGGAATGCACTTAAATTATCATGAATTAGTTTTTATCAATCAAAAACTACCTTAAACTCAATGAAAAAGTGTAATTTGAAATGCGTTTTTTATGAATATGCATCACATTTACTTTTAAAGTTCATTAAAACTAATTTACTTGCTTTTAGTATTAAAGATATTGTTCTATTTAATTAACTATTTGACATATATGTAAAATATATATTGTTTTTATGTTATTACATAAAAAGTTACAATTGTCAACTAATTTTCCTGTTACAAACATTATAATTCTTACATTCTTTGTAACTATATTAATTCACTTCGTCCATGCATTAAAAAATCGTTTAATTAAATGAACTATTTAACTTTTTGACAAATATTCTTCATTAATCGTAATTTAGTAGGCCAGAGTAATCTCTTTGTCTTTAAATTTTAATTAAAGCGAGTTTTATGTTCTTATGACAACCTTTCTTTTGTGACACCGTAACAGGAATTCAAGAACTACTTTGAGCTTGCAATCAGACCCAAGTCAAGACTAGATAACTTTCTCGACCCGAAACGAACGTAAATGTGAACTAAGAACCCAAATTGGGAACAATTCGGAAGGCAGACTTACCTTTTAGTTGTGGCTGAGATGGCCTTTCACTGCTTTCCCAAATCTAGGCAGGTAATTCGAGTCGACACAGAGCTCTTTGATGGCCACACGATCCGCGCGATCCCCTCGAGAAGAGAAGAATCTAAATTATCACTAGACAGTCTTGGCACAGCAGTCTTCGTCTTCGCAGCGTGGCTTCAGTCTTCAGTCTTCAGTGTTGACACGGCGACCACTTCAAGGAAACTGGTGGCCAACGCTGCCCGGCCATGGCCTTTTATAATGTGCGACCATGGACCCGGGCCCCTCGCCCTGACCTATCCCAAGAACAAAGAGCTTGGAGCCCCCCGAACGAAGAACTGATAGAACTGGAAATGCCCAGCTTCCCGCGGGAAGACAGCAGCCATCCGAGGAGGCAGGGAATGGCCCATGGCCAAAAGGAGGAGCTGGCTGCAGATAAACTGTGGTACAAGTACTGGTACTGGTACTGGTTTCAGGTTCGCTGTTGCAGATGGCAGATGGTCAACGGAGATGCGGTCTCGGTCTCGGTCTCGGTCTCGGCCAAGTTCTGAGGCCTTAAAACCACTCGAGTTTGTTAAACCTGCCGCGTAATAGAAGTCAAGCGTAGCTTGGGAGATTGCATTGAAGCCGCATTGACGCGGCCAACTGGTTCAGGTGCAAATTGAATGCGTTCTGGCCGGGCACAGGCACAGGCAGAGGCACACAGAACCCCTATCCGACATCCTCTCCCCGCTTAGATAATTTATTTCCATGCCGCCTGGCCTGGCGGAAAAGATTAATCAAGATTTGCACATGCTTGCATTCAGTCGGCAATCGCATAAATAAATGTGTTTTCGTTATAAACTATAATCACTTCCCGCAGCAATTAGATGCATCGCCTCCTGGTCCTGTCCCTCTGTGACAGTCTCTACATGATCTTGGCCATATTTGTTGGCTATTTCTGATCGGGTCTGATGACAAGCGATGGATACTTCCAGTTCATTGGCCTCTCTCTCGGGCTGTTGTTTAGCGTCACTTAAGGATTTTAATTGGATTCAATGCCTAAGGGAACTTGTTACTCAAAAGAGATATTTTGTATGCTATTACCTTTATTTATTAAGCTAAAAATAGTTTTTAAAAGATTTTAACAAGCCCAGTTAGCTTTTAAATACATAAACTTTATTGGCAATTCGGTAGCTGGCACACAAAATGTTGTACAACGTAAACTATAAATCTCATTGCATTTAAAGGGGCATTATCCTGGTTCGATAATCATTCCGAGTGCAGGCGTCTCTTGGGACCCATCCGAATGTACGGGGTTGGCGAAGCCATGGCCAGGGCCACCTTGGCCTGAGCCTGACGGGCGGCATAATCCTCGGCAATGGCAGTGCGCCACCTATCCACGAGGTTATCTCCTCCAGAAATTCGAACAGGGACGAGCTGCTGCGGGGTTTCGCGAGACAAAGGGAAGCGAGCCAGGGTCAAAGGCACATCGTTATAATCATAGTCATCGCTGGCCTTCTCCGCCGCCGAGTTGGGAGTCTTGATTACCAGCTGGTTGCGTGTGGGCAGCGAGATGCTGAAGGCAGCCGCCTCTTCCGGCGAAACGCCAGCGATGGCGGTGGCCTTGGGTGAGGCAACTGCCAAGCCATTCCTGCCGGAAAGGGCCACAGCATTGGGCTTGGAGGAGGCCACGCCACCCTCGCCGGCAATAGAGAGACCTGAAGGGGGTATCATATTTATTTCATATTCATTGTCTTAAGTAAAATCTTGCAACTTACCCACTGGCTTGGCCTCGGCCACCGCGGCATCCTTTTTGGGCGCCATCACGGAGACGCTGTCGTTGACATCCTCGTAGGGATCCTCGCTGTTGGGCGGCAGGAACTGCTCATCCGGCGAGAACTGCTGCTCGGTGACCTCGTCCAGTTTCTGCTCGTCGATCTTCTGGTCCGCCGGGTTATTACCGCTGCTGGCCTCCAAGCCGAAGTTCGAGGGCTGCTTCTGAGGGATGGCGAAGAGATCCGGCTGCAGCAGGACACTGAAGTCCTTGATCTGGCCGGTCTGCTGGAGCATAGCCAAGCTCTGGGCGGCCTGACCGAGTTCCAGCAGGCTGCTGGCATAGACCTTGTTGTCCTCCTCGCTGAACGAGCCCTTCCTCTTGGCCAACTCCTGAATGGCCACCAGGCGAGCGGCGGCCAGCTGAATTCGGTTGAAGTCACTGGCGCTGGCCGAGATGGAGCTGGAGCTAGTGCTGCCAGATCCTGTACTTCCATCGGCAATGGCCGATATGCTGGCCGCCGAGATGGTGATGGTGTCGTCGGCATCCCTGGGAACAGCCCTGACCTGCGGCTGCTGGCGCTGCAGGATGAAGCTGCCCACACTGCCGTCCCTCTGCGGGCGCAGCTGCAGGAGCTGACCCCTCAGGCCGCCATAGTAGGGGTGCTCTTCGAAGACCAGCGGAGCCGCCCTCGATCTGTGTCTGCTTTTGGGGGTTCACATAGATGTATTTATATAGAGAGAGAGTGCATTGGAGGGTCGGGGATTGCCTGGAGAAAGCTGGGAGAAGGCGAAAGCATTGGAATATCTACAGGGGATTAGCGGACTACTCGGTGACCCAAAGGCGGAAGCTGTACATTTTAGGTTTAACTTTATTTACAATCTACGAAATGACACGTTCTTAAGGGCCTCTGTTCTTAACATAGGAACATGGGGGAGCTGGGGGAAAGGAACTACCCATTCGGATGAGCTTCACTTGGGTTTTTTTATATAATAGGATGGACTTTCAGGACTTGATTTCTTTGGTGGATTGATGTGGTCAAGGTCTTAAGCTGATTATATATCAATAAACGTAAGTTTATTCTTACTTAAAGAATTTATATAGAATAGGAATAGGAATTTTTGTAAGTTTATAACAAAATATGTCACATAGCAAAAGAAAAGATCAACTTTATCTTATGGAGAATATAAAAATATGTGTTTAAAATATAAATTCAACGTTTCTATACTTTTGTTAAGTCAATAATTAACACCAACGTTATTTTTTTAAGTACTAATTAAAAGGTTGAACTTTTAAAAAGAGTTTCTTGAAGTTGCAAGATTAATATTTAAGATTTATAAAATTTAAAATGTTTTTAAGTAAACCCTAATACCTCACAATCCAGCTAAGAAATCAGTCACTGAAAGTGGTTTTTATGTGTTAACTTAGTTGGCCTCCTTGGCAAATCCTGCTCCTCTACGTGAACAGATCCAGCTCCAGATCCGCCGTGGCGTGCGCCTTGCCGCCCACACCCGCAATGGCCACCGACTCCGGATTGAAGTAGACATTCGTGGGCACGCCCTTCTTCAGGTACGCCTTCGAGATGGGTGTGGAGATGGCGGTGCCACCGTTTCCCACCACCGCCTTGGAGTGCGGCTCCAGGATGAGGGCCGCCTGCTTGCGTCCCTGCAGCTTCCCAGCCTGATAGGGCAGGAAGTAGGTGCCGAAGGGAATCTGCGGGAAGTTGGCAGCATTGGTACTAGTCCTTCCCGTGGCCTCCACTTTCGGGGGAGTTCCTGCAATCACCGCCTGCTTTCTTAGCTTCTGGGGAACGATCTTCTTTTGCAGCTTGGCAGAGCGAAGATTGCCGGAGCGGAGCGGTGCTCCATTGGAGCTGGTGGAGATCACAAGCTTGCCGGGCACGGAGACGATCTCCTCGATTACATAGTCGGGATTTATCTTGCTGATCGCCGAGCGGAGACCCGAATCGCTCTTGAGATCGTCGCTGGTTGGTGTCTTCTCTGCTGCCGGCAGCTCTCGCAGCTTTTCCGGCTTCTCCAGCTCGCTGGAGCTGTCATCGGCTAAGCTTTCCTTGTTGCCGGTGGGGCTGGCGGTTGTGGCATCGGCTGTGGGGGCTGTGGCTGCCGGGATCGTGGTGGGTTGCAGCACATAGGCCAGGGGGTGGGCGTAGAGGGGCGCGTTCAGCAGCTGGAAGGGCTGGAAGGCACCGTAGGCCGTGAGCTGGGATCCCTGGAGCAGCTTTCCATGGGCCTCCGGTGGCCAGGCCTCGAGGTTGGTGGTGCGCCAGTAGGCACTTGGGTTAGGATAGTGTTTGGGGGAAAGCGTAGGCAGGAAGATGGGGGAGAGAGAGCCGCCGGTTAGTCCGATAATATTTACAGCAAAAATCGGGTTAGTTCGTGGGAGGAAAGCGTGGCAGATCGGCGTAGGGTTAATGGATTAATGTGGCATGCCAGGTGGGTGGGGATCCATGGGGATTAGTCACTACTATATATGTACATCTACAGATGAAAGCACAGAGCACGGACACTTGGGAAATACAAACATTTATTAGAACACTAGACAATACCAACTACGGTTCCTAACTAATCTGGTCAAGCCTCAGACTCAAAACCCCCCTGCTCCTGCTGTTCCTCCTCCTCCTCCTCCATGGTCGCCGTGGGCGGAGCATAGTAGACCGTCGGTCCGGTGGCCACCACCTTGCCCTCCAGCGGAAAACTCCGCGCCTCCAGATCGGTGCGTGCCAGTGCATCCTTCAGGTCCACATTCGCCGGTATGGAGATCACTTTGGCCCCCGGTCCCGCGATGGTGAGACTGCGCGGGTGGGTGAGGGCATAGCCGCCGGGACCCACGATCGCTGTGCCGCCACTGCCAGCGGTGGCCACGCCTCCTGGCCCCGCGATCGCTATGCCGCCCTTGCGCACCTTCAGCCGCTGGATGATGATCCCTCCCTCGCGCAGCGCCTGCTTCTGGGTGCTCTGTGCCGTGGCCACCTGAGCCGTGGCCACCTGGCCGACGGCATGGACCAGGTTGTGCGTCCTGTGCGGGAACAGGTGCTTCTCCGAGGAGGCACTGCTGTCCTGCAGCTCGGCGGCTGTGTTCTCTACGGTGTCCAGATCGTCCGACATGCCATCGCCGCCGCCCTCGTTGTCATCGTCCCACTTGTAGTCCATGGAATCGAGGGCCTGATGCTTCTGGGGAACACTGCCCACGATGATGGGACCCGATCCCGGCGAAGATGCCATCGGTGGCCGGAAGGGAAGCTTGAATATATTCTGGAAGGCGTTCTTGATGGCCGTTGAGGTCTGATTCTGCATCTCCGCGATGTTCATTCCGGGCATGCGGAAGGGATTCAAGCGATTGTTGTTGGGCAGGAGACCGCCGGAAGGTGGCAGGGTGGAGCTGAGGGGAGGAGGAGCTGGAGTGGCCTTAACGGATCCCGATACCGATACCGATCCCTGGTGCAACTGCTGTTCGGCTTCCTTGCCACTCAAACGCACTGGCTTCGCTGTGGAGCCAACTTTCTTGCGATTAACCGAGTTCAGGTTGATCAGCTCAGGAGCCAGGCTGGGGTGAATCTTTTGCGGCTTGTGCACCAGCTTCTCCCGGGAGTCAAGGCGGGATTCCTTAAAGCTCAAGTGAGAGGCAGGAACCCTGGTGGTCGTTGTTGTGGTAGAGTTACCCCTCTTTGGGAGTTCCATCCTCGTTGAGGGCCAGTTCACGGGGCAGAAAGAATAAATGGTACTTGGGCGTGGTCTTGCTCTGCTTTGCCTTTGCTGACTTGGCTTTTCCATAGAAGCTGTCCACATCGCCCACGATCTTGTAGCCCTTCACCCGGTACTCCTGGGGAGCGTGCTCCTTGAGGTACTGCTCCTTGTTCAGCTTGTAGAGGTGCACGGGGATCACAAAATGGGCGGGCAGCTGTTGGGCCTCCTGTGGCGTACTGGGCTTGGGTAGCTCCACTTGGTTGGGTCGGAAGTATAGCTGCTCCTTCTTCTCTTCCTGCTTCTTCTCTAGCTCCTGGGATGGCGCATTATCCTGCCCCTGTCGCAATCTAGGGGGCACATTGTAGTTCACTGGGGCCACATTCCTGGTAAGCTTCACGGCGCGAATTGAGGGCTCGAGCAGGGTCTGGCCATTGCTCCCGGAGAAGTGGTGCTGATGGGCGTGGAAGGGCTGATGCGCCGGCTTGGGGAACAGGTACTGACTGGAGTCGAGGATCGGCGGCAGCTTGGGCTGCTCCGGCTGCTTCTTGACGTACCCGAAGGCCTCGTTCACCTTGGCTATCTGCTCGAGGATGCGCTTGGCCTCGTCCGCTTTCTCCGAGGCGGGAGGCGCCGCATTGGCCTCGAACTCCTCGGGAAACTTGACCAGGCGCTGCCTCTGAATTCTGCAAACGAAAGTGGGTGGTTTTTTTGTTGTTTTTGGTGGTCTCTCTAGCTTCTAGGGGCTAAGGCTAATGCATGGTCAGGTTGGGTATTAGGTTTTTGGGGGGGAAATGAGTTAGGGTTAGTCACAAGTCGGGGTTTTCGGTTTAGTCACAAAGTTCTAGGCGAGCGCATCAACTTCTACTTGGAATGAGCATTAGCGTTGACACAGTCACTGGTCACTGGTCACAGGCAGGCAAGGTGTTACTTAAACGGGTTAATCGGTCTTAGGACTGGGACTAGTTAAGGCACTACTTACTCGACGCCAGCGGACTGAGCCTGGCTGAGGGCCAAAGAGGCCAGCAGGAGCGTGGTTAGCTGGAAGATACATGAAGTTAGGTATTATTAACAAAGTCTAGTACAAGCTTTCTAAACCATAAATGTATTTGATGACATTTTTATGAAAGAAGAAATAAACTGAAATCTTTTATGCTTTAGAACATAAATCTCAGTATTCCGATGTCGTAATAGGCACAATAAAACAGTAACCTGGAATGCGGTCAACTCCCTCGCGAAAGTCTATCATTGCTGAAAGGAGCTGTCACCGCACAGCATTTGCATAATTTCTTCGAAAAGTAAAAGCCCAGCCCCAGCCCAGAGACAGAACCAGAGCTGGCTCTACCGCAGAATATACCTGAAGTACCCAACATGATTGTCAAGAACCTCACGATCGGCAAATATTTGACTCACTCTCGCCAGCTCCACGCGTCTGGTTCCCCCTGGGGATTCGGGGACTTGGGGACTCGGGGATCCGATCGGGGGCATTTGGCAAAGTCAATATTGACGCAACCGTTAGCCAGCATCGCCCAGAACGCCCATCTATCACGGCAGAGAAATGTCACTAAGCCGGGAACTCAAGACCAGCTGGAGCTGAGGCTGAAGCTGAAGCTAAAGCTGAGGCTGAGGCTGGTGCCGAAGCTGGGGCTCGTGTTGTGTCATTGACCTGAACCTCTAGGCGGCTCTGTTACGATTCCGGGCCAAAGCGTAACTCGAAAAGCGTTCTGGCCGTCGAGAGGCTGTCGAACCTGGATTGTCATTGATTTGCAAGAAGACTCTTGCATCCCGCGAGATGTATTTATGTCCGCTTTCTTTTGTCTGTTTGCCTTATTTATTTATTATATGTATTTGTTCCGAATGGCCATAACGAGACCCCGGATCGGGTGTGGCTTGTCCAAAAATAAACTGGGTTAATGGCTCCGAATGCAAAGTTTAAGCGCAGCATTTTATGTTCTCAAACAAGATGTAAGTGGGTCTGTTCGGGTCGGGCTCAGGTGTCTCTCTCTGGGGCCCAATGATATTCCAGAAATCTTTGGGGCTAATTGAGCCAAGATTGATGGACTTCAGGGCTGGGACGTGTGGGATAACGACCCATGAATTTATTAATTTATGAACAGCCATCGAAGTCGAAAGAAACATATCAATGCACTTCTAGTTAATGGCACTCGGGTTCGAGTTCTTGGAGCCCCCACACACAATTGGTAACGATTGTTCTGCCCAGAAAGAAGACTTTAATTGCCATTTGTTAGCCCACGCATGCTTTGGTTACGTTTACGGCATATTAATTTTATGTTCTTCGAGTCATAATTAATTTTTGGGCTTTTCATTGGAAGTGTTGGTATTGATTTTGGCCATCATTGAATTGAATGGCTCCTTTTGAGCCAGGTTTTGACGCATTTTGACTTTTAAGGGCGTGTAAGGCTTAATGAATAATGCAAGGAATCACCTGGGCAAGGGTGTACATGAATCATTCTCACTTTTTTAAATTAAATTAAGGAGGGGCTAGAATATTGTCACGTTCGCCCAAAATGGTTTTCACTTTTAAGCCCCTTTTAAGCCAGATCTAAAAGCCTTTTGTATGGCTTACCCTTTCATAAAGGAAACAAAGCTACAAAGCAACTGTTGCCATGACTAAGAATCCTAATATACCCACTTCTTAGCATACAAATTGCTTTCTGATTATTATAAAGCCGAAAAAAGATTTTAGCCAAATTAATAATATTTGCATATGGCACAGAGCATAATTAAGGCTAATTTCCTTGGCCAAGAATCGAGGCAAGAACCCGGCCGACGTTTTGTTGTTCTGTTTTGCCCGAAAATGTCGCTTAGTGAAAGTTCATTTCAATCCAGAAGTGAAAGAAACGAAAGACTTAAGGCACGAACCTGGGCCAGTTGACGAGTTAATGAGTTCAACGGCAGCACACAGAGCAATAAATGATTAATTGCGGTCGTGGATAAACTAGTTTCGTTTCGTTTTCCCACCCGAGTGTGTGAAGTGTTTCAAGAATTAATTAGATTTTCGTTTTTACTCACAACAAAGAAGCGCATTTTAAGGCCTGTGAATAGGGCTTTCCGTTAAATTCTTGGCACTGACCAATCCTCGCCTTGACTTTGTAAATGTATCCTTGAACTGCGAACGAGAAGCGGAATAAGTGACACGATGGCTTAAATCTCGCGGCAGAACACACTTAAGATCGCACACACACACACACGGTTTCAGCACAGGACAATCCTGCTGAGCTTTAAATTTACGATTGTTTCACGTCTGTCCTTGTTTATATTTCTTATTTTCTTTTACGATTTTTTTGTCACACACACTCCCTAGGACTGGAACTGGACCTCCTACCACTCAAGAACCAAGAGCCAGCGAGCCAGACGACGACTGAAGATGAACTGAGTGGTGGCCGGGCCCAGCGCCTCTGTTTATAACATTTCCATTAGCGATGCAAACGACGACGGCGGGCAGAGAAATGGCCAAGAAAACAGGGCCCGAATCAGGTGTGTAAGAGAATTGGGCTTTCGGAGCCAAGCAAAGCCAAGGCGGAGCGAAAGAGTGGAAGAGAGTGAAAGAGAAACCCGAGGGCCTTGCCTTGGCCCGGCCTTTTATCTGGGCTCGTGCATCTCTGTGGGATTGGGATTGTACCATCAGCTAGCTCTGGGTCCCAGCGCCAATTGATATTCAGGCTTCCAACTCTAGGATTTCGCAGATTGAAATCTTCCCCTTCCACCCGCAGGGCTAAATAAATGGTTTTGCATACGGGAAATATTTCCTCGCACTTTTGTTCTTGCGTGAACTGAAACTTGTTAGACGTTGTGCTGACAAGGGGCTTCTTCACGCTACTGTTTTTTTTTTGCCATCTAACACAGCACCTAGAACACCAGAGTCACTGAGGTGACGTTGATTAATTGGCCGTTTATTGGCTTGATTGAGTGTGACCGGCGGACTGGCCATTACAAGTGCCAAGTAGAACCGAAATGCGTGTGGGAAGCGAGCAGGCAATCAGCTCGGAACGAATCCCAAACATGACATAAGCCAAAATGTTAAGAGACTTATGAATGAGTTGTAAGGGGGGCTGTTTGGGCAATTCAATTAAAATGTTTGCCTGAAACGCTTTAGAAAGTTTTTTTGCGCGCAGATCAGGTTCTTTGGTGTTCTTTCGATTGCGATTCTGACAGGCAATTCGGCGTGAAGACTTCACACACTTCTCGGGTATCAGCAGATGTCAGGATTACAGCTGAGCCCCAAGCTATTTCTGTATTTAAATCGTAAATTAAATTACAAACGTAGGGAATTTCTCTCTCCCTCAAAGAGTTCGTGTTCTGAGTCAAAGTCTTTTTTTGAATTGATTTCCTGCCCGCGTTCGTGCTCTAAGTCATTTGTTTTGTGTGTCAGAAGCAGAACCTTTATTAGCCCAGAACCATAAATTTTCTTGTAACCAACACAGTTTAGGGGTGTAGAGAGTCACGCCCCCATATCCCCATATCCCCGCTGATCCGATTGCAATTTATTTCTTTATTGGTTTTTAGACCCGCCAGCCTGCCAGCTACTGAAGTTGCAGAGGGCCATGGGGGCAGGCTTAAGTGCGGGCCATAATAATGCATATTTCTTGATTAACCAGGATTCCGACTGGGCGGGGCGACCTTTGTGGCACACGCAGGCCAGGCCAGGCAGGCATCCATAAAATTGCCACAAGATTTATGGTTTCGGCCGGAGGGAGCATACGAAATTAGCAGCAACACGTTGTAAACCCAAACCGAAACCCAAATGCGCCACACGCACCACCAGCAGATACACAATTGGAATGCAGCCATCAAAAGGCGATAAATCGAACCGCAGTCGAGGAGGAGTAGTGGTGGAGCAGCTGGAGCTGGGGACTCGGAGACCTTGAGACCTATTTATAAATGCTGGCGAACGGGACTGCCGATGGGATGTCGTTCGTTCGCTGCCTAGACCCTGGGCCAATTAAGCCTGACCTTCGCCGGAGCAGGCAGAATCCCAGCCAGAACCGTTGTTTATCTGGCTGAAACAACAGTTAACTGGCACCTGGGACTGTGCCCACCCCCCTGTAATTTGTGGTTCCAATGCAGGCCGTTCTGCCGCTGCCAGGCTAACCCAATTATGCACCGCCGCGGTGCTGCTCGTTCCCAGCTGAGGAGGCATTGATACCAGCCGCGCTGAGAACGTGGCCAGCGGTTTCTCTGCGAGCCCTAATAGAATCTATGTCAGCTGGCTCCGACTTTTAGTGCTTTTCTGTACATTCTTTTAGTGCATTCTCCGAAGAAAGTTGCGGACTGCGTAGGAACTTGTTTAATGGAAATTAACCGCTTAGATCTCTCGTGACATCAAACCCAATTGCGGCAGTGAAACTTTCGTTAAAGCAGGCCTCTTTTTGAATCATATTTTTGGCCATTATATTAATCGAGCTTGGACTTGGGCTTTTCCTTGTTTTTGCCTGGTTAATATATATTTTTTATTTAGGCCACGAGGCGCCCGCCCAAGGCTTTCCGTTCGATTCAAATTATTTGGCAAGTGCGCGCACGCGCCGAACATTTCAAATGTTGGTATTATTTTTTGGTCGCTTTCCGACAAGAAATGACCCAAAATAAAAATAAATAAAAACCAGAGCTGACTCAATTTGGGCTTTGGGATGCACCAGCACTGACCAGCTGACCATTTTTATGAGCGGAAAACCAATTAGGCATTATAAAATACATAAATCGTACAGGTTGTCCTAAGCCAAAGCACGCGCCACAAACAATTGAAGCTATTACAATCATTTACGCTCGTCAACTGCCAATGATTCCTTTCGTCAATTTTAATGCGAATTTTGAAATAAATTAAATATCCTAAATAGCTGGAAGTTGTTTTAAGTTTGGATTAAATATCGTAGCTGGAGAGAAGTACAATTAAATATTTGTTTTTGAATTCAATTTCCTAAAGCTCATTGACAATTGCAGGTTCAATTTCTACAAATTATAATAACAAGAAAATAAGTAAATAATATACCTTTACTAAAGCTTCAAGCCAATGTCTTATGTGACTTTATTTTTAACTTCCAAAAGTGAGATTTAGTGAAATTACCGCAATAAATAAAGATAGCTCTGGCTTTCACAAGTCAACACTAGACAGAGTGTCATTATATCCAGATATAATTTACTTTTCCCTTCGCAGCTAACCTACAAACATTATCTTGTTTACAAACATAATCCAGTTTTACTTACTCTCTTAAGATGCCCTTCTTTTGAATATACCTTTGGCAATTCTTACTGTACTCGCTATAAAAGCACTCTAGTCACCCCTAAGGCCCTCATTCTTAGTCTTTGTTAGATTGCAAGTAGTAAGATTTTAATCCCCGATCACGTAGAGGTTCCGACATGACAGCTGACACACTGCTTTGGATCTCCAAATCGGTCTACCTCCAATGTCAAAACACCCAAGTAGAAGAAGCAACCGCAAGTATTTCGAACTAATTTGTTTATTTACGCGTAACCGCGATATTTATGCAACTCTTGCAAGCTTGTCAAGGCATTTGCTTGGATTCCGTTTCCGATAGCGATTTCCGAGTGCGGCTCAGCGGCGGGGGCGACGGCGTTGGTTGCCTTGGCCAAGTTGCCACCCATGACCACGAATCCGATGCCGGCGCCCGCCTTGTAGCTCAGCTCGTGGTAGCCAGCCTCGTCGTAGTAGGAGTACTTGCCCAAGACATTGCCCGCCTCATCCGTGTGCTGGGCATGTGCCATCTGGTGGGTGCTGAAGTCAAAGTTCTGGCGTGGCTGCACGGGATAAGGATTGGCAGGAGGCGGTGATGTTAGATAGCCGCCAGTCAGGGAAGATGTGTCCAGGTGAGAGATCCTAGGCTGCCTGCTTTGGAGGGCCTGCTGCACAAACTGCAGGGAACTCAAAGAGTTCAAAGGAGAAGAACTGGGAGCAGTGGCTTCATAGTGGGGCAGGTGGACACTACGGTCCAGGCGATCGCCATCCGTGTTGTACGAGTACCGGTGCCCGTTGAACTCCATGTAAACCTGAGCTCCCCGCGCAGAGGACACTCCTAGCAATCCAATCCACAACAGCAGCAGCAGCATCTTGTCGCCAGCCTCAAAGACAAACTAAACTCAAGGCAGGCAGAGACCTATGGTTATATGGGGACCCAAGGAAACCGCAATCTGCAGCCCAACCTGCTCAAAGCAGCCTCCCGCGGATATCACATGACGGCAATCAGCTATAGATACAGTTTGAGATACAGATACAGATACAGATACATTTATAGATTGTATTCCGCTTTAAATACTGTTACAGTTTCGACGTGCAGGCAACCCAGTTTCGGTTGCCCAACATTGATCACTTACTGCTAGGCACTACAAGCTAAACGGGGGTTCCATCAGTGCTCCCTGGAGGCACTCAGCTCGGCGATCTCGTCCTGGCGCAGCGCCTCCGATGGCGAGAGTCCGATCCTTCCGCCCAGCGGCACTATGTCGATGTTCTGGACGTGGGCACGAACGCTCTGGCCGGGCGGCAGGCCCACATACCACTTGCCCACGTTCTTGATGACCGTGGAGTCGCGGTGCCTCTGGACCCACTCCCTGTCCCGATCGATCTCCAGGATGCGGTGGTTGGCGGTGACCAGCGGTGGCAGTGAGCTGCCCACATCGTCGTCGTTGAGGTGGTAGTTGTCGCCGGGTCCGCTGATGGCACTAGTGCCTGATCCCCCGCCTCCTGAGGGCGGCAGGTAGCCCAGGCTAGAGTCACGCTCGGAGGAGCTGGAGGTTCCACCACCCCCTAGTCCTCCTCCTCCTCCCCGGCGACTGCTGCCCCCGCCTCCTCTCACGCCGCTTGAACCAGCGCCAGAGGCGCCAGCTCCTCCCCTTTCGGAGGAACCACTGCCTCTGTTGCCACCACTGAACCGGTTCCTGTTTCTTGAACCACTGGCATTGATCCTCGTGGAACTGCCACCACCTCTCTCAGAGTTGCTGTTGTCGTATCTGGTGCTGCCCCTCTGAGAGGCACCTGCTGGGTATCCTCGGCGGTCTTCCTTGCCGTGCACGGAGGTGGAGCCACTAGAGCTGCTGCTCAGCCCGACGTCATCCTCGGTATTGTCACCACTCGAACCGAGCTCATTATCCCCCGGCCCAGCATTTCCTTCGCCCTGATTCCTACCTCCAGCTCCGTCACTCGGCTTTAGGTAATCCGTGCCACCTGTCCTGCCAGGAGTGCGGCCCCTGCCTCCACCTCCACTCGATCCACCTGAAGCACTGGACACACCGGATCCACTACCGCCTGGCTTTGGTCCTAGGCCACCGCCGGCTCCACGGCCAAAGTCATTGGCCAGGCGAAAGTCCGGATCCGACAGGCGGAAATCGGCCACGGAGGGATTGATGTGGGTGCCGGGACCAATGCGGTTGTGCACCACGCGGTAGCCGATGCCCGCTCCCGCTATGTACTCCACTGTACGCTGCACGCCCTTGTCGTCCAGGAAGGAGTAGGTGCCCCGCACTAGGCCATCCGGAGCGCGACTCTCTGCCCTCCGGTGATCCGGACCGGAGGCGATAAGCTTGTAGCTGCCCGCGGGTCCACGCTGCACGGCCATCTTGCCGCGGGTCTTGGGATGCGACTTGTACAAGGGACTGGAGTAGGCCACGCTGGAGGGGGAGTCCGGCACGGCATTGGAGATCTCGAAGCCGGTGCCGGCCCCAGCTGCATAGCGGACACTGTGTCGTTCGCCCACATCGTCCAGGTAGGAGTAGAGGCCTGGAATGGATGGGAATACATATAATATTCAACGGTGATCGTATGTCCAGTGCCAAAGCTCACCCCTAATCCTATTGCCAGAGTCATTCTCCTCGCTGCGCGACTGATCCGGCGTGCGAAAGCTGAAGCTGTAGGAGGGATCGTCGAAGGGATCGGCCAGGGGATCGTCGGGACTTCCCCGGGGCAATACCGGATACTGGGCCAGGTCCATTTTCCGATGGATCTTCGGTCCGTTCGCGCGAAAGCTGTATGGGAATCGGGCGAGATTAATTAGCTGCCGATCGGAATAAGTTACACTCATAAAAATGTTTAACTAAAGTCGCAAGAAAAAAAACAAAAAATGCTAATAAAATGGCGAATCTCCCTAGATTTGAAATAAATTTGTCCTGAAATCAGGAAAGAAACTTTCTCAAATCTAGCGAAAAATTTCTTGATTGTAAACACGCCTTGTAACACTCTGTAATGTAATCCAATCGGTTCTGTAATTATTACTTAACCCAATTATTTGAAAGGCTGAATATCGATCAAAGAATATCTCGAATGTTGTGATATATTGTAGGAGAAGGCACGACTATTTTTCGACACCCTAGGATACTCTCGATCTCCCTTGGATCTCCCAAGGAGCTCTCATTCCGCCTTAACTGATTAGCTGATACTGATTAACTAATAATAAAATAAATAACTTGTAAAATAAATCCTACAGTGCGTTTCAAAACTAAGCACATGAAGGCTTTAGCAACTGGAAACATAAACCGAAACCCACAAAAGTCTGAGGAGCCACAGGAGCGTGAGGAGCCGCAGAACCCACCTGCAAATTACTTGAGAAACACTTGACGGGAAAGGTCAAGCTCCTGCAGCAGAAAGGTAGGAAAATATCCTGTCTATTAAAGAGGCAAAGCACGTTATCATTAAAAAACAAGCTCATCATCAAGCCAGCCTGGACATACGGCATCGATCTGTGCACCAAGTCTTACGAAATAAGAGCAGAAAACAAAATAAAGTGCAACATGAAAAAATAATTGCAACTAGCAGGAGACACCTAGACAACATTCAGAGTCACGAAATAAAGATATAATTTAAAAGTAAAAAAAAAAAAACAGGCAAGACCGTACTGTCCATTAATGAATTGATGGTCTGCAGGGTAAAGATAAAACAGCCACTTCATTCCAGGGATGTCAGAACCCGTTGGGAATTATATGCACACTCGGTACAGATTGCAGGTCATCTAAACGAACTAAGCCTCGACAACAAAGTATTCTTCTACAGAGCAAGTATTGTTCCCTTCAATAAGAAGATTAAAGAAGAGTACATTATTTGACGTGTCAAAAATAAACTGTTTCCCGAAAATAGACGACAAAAAAAAACAAAGTGCAATTCGCTTTCAAATAAATAAAAAAAAGCAAACAAAAATAAAAGTGTAAAATAAAGAAAAATATTTTTAAGAGTGTAAGCAAACTCTCCCAGCGGAAGCAGATTCGCCCTGCAATTCCGCATATATTGTATGTACGAATTTAGATCCGATCTGGGCCCGGCACGTCGTTACTCAGATTACCCCACATCTCGGGGAATGATCCCCCATTCAGAATCACCGCTATCGCTGAGCATCTGCAGGCCGTAGATTCGGTTTTTGCCCCGAACTCCCAGGCCAGTCAATTTGTTAACAGCTTTTTGTTTCCCCCAATTTACCGGAGATTGCAAAAAACAACAGTAGCCGAGTGGCGGTAATGGAAAAACGTTTAGGCAACCCCGCAAAAAAACCGTCCAATGTGTTAGAACGGCTTCGACTTGGAGCCTAGAGCCGCCACTTTTAGAGTCGAGTTTCGCTTCAGTGGCCGCCGCCAAGCCAACCGCTGATATATGAGCTCAACTCTGACATCGGGGGAAGATAACTCACTTTGTGCTGCCACTTCCTCTTGCCTGCCTTAATAAGTGAGTGTATACACTCGAACAAATAAGTCTAACGGTATTAGCGCTAGAATCGTCGAAGATGAAGCAGTTCGAAGACCTCAGGTAATAAAAATTTGGTGTTTAATTAAATGAAAGAAATAAAATAATAAATAAATAAATAGCGACTCTGCCATCGGTGATGGATAAATTATCTTGTGGTGCCACTTTTCCTGCCAGATTTTCATATGCGAAGAGAGTATAAAAGCTTGTCAGAGCAACGCAAACTAATTGGCGTCTAGTATCTTCCAAGATGAAGCAGTTTGAAAACCACAGGTAATAAAAATTTTGTGTCGAGTAAATTAAATAAACAAAATAATAAATAAATATGACTCTGTCATAGGGTATGGACAAATCTACAGCGAGTGTAGAAGCTAGGCACAGGAACCCAAACAAATTACCGTCTCATAAATGAAACAGAACAGGAGCAGGAAAAAAATTAAACAAATAAAACCACAAAAGAAAAAAATAAAATAAATTAGTCCAAGAAAATAAAACAAAATAAAAAGTGGGGACTAGTTGCTTCCACTGAGCTCGGCGAACGAATGAACCTAGTAAGTGGCCAGTGTGACCAAGAAAGTTCTTGAGGAAATAATCTAAGGTATCTAGAGATGGTCGACCTTGTTTTGGCAGGGTTGCACATCAATATCGATTTATATCCTTCCTAGAAATTATCGCACTATCCCCTTTTTGTAATTACTTTTCAGTTACACTTTTTAAACTAAAAAAAATACATTTTCCAGTTAAATATAAAAAATCCAATTACAAAAGCTTGAATCCAAACTGCGTTTTCTCCAGTGCATCACCGCACTTTGCCCACTCGGAGTGGTCTGGGCGTCTTCGACTACATTACTCACCCACGTGGTCCGGCCGTGTAGACGGTCTCCTCGATCTGGCCGCTCGCCGGACTCCGCGAACCGTAGCGACCTCGCACCGTGTTGTCCGGAGTGCCGGAGGCGCTGTGGTAGTAGCCACCAATGTCATCATTTGCATGTCTGTCGGATGGCCACCAGTGGATCCCAGGGAGGAGGAGGAGTTTCCATCGAACCACAAGTAATTGCGTTGGCCCATGCGTGCGAAATGGAGAGGAGGAGAGATTGTCGGAAGCTGGTTATTGGTATTGTTATTGTTGTGGCTGAGACTGTTTCTGTGACTGTGGCTGTGTCTGTGGTTGCAAAACGTTAAGGCGTTAAAGAGGTGTTAAAAATCTCAAATTTGCTCGACTGTGATGGTGAGACTGAGACCGAGAGCCTCCGAACATCATTGACCGATTAGATGATTTGTTAGATTTATGACCCATGCCTGCTAAGAAACCGTAATTGAGATGTTCCCTTTTATGGTTTTGGCATTCCATTGAAGAATGGGTGAGGGAGGTTGTGGCCAAAAGCACTTTGAGTACTCATATCTAAGTGGTTAAGATTAACTTAAAAATGGGTAAAGTAGCTGAAGTTATTTTAGATTTTTATCACATCTCTAAGGGGTTTAAGTTAATTTAAATGATATATATATATCAACTGGATTAAATAACAGTTGTGTTGCATTTTTAAATATTTAGAAACGCTTGAAAAATTGGTAGTCCGTCCTTGAGGAATAACAAATGATTATAAGGGCCAGTTTTTAAGCTTGTAAAAATACAATATTCTGATGAAGAATTAAATTATTTAATCAAATTAAAAGGTTCTTTTAAGAAATTGTTATTATTCATCAATTAGATATATGAAAATATCAACATTGGTAATAGCTGCATATTAAATAAATAAAAAATCTTAAAACTTGAAAGTCCTTAGAGGCAACAGTCCGAATTTTATAAAGTTAAATCTTTAAAGTTAATCCTTTAAGTTTTGTGTTCTTTCAAGATTATGAATAGTTTTCTTTAGCACACATCATGTTTTCTTTAGACTTGAATTTAAAAGGAAATTAAAATAATCCCTAGGCACTTTGAGGAATATAGTTTTCTCTAATCCGTGGTCTTTACTTGTATTATTATAAAATCACAGAAACCAAGGCTAATGGAAGATATGGCAATCATTATAATAATTTATATAAATTGGTTAAATATTCAGTTTCAGAGTATTCAGTCTCAATTTTTATGCTATCTCTGTTTGGTTAAGTCCCCTCAGAGCATTCTTAAGACTTCACAAAACTATTAAGCACACATCCTTGTACCGAAACTGAAAAGATCCGTCATCGTTGATGGTGTTGTATTCGATTTCAGCTCTCGTTGGGTCCGCAAAGTGTCCCAGGAGAGCACACACACACAGTATCCAGAGGAGCTGCAGCATCTTGAAATCGCATTTGTTTCAATCCAGTCAGAGGTCCAGCGACAATCAAACGGGCATCCTGTTCACCAAATAAATCCCTAATCCAATGCGATACGATCGGTGGCTGTAAGCGAACTGAGATCCCGAGCTGAGCTGCGACTTGTGGACGATGAGCTAGCGGCTAGAACAACGCGACGACGACGACTGATGCGATCCAGCGTTAGACCTTCGTATTTAAATACGATTCTCAGGCGAGGCAGTTCGTCGGCGGTTCGGTGGTGGTGCCTCCGTGGTGGTGGTGGTGCTGGTGCTTGCCACTTGCCACTTGTCTCACCTGACCACCCACCGAAAAACAGCAAGCCACGAAGATGAAACAGCAGCATTTGTGTGCAAATTGCGTTACAAGCCAACCAAGAGGGGGCAGCAGCGAGGTAAGGTTACAGGTGAGAGCGGAGGAGGAGGGGGAGGCTAGCAGTTCAGGTGAGAGAATTTGTTCTAATGACGGACACGCAAGTGTTGCTGCTGCAGCTGCTGCTGTTGCTACTGCACTCCAGACTCTGGAGGCACTCGCTTCTTGTTGTTTATTTTGTGGCCCCACTGGAGGCTCCTTGTTTTCGAGTTTCCCCCTTGATTCCCGGGGGGAGGGAAATGGCGAACGGAAAATGGAAAATGGGAAATCGTGCCTGTGTTGCTGTCTGTCAATTAGCTCACGTTGTTCTTGTTCTGGAGGAGAGCTTCCTGTTGACAATGCCTCCTGCTCGTACTACTCCTGCTCCGTCTCCTACTCCGTCTCCTGTTCCCTCTCCCAGAACTGGCCACTAAACATTGAACTTCACCTGGGAGAGGAGAGATTATGGGAAGCATTTTTTAAATTCAATTTTCCATTAACCGCGACGACCGTTAGCCGGGCCTATTATGGATTCGATCCGGAGCGAGTCTGGGTCAGTGTCTTAGCCGCAATAGCGGCGTGCAATTAAAGGCAATTACCCAGGCATCAAGTACCAAGAGCCAAGTACCAACTACCAAGTACAGCTGAAAGGAGACAAGCGACTAGAGGCCACAGAAGTTTATGACAATTTCCGCCTAGGATCTTCGGCACTTTAATGAGGCATAATTAGTGTGGAGACGATGACCACTTCCAAGTACAGTTATTGGCCATTGTTCTGGGGGGCTCTCTAGGGGTTCTGTTGCTTCTGGGTTCTGTGTTCTGGGCGGGGAATCGCTTCGTTGGGTTTGATTTCGGTTATAGTTTATGGCCCAGCCCAGTCCATCTCCACTACCGCCTTTGATAATCTTTATGGTCGTCTTTTTTTCTATTTTTTGGCCATATGCAAATTGGTCAGAAGGCGGAAGAGTTTGTCGAGCCCTCGATTGGTTAATTGCGCGCTCAATCGAAGCGAGTGCGTTCCTAGCTGAACCGCAGAAACAATAGATGGAAACCTAATGCGAACCGATCGGATCATCCAGCTATGTGGCGTGCCAATGACCATGTGCACTAACTGGCATGTGGTCGGGGGCTTTAAGGACAAGTTTCTAACGGACCGCACGCATGGGAAATGTGCAACCAGTTGTGGCACTCATAGTTGCATTTGCCATTGAACCACATACCCATTGAGCGAAACTGGAAATGCGCACGGGCACTGGTGGCTGCAAAAGTGAAAATGCTTTCGATTTCATTTCGGGGGCCTTTCTTGGGGGACATTCGCGTGACAGCAGTCCAGGCGTTAGGATCGGTTCGATCAGGCGTGCAGTATCCAATTAATCGGAGCAGCCATGAAGATTACACAACTGATATATATCTCGAGTGTGGTTATCGCATCGATCGAGGCGCTGGAGTATATAATACGCTTCGAGACGAAGAAGCAGCGCTGCCTGAATCCCCCGAGAACGGCCAGGAAGGTGGAATCGGTCATCGGAGAGTGCCAGGATGAGATCAGGAACAAGCTGGTCAATGGTGAGAGTTCCTGGGGGATCCACAGCAACTTACACGTAATAAATAATCCCCCACAGAGGCCTATGAGATACTCAAGGAGCAGGTGGCCCAGGAACAGCCGCCCATTGATCCCAACGATGACTCCATCGACTTCATTTGGCCATCTGCTCCTGAGGACTCTGCCATAGAACTGGATCATCCTCCTCCGCCTACACCCCCGGGGCCAGTGAACATCAGCAACTACGAGTACATAGTCTACGATGAACCCGAGCCCCAGCGCCATGTGGCCAGGCTAATGAGGAGCATCCGACGCCTGGATGTGGCCAGTTCGGGAATATATCATCCCACACTGGTGCCCCTGGAGGACAAACGCATAGCGGGGGTAAGTGCACTCTGGATTTCCAGCAGATAGCAGATAGATCTTCTTCCCGTGTTAATGAAATGCAAAACCAACGCTCAATTAAGTTCAATGGCAGCCCAAGAAACAATTGGCTGAGCTAAGCCCCCCCAACTAAAGTCAGGGTTATTAGACAATTGAAAGAAAAGCTCCGGCAGGCAGCAGATGCGATTGCATTTTCAGTTTTTCAGATGCATTCAAAACTCACACGCCGGGGATTTTTCGCACACCTCCAGCAAAGCTGAATTTGATGGCTGAAAAGCGCACTTTATGGGCGGCACTTAGTACACATTAGCTGGCTTTATGCATCAGAAAATTGAATAAAAAGGTAGCCCTCTGCCGAGTACACAGGGGGAAAATACTGATGATATTTGATACTTTTTCTCTTTAATTGTTTATATACATATTTGACAATCGACATTATCCGGAAGATACATTTATTAAATTAAATTAAATTTACTGTTCTTAACCTCCAGAATGGTCTTCTCTTTTAACCACTTAACAATTCCTCTTCTTAAATATAATATGTATTTGAAATATTATTTAATTTTGAAATTATCCCTCTTATCTTACATCATTTTTTCCCAGTGCCTGCTACACTGCGTTTATGCGAAGAACAACGCTATAGACCACAAAGGCTGGCCCACGCTTGACGGACTGGTCAACTTCTATTCCGAGGGCGTAGACGAGCATGGCTTCTTTATGGCCACCTTGCGGGCCGTGAACCTTTGTCTCAGGACAATGACCATCCGGTATAGAGTCAATCGCAAGGAGCTGCCCCAAAAAGGTGAAAGCTGCGATCTGGCTTTTGACGTCTTCGACTGCATATCGGACCAAATTACCGGCTACTGTCTGGATCAGTACAGCAGATACTAATTAGTGGTTAGTTGCTAGTCTCGAATGTGTGTGTTTGTGTCGCAATAAAATTTATAGTGCAAAGTTATTTCGATTTGGAGAGTGTTTACACTTTTACCATCAGGATAACTAGCTTAAGGCATAATAATAATACATCCTTGTACAGGGGAAAGCTAAAAACACATTGATCTACCTGACAGAAGTAAAGGTTGTTTTAGTAAACTTATTTTCTTATTTAGGAAATACGAAAAAACATTCTTATCGCCATTATTTTTTAACAAAAAGTCCGAACTCCCTGAGAGAAGAGTTTGAACTTAAAACAATAATAATTAAATAAAATGCTACACATAATTTATACAAATTAATACTTTTTAATTTTGTACAACCGAAGCGTGCATAGATGTAATTTAAACTCTAGTTTCCTTAATATTTTTATTAAATAATATTATTTATTATTAATATTATTATTTTTATAAAAATTAAAGGACTATGTTTCTTTACGCTTTTTTTTCTATTAATATTTCTTATAATAACTGATTATAAATCTCGAGGACGTCAATAATATTAAAACGGGTTTTTTAAAATAAAGATTGAAATCTTTAAAGAAAATTAAATATATGAGAAATTTGAAAATCGATAGAAAGTTACGATTAGCTTTGGTTCCAGTCACAGCTTAAGTCGATAACTTTATAAGTCGAGTTCCTACCCTTTAACCGATACCACATCGCCAAAATAAACATCGATATCCGTAAAACGTTTTCGAATCACTCGATCAATCGAGCACCACCATCGATATTACTATCGATGTTCTTACATCTCTAGTTTCGGCTGCAAAAAGTAAATATTTAAACTTTTAAGCTAGTTTTAGGTGAATTCAGTGCGGAAATTTTAAAAATATACTAGGTAACCGAGGCAACCGAGTGCTAGTGTTGTTCTTTTCCTGAAAACCGAAAAATCGATTGTTTTTCCTCTGGCCCAGATTCAAGCCCGCTTTTCAGTCATGTGGAGTTCCTGGAATAGGCATCGATTCTGCGGCCAATAAGTGCCACACCACCGCGTGCTCCACTTTCGACTTGCTGGTGCAACTTGTCGGCTCTCGAGTATTGAGTTTTCCCTGGTTTTCCGCAAGGACTGTGTGTGCTTATATAATGCGAAAAGTGCAGGTGGGCGGCGCTCTGTGGTCGGAAAAGCGCTTGCGCCTGTCGCCAGCTGAAAAGTGAAATTTCGCAATGCAAAACAAGCAACAATGAATACGTCACAGGCGCCGCTGTAAAATTAACTACAACTCGCTGCGATGACGCAATTGACGACTGTGCCGCGTGTGCTTTTTCTCCGACCCCCAAATGAATCATCAATCAAAAACGAAATGAAAAGAGACTCGACGAAAGCGCGCGGCCGCATTGTCTGCCGCATTTTTATCCGCTAGCCAAGGGGAACCAGTTTTTGCAGTTAAATGTGGAGCACTCGCAACCTATGATAAGCCGGCTGCCCTGGCCCCAGATCAGGAATAATAATAGTATCCGTGCCCCCGCCCCGGCCCTTGGGCACGCTCCAATTACCTCATGTGGCTGCGACTCTAGTCTTCCTCTTCCTCCTCTTGGGGGCTCGTCTAGGGTTTTCAATGAAATGCAGTTTCAGGTTTTTGTAGCGGCTAATCCGAGACCTCAACCTTTTCGACTGCGCCTTCGTTACCTTTTTAATACCCTTTTTGGACGGGTATTTTGAATAGTTTTATCTGTTAATAATTTTGTGTAGTTAGGAAATTTGTAGTATGTTTTTTTTTTATATAGATACATTTCCTGGTAAGGTGTATCATTGTTGATTGAATTAATATTTAAACTTATATTAAGAGGCTTTATCAATATCTTCTTAGAACTCATTTTCCATTATCAGCTTTCCCAGAAGCCTTATGGCGTTACTCATAGGGTATTTACCCTTTATAATCTTTATAGGGCAGTCTGTGGCTATGATAGTTTTCCAGTTAATATATGAAAACCACTACAAAGCGAGGGTATTTTCCATTTCGATCATCTTCTTTTTTCTATAAGTTTGCACCCCCTTTTAGAGGTTAATTGATAACTTAATTTGGCTTGCGTGTGAACTTGAAAAGTTTATTGATTAGCGGAAAGGTAATCGATACATACAGTCACATTTTAAAGCGCATTGTACTTGACGCATTTAGTACACTGAAAGAAAAAGTTATGTCTCCATTACGAGCAGTTTGTTTTTTTTAATGTATTTTTTTTGACTGCGATAATTAACCCTTTAAAAATTTAAATTTTGAAAGTGTTATTTTAAAGGATAAAACTATTCACTTCCATGGGCTAAAATGCCAAGTTAATTGTTTCCCGACCTTGAAAAATAGGTTGAAAAAACACATCACATATCCGTTTATTGATTTTTGATCATATTACCTCCTTTACCTCTCTGTGTCACCGTCTCTGCCTCTTTCCGCCTGTGTGGGCGGCATCTGTTCAAACAGTCAGCCGGCAGACGAACGGACTTTGGGTTTGTTGTAAACAAATTTGGCTATAAATACGCAAGAACGAATACCCGAGAGAGAGAGAGAGGCGGGTAGGCCAGATAGCCGGAGGAAGGACAGTCGACATACAACATAATATACCTGATAACACTCAGGTCCGCCTCGGTCTTTCCGCCTCTCTCTCACATCGACGAAGACCAAACCCCCTTTTGCCTGAAGATAAAGATACAACGCCGAGTTGTCATGTGCCGCCACAGTCAGCTTTGTGTGTTTTTTATCACACACACTCTCCGTTCCCCGTTCGCTTTCCCCACAGCCCACCGAGCTCCTCTTCTGGCCGCCGCTCGTGAAGAGCAAATTTTCGATTTCTAAATTTTTGTATTTCACTCTCGACGGCGGCGACGGTGACGGCAGCCTTTGCATTCCGCTCGCATTCGCTTCAGTCGACGCGCAGCACTCAGCCCGAACAAACGTTAGCCGCGTATCTGCGAGATACGGATACGAGTGCGTCGAGTACATATATTCGGTTGGTTTGCTTTTTTGGAGCAATCGTATGCGCTATAGTATACGCACCTATATATCTCATACAACACCAGCCAGTGCCGTGCAGTGTATAATCGGTCGGCTAGTCACCGTCCGTCCCATCCCCGAAAATATCAAAAATACTTCAATGGATTTTTCCAGACACGCTCCAAATGGAAGCGAGTTGCTCGCCGTCCCATTTCACACTAATTAGCTCCATCTGAGCGTTCTAATAATTCCGCTGCTCTCACGCGAGTCTGTTTTATTATTTTTTTTTTTTGCACTTATGTAATCTGTTTTCGTAACAGCGGCGGCGACGTCGAGCAGAATATAATTGCAGGGAAAGCAGGTTGTGAAAAGCGCCAGGCACAAAACAAGCAAACAGATAGATAACACTGAGAGGAGGAAGGGTGTTTGTAGGCGGCTAAATTCAATTATATTTTCAACTGCAGCTGTAAATGTATCTGTGTAACTATTACCGAATCCGAATCCGAATCCAAGCTGTGCTGCTGCTGCTGCTGCACATTCAAATACTTAACTTTGACCGCTCCAAACCGGTTAGCAGCCGCTCCAATTGCTTCCTTTCCTTTTTTCAGAGGGGGAAGGTCTCGGTTTTTGGGGGCCAGTGTTTTGTAATCATTTTGATTTGGATCGTCTGGCCAGCAGCGCCAGCAGCATGCGTTTGCCGATAAGACATGTGACCTGGGCACGCCTCTTCCCAGACCTTCCCATTAATTCCCAGCCACCAGCCACTGCCACCGCCTTTCCGAATTTCAATTTATATACTGCTGTTTTTTGCACGACTTTGGCCTAAGATAGCGATTCAATTACGACATCCGCACGCGCGTCCTTATCACGAATAATTTGATTAATAATTGACAAATTCCGCTGCTGGAACTGCTGGCGTGGCATGATCGGCCACGGAGGCCGGTTTTACGCAGCGCCATCATCTTATCACCTGGTCTCCGCGTCTAGAGGGTTCTGCGTTTAGTCACAGACCGCCAGGAATTTATTACCTACTCCGACCCTCGGGACATTCACACTTGACGTTATCTCCCTCTCAACGCAAACTCGTTCGTTCCCAAAAAACACACAGGTGGATGCTCACCGAGATTCGTATTTGGCAAACAAAAGTCCAAAATGCTTTTATTTAACCAACAAATATTCACGGCTGATTAAGAAACGAAATGAAAAAACTGCGCAAAAAGCAGCTGCTGAGAGCTACTCTCTCTTAGCCCACAAAAAATATACCCCATTTCACCATTTCATTATTTTTTTGGGGGCCAAAGTATCTCCGCAATTTCTTGGCTGATTATCAAAAAAACGACGAGCGGAACTACCCACGCCAGTTTGACGTCATGTGGGACGTTCGGCATCACGTGTGTGTGCCTTAGCGATCCGGCTAACCACACGGTCAAGTCTAGTCTAGTCAGGCTTTAGACGTATGTAAATTTGCCACCACACATTCATTGTTCATTGTTAACTCGTTTCGTGGGGGAATTTCATAACTGGTCGCCCGCTGTGGGTTGGCAACAAGTTCCAATTATCTGGCAATTAGATCGGCGATGACACAGTTAAAACCCCCAAAACGCGGCCATGACGTAAAGAGACTTCTGGTTCTAATCTAATCGCGTTTACAGCAGCCGCAGAGAGAGAGGGTCAGGTTATAAGGGGGCGGGTGTGTGCTATCTCCTACGTGGCTTGTTTGTCAACAAAGCTCCATCGATTAAACGAGTTGATAAGAAACTAATGCCTCTCCTCCTTCGCTTTCAGATCTATTTTGTAAAGCTACAAAATGCATAGAGCCCACACAGCCTTCAGCCTGGCGTTGTCGCCGATGGCGCACAAGAACTTTGCCACATGGCTCCTCAAGAGCAACACCAGTAAGCAGGTGAGTGCGATCTTTGCGAAGAGTGTGAGATAATCGCTGACTGCTGGCTACTCCCTTTTCAGATGGCCAAGGTCACTGCAGCGGCCGCCGTGCGCACCTACAACTCCGCGGCAGCCGAGCCATTTGCCAACGGCAGCACCGCCTCCTATGTGGAGGAGATGTACAACGCCTGGCTGAGGGATCCCAGCTCTGTGCACACCGTAAGTAATTCCGGTTGTGATTCATCTTAAAGCGAGTAATTCGAAAGGGGTTTTGCTTTGTTTGCTTTCAGTTATTTCCGTGTAAAGGGAAATATATTTAATGCATTCATTATCGTAAATGTTATATTTAATTTGATTTCCAATTAGTTAAGCTTCCTCTCCTCTTCCCCGTCTTATTTGCAGTCCTGGGATGCATACTTCCGCAGCAACAGCTATGTCAGCCCCCCGAACTTGGCGCCCGTGCAGGCCAACACTCTGCCGCTGACGGCCTTCAACTTTGGCGGAGCCGCCGTCTCCGGCGCTGCGCCCGACTCCAAGACCATTGACGATCATTTGGCCGTGCAGGCCATCATCAGGAGCTACCAGGTATGTCGGCTCGTGCTGGCTTCCCCAACTCCCCAACTGGTTCAACTGAAGAACAGTGGAGATTGCAGCAGCAGGCACAGCCATTGCGGAACGTATTCTCGTATTCGTTTGGCGCTTTTTGTTTTTCGTTCTCCTAGGTTCAGTTAATGTTTATGTTTAGATTACGATTATTAGAGTTGTCCCCCCGTATTTTATGTGTGTTCTCTCATTTCCCAGAAACCAGAAACCAGTTCATACCCGCCTCCAGTAGATAGTTTTTGAGTTCCGTCATGATATCGACATTGGTTTCCATTTCCATTTCCATTTTGGTTGGTAGCGAGTAGAAGATCATGAGTAGCTTGGTTATCTGTTCGATCACCTCCAACCTTCTTACTACTACTTCTTGGCACCATTTCCCATTAACTTGTATCTGGGGTACGTACGGAAGAAAAGGGGTATTGCCAGCGAAGGAGCGTTCTTTTAAGTTGCACATGAATTCGATTTTTTGGTCAAGTTAAAGCCCGTTGATTTGTAGCTGATTTGCATTGTTTGAGTTAGTTACTAAGGCCACACACAAACACGATAACCCCCTCTTGATATGCCTAAGATCTACCCCACATATGTATGTATAATCAACCGATATCTGTCTACAAACTGTTCGAACCATACAATATAGTCACGTGGTCATTTGGCATCTGATCTGGATCCGCTTGGAATTTTAACGCGCGAAAAAACCGTTCACAAGGATGGTCTAGCACGTCGTGCTAACGAAGAGGTGCTCAGGCAGCACTCTGGGTTTTTGTTTGGTAAATTCTTCTTTTTACAGAACTCTCTCTCTCTCATTTAACCCCCAACCATTATAGTCGCACTCAATCCGATAATCGTGCACCAACCGCTACTCCCCCATCCCCACACCTAGAGCCTAAGTTAAAACATACCGAAAAACAACGAGTATTTCGTGCTTAAGTAACCTTTAACAGCTGAAAGAATGTTAAGTGAAATTCGGAGTTGATGAGGGGCAGGAAAATTAACTATTTCGTAGGCCTAAGTTATAGTTAGCGAATTTCGTTCTAGAGTTTTGGGTTTTAAGATATTTCCTGTAAGTAACCTTTTTGGTGTTTGGCTTCCTCAAAGTTCTTCTTGGTCTTTCAGTTACGGTTTATAGTTCTTTCTAGTTGTCTCTACTCTCTACTCTCTCTGTTCCGGCACCCCACTTTCATGTCTCTTTATCTTGATCCTTGATTAACTTTCGACAAAACGAAACATTACCATTTATATCCACCTATCACATTGTCTACTTACCAGCCCTTAGAGTTTGCTTTATTTTGTGTTCTGTGCGCTGTTACAAGTCTGTTCTTTTTTATATTTTTCGTTTACTCTACTTATGAATCTATAATTTTAATTATATTATTTTCTTTTTACTTTATTTTTATATAACCGCTTCCTAACCTAAATGTTAAACCAAATCGAAAACAAAACTGCAATCGAAACTCAAACCGAAAAAACCGCCAAATCTCGTATCGAAAACAAAATGTTTTAAAACAAATTCCAAATTCTCTCTCTTTGTACTTATTCTGTGTGTGTGTGTGTGTTGTGAAAACCTAAAAAAAACAAATTGAAAAACAAAACGAATCCGAAAACATTGTTAATACTACCAAAAAAACACCACCACACACCACCAACACCAATCCACCCAATCCACTGACACGTTAGATTCGAGGACATAATATTGCTCACCTCGACCCACTCGAAATTAATACACCAGAATTGCCTGGCAACTCCTCGACGAAATCCATTTACGCTAATTTCAGTTTCGGTAAGTAAATTCGACCCGGGACACACCAAGCCCCCTCTCCTTGATCTCCTTGATCTCCTTGATCCTGTACATACCTTAAGAACATACCGAGAACATTGTGGTAGTGACTGTCTCTTGTCTTTCACGCACACACGATATCCCTCCGACATCAAAATCGAAACCCTCCACACAAATGTTGTGTATGATATATAGAACCAAGTAAATATACGCCTATATATTGCCAATGAATTTGTGTTACATCGTTTGTACATTCATCATTTTTATTGTATTTTTTGTAATTTAAAATAAGTGACAATAAGTTAAAGTATTGTTATTATTATTTATTCTCACGAGTTCGTTCGACCTTCTCACGAATATAGATTGCATGATTGTTTTTTTTTTATTCTTTCACAAGCGAAACGAGGGGAAATCGATCGATGATAAGCCCCAATTAGTCTGATTGCAAGTGAAATGATTATGAAACCATCCGGGAAACAATTTCAGTTCAGTGTCCAATGCATGTCCACTGGCCAGTGGCGCCAAGTGTTTTGAGAGGGTGTCAGTTAAGAACCGAGATGAGCATGAACCCCAATCCGAACTCTCTGTACTCGTACACCCTGAATGGTACTCGTAGCAAAAAGACAAAGATAACAACAAGATGAGTAACAGCACATAGGAATATGTTGCTCTTGCATTTTTCCTGCTTCTTGCATCTTGTTCCTATTTAGGTCTTTGCTCGTATCAACGAAGAAACTAAAAAAATCATTACACTCCGAATTTCAAAACCAACATTTGCCGCCTACAGTTTACTAACCCAACTCTCACTTGACTCTCCAACCTTTCCGAGCTCCTTACTAAAGTCTTGACCCACTCTTACCCCCTCTTCGTACGGGAAACAGGCGAGCAGGACATGGAGCGCCAGTTCAAGCTGCCCAGCACCACCTTTATCGGTGGCGATGAGGCCTCCCTGCCCCTGAAGTGAGTACATGCCACTATTTATTACTTCCTTCTTGATCCTAAGATCGATCTCCTTGCTTTGTAGGGAAATCCTCAACCGCCTGGAGAATGTCTACTGCAACAAGATTGGCGTGGAGTTCATGTTCATCAACTCCCTGGAGCAGTGCAACTGGATCCGCAAGCGTTTCGAGACACCCGGCGTCCTGAACTTCTCGCCAGAGGAGAAGCGCCTGATTCTGGCCCGCTTGACCCGTGCCACCGGCTTCGAGGCCTTCCTGGCCAAGAAGTACTCCTCCGAGAAGCGTTTCGGCCTGGAGGGTTGCGAGATCATGATCCCAGCCCTGAAGGAGATCATCGATGTGTCCACCGAGCTGGGCGTGGAGTCGGTCATCATGGGTATGCCCCATCGTGGACGCCTCAACACCCTGGCCAACGTGTGCCGCAAGCCCCTGAACCAGATCTTCACCCAGTTTGCTGGTCTGGAGGCCGCTGATGATGTAAGTTTCCCTCTCGACAGCTACACCCAAGAAAGTCTCCTCGAATATTAAGTTTTTCCTTAGGGTTCCGGTGATGTCAAGTACCATTTGGGTACGTACATCGAGCGTCTGAACCGCGTGACAAACAAGAACATCCGCCTGGCCGTGGTGGCCAACCCCTCGCATCTGGAGGCCGTGGATCCCGTCGTGCAGGGCAAGACCCGTGCCGAGCAGTTCTACCGCGGCGACCAGGAGGGCAAGAAGGTCATGTCCATCCTGATTCACGGCGACGCCGCCTTCTGCGGCCAGGGCGTGGTCTACGAGACGATGCATCTCTCCGACCTGCCCGACTACACCACCCACGGCACCATCCATGTGGTGGCCAACAACCAGATTGGCTTCACCACCGATCCCCGCTTCTCGCGCTCCTCGCCCTACTGCACGGACGTGGCCCGTGTGGTCAACGCCCCCATCTTCCACGTGAACGCCGACGATCCGGAGGCCGTGATGCACGTGTGCAAGGTGGCCGCCGAGTGGCGTGCCACTTTCCACAAGGACTGCGTCATCGATCTGGTGGGATACCGTCGCAACGGACACAACGAGATCGACGAGCCGATGTTCACGCAGCCGCTGATGTACCAGAAGATCCGCAAGCACAAGAACTGCCTGGATCTCTATGCCGACAAGCTGATCGCCGAGGGCACTGTCACCGGCGAGGAGGTCAAGTCCGTGGCCGCCAAGTACGAGAACATCTGCGAGGAGGCCTTTGCTCTGGCCAAGACCGAGACGCACGTCAAGTACAAGGACTGGCTGGACTCGCCCTGGTCCGGCTTCTTCGAGGGCAAGGACCCGCTCAAAGTGGCGCCCACGGGTGTCAAGGAGGAGACCCTCATTCACATTGGCAACCGTTTCTCGTCGCCGCCACCGAATGCCGCTGAGTTCGTGATCCACAAGTGAGTTTGTAAAGCATTTTCCTTGATGTTTGTCTCTAATATTCGCCTCTGCTTTTAGGGGCCTGCTTCGTGTGCTGGCCGCCCGCAAGACGATGGTGGACGAGAAGATCGCCGATTGGGCTCTGGGCGAGGCCATGGCCTTCGGCTCGCTCCTGAAGGAGGGCATCCACGTCCGCCTCTCCGGCCAGGATGTGGAGCGCGGCACCTTCTCGCACCGCCACCACGTGCTGCACCACCAGCTGGTGGACAAGGCCACCTACAACTCGCTGCAGCACATGTACCCCGACCAGGCGCCCTACTCCGTGTCGAACAGCTCGCTGTCGGAGTACGCCGTGCTGGGCTTCGAGCACGGCTACTCGATGACCAACCCCAACGCCCTGGTGCTGTGGGAGGCGCAGTTCGGCGACTTCAGCAACACGGCCCAGTCGATCATCGATCAGTTCATCTCCAGCGGCCAGTCCAAGTGGGTGCGCCAGTCCGGCCTGGTGATGCTGCTGCCCCACGGCATGGAGGGCATGGGACCCGAGCACTCCTCCTGCCGCGTCGAGCGCTTCCTGCAGATGAGCAGCGACGATCCCGACTACTTCCCCCCCGAGTCCGATGAGTTCGGCACCCGCCAGCTGCACGACATCAACTGGATCGTGGCCAACTGCACGACGCCCGCCAACTACTATCACATCCTGCGCCGCCAGATCGCCCTGCCGTTCCGCAAGCCCCTCATCCTGTGCACACCCAAGTCGCTGCTGCGCCACCCGGAGGCCAAGAGCCCCTTCAGCGAGATGAGCGAGGGCAGCGAGTTCCAGCGCATCATCCCCGACCGCGTGGCCGGCGAGAATCCGAGCAACGTCAAGAAGGTGGTCTTCTGCACGGGTCGCGTCTACTACGATCTGACCAAGACGCGTGCCGACAAGAAGCTGGAGAACGAGGTGGCCATAGTGCGTGTGGAGCAGGTAAGGAACTGCACTTTAAGCTCAAGAAGAATGAATAATCTAATCTAATCCTTTCCCTTCCTTTAGATTTCGCCCTTCCCCTTCGATCTGGTCAAGGAGCAGGCCAACCTCTACAAGAACGCCGAGCTCGTGTGGGCCCAGGAGGAGCACAAGAACCAGGGCTGCTGGACCTATGTGCAGCCCCGCTTCCTCACCGCCCTCAACCACAGCCGCGACGTCAGGTAGGTGCCGGGGGCTAGAACGCCAAGCGGTCACCCACTCGAGACTGAGCCTCAGCCTCATCCCCTTGCCTCAGGCTACGTATCTTCTGCAGCTCTCTCTCTCGCTGTTTATCTCTGTCCCTTTGGAGTGATGAAGTGCACCCACTACTCCTCTCACCGTGCACTGTATCTGTTTTTTTACTTTGATTCTCTTTGAATATCTTTCCCTCCTTTGCTATTATTTCACTCTAGTTTTGCATTAACCCAACCATTATTTTACTGGACTATCTTTTTGTTTATCGAAGCTATCGCTATCTCTTAGTTGCCAAGGCCGTATGACAGTGGATAGAAAAATATTTCAAATATAAATTTGCATTGATTAAATTGATTTAAATTTAAGCTGAAAGTATGCAATGTAAATACATAAGGAATACATTTTTATATAGATTTCAAGGCACATTTCATGCACATTTTTAAAGCCTAAATACTAGTACATATTTATATAATTTCTTACTTAAATATCAGAATTCACAACGTTGAACAAACGTATTCCAATTCCCAAAGAATTTGTACTCCTATTCCCTTCTTTTTATTCTATTACCTCTAACAATAAGCTACCGTCATACGTCTTTGGCTATATTCAATTGAACTTGGAGCTTTCTATCACCCCTCATCATGCCTCCTAGCTGCTACCGCCTATCTATCTATATATCTCTCTCTCTCTTGATATCTCCCCCTGAGTAGCTTTGACTTAGACCCTAGACAAGTGATAAAAACAACAACACATTCCACACACACAAAAACACATTGAACGGATATCCGCCTTGAGTTATCTTTTATTCTGTTTTGGATGAGCATGTCCAGAGGCACCGCAAAAGAAAACCAAAGCAAACCTCGAAACCTATAAATTCAATCACTGAAAATTCTCCAAGCGAGTCCATCAGCAAATTGGCTTCATCATCCTGTTCATCATTAGTTACAATCATCTCCTGTTCATATTTTACTTGGCATGGCTTCTTATTTATGATTTTGTTTAACCCCTGAAGCCCTCGTTAAGTTGTTTCTTTCTTTACTAATCGAAACTTGTGCAAGACGATGGAGCAAATACCAGTTTTGTGTTATTCCGACAACCAAAACCAAAACCAAAACCCCTCGATCCCAGTCCCATTCGTTGTGTAAATATGTGACGAGCAATTGGCGGAACTCTAGAAAAAAAGAACAAAAATTGTGACAAATTCGAAACTACCAAAAGAAATCGAACAAAAACAAATCCTCTCTCTTTCTCTCTCGTTTTCTCTCTGTGTATGTGTTATTGTTACAGCCAAAGCGATGAGCAATCCTCCTTCTCCAATACAACCACCAATACTACTACCACTAATGAACATACTAATCACGAATCCGAATCCGACTCCGATTCCGATCAAAAATCGAAACCCTGGCTAAGCCGCATGTTCGCCGCCTCGAATCCTACGGATCCTACTGCTGCGGCGTCGGCCCAGAGTGGCGAGTTTAATGCCGCCAAGCACTTTGACCTAAAGAACGTGCGGCACGATTTCAATAGGCCCGCGGGCATAGCGGCCGCTCCCGGAACGCGTAAGGCCAAGTCCGGACGCAAAATTAGGTGAGAGGACCACCAGGAACACGCACACAGCTAGCTAAGCAAAGCAACGATGCTGCCCGCGATCAAATACAATCTATCTACAATATATCTACAATTAATCTATCTAATCAACCTATCTATCTACTTACTACTATCTGCAAATATAACAACTACCCTCGGAGCGATCCAAATTAATACTCTCTCAGTTCCGTTAACTCCTCATTTGTCTCGTTTCCGTTTCCGTTTCTGTTTCTGTTTTCGTTTCCTTTTCCTTTTCCTCGATTGCTGATTACTGACTTCTGTTGTTCGGCATGATGTTTGTTATAAAACCCTTAACGAAACAACACACTAAAAACTACTTACTACTCTTACTCTACTTTATCCAGCCTCGAACTAAACTATACCTTAACCTCTGACTACTTACTGTCTTAGTTTACAGTTCAGAACTAAGCACGCGCGTTTCGATTTTGCGTTTTGAGTTTGATTTTGATTTTGATTTTGACAAGTTCCCCACGCTCCCATATTCCTTGGCCGTTCGCTAGTCCCTTGTTGTGAAAGAGATAACCACAGTTAACCCCGACATTTGTATTGCTCCAATCTAACCCAAGTCGTCGTCCTTGTCCACCTTTGTTTTGTATGTTTTGTCCAAAGTGTTGTATAAACCACACAACAAACATACTGTTCATATATAACTTCAAGACTTCTAGACGCTTTTAGGCAGTTTGCTGTACGAACGAGGCTAGAGAATTGATGGTAAAACAATCCTGAGGATTACAAATAAAATATAAACAAGAGAAGCAAGGGAATTCTTCCGCTCTGGAGTCCATTTCAATGTTTGGGTTCGGTGTGGTTTCCCTTCAAGTTCCCGCCTCGCCCTAAGATCTCTTTTCATTAATCTAATAAACTAGATCTAATACCCTGCGCTTGCCTAACCCCTCATTTCATTGAACATTTGCCATTCGCCCTAAGTGTGTGCTAAAAAAGAACAAGCAAAGAAAACTAGTTTCAAGACTAAAGACTAGTGCACGTGTCTCTAACCCAATGAATAATACAGCTTTAACCAAGATTTCCAAGCTAATCTGTTCTTCCTTAACCCATCCACAGCTATGTTGGACGCGCCTGCGGAGCCTCCACCGCCACCGGATCCAAGGCCCAGCACATCCGGGAGCTGAACGCGCTGCTGAACGACGCGATTTCGACCTAAGAAGGAGGATTTGTAGATTTGATAGTGGATGCAATGGAGGAGTAACAGATGGAGTTGAATATTAATTACGATTATATTTTGTATTGAAACGTATGCAGACTCTTTGATACGATTTTTTGCTGACGAAATTGTTGAGAGCATATATATTGTGTGTGAAAGTAATGAAATGTTAAATATTAGTTTAGTGAAATTACAAGAGCAAACCAGCAGGCAACCAACCGAGTAACAAAAATACAAATAACACGAAATGTATTGTGTTTAGAAAGCAATCCAACTCACAGCAAGTCTTTAATGCAACCTAAAGAAGGGCCAAGAGAGAAGAGAGTAGTAAATAGCCGAGCAACTCTATGCGAAGAGTGAGGAGAGGGCATCGATCAGCGTACTTTTTGGAATAAAATAAAACCCTTTCTAATTTTATTTCTTACTCCTTTAATTTAATATTTATTTTATTGTATTATATATAATTAAACTATCTCAAGCCGAGCGAATGAGCTCTTGACAACTTTGATGGATCATTTAGTCTTTTTTGTTTGCCTAAGTTACACACTTTTGTTTAATTAAATAAATGAATGAACGAGTATAATACTTAACAACAGAGCTGTGCTTTAGTTCATGTGGCACTATCAGGGATATAGATCGAACTACAATTTGGAATTTCGGCAAAGCACGTATTATTCGTTTTTGGAAAACCCTTTTTGGAGCGAGCATCTAAATGCAGCTAAAACGCTTTAATTGTTTTTGATCCACGACGGAGGGCGTCCAATCAGGACCCTCGAAATATTTTACAAAAATCAAAGAAAATATATATATTTAAAATTAACATTGCACTTTGTCTCGCACCAATATAAGATATTGAACAGTAGAGTGATAAAGCTAAGGGAAACCCAGAGGCACTAAGGCAGCCTCCTTTCCCAGAAAAACCAAACTATTTTACAAAACGAACGAGAGAGAGAGATAGTATGTGTGTGCGACATTGTCGAAAATCTAACCTTAACTCTACATTTTAATGTTACTAACAAAAGATAACTCACAACTTTGCACCAAGTAAGTAAGTAGAATGTTTAAATCAAATATTACGCAAGGCAAACAAACAGTTTTCGAGAGCTCGAAGGAGAGGAGAGTTTTGAAATTACAAAATGTAAAATGTGTGGGGGTCGAACACGATATAAAAAGAAATATACAATTTACTTATAAACCATGGCAAAAGGAAAATGTTTTTTTATTTAAACCAGGAAAATGGGAAACCTTTTAAGGCTGGCAACCAGTTTCTATTTTAATTTTTTTTTTTACACGCAGACTCTGACTAGATTTTCTACAGGAAGTGGAAAGACTGGACTTGGGCATTTTCCATTTTCACTGCTCCTCCATCATTCTATGCGCACTTTCACATGCTATCTGGCGAGCTGAAGCCAAGATCTTCCTGTCCAGACAACTCTTGGACAGGCACAAATTGGGCAGCTAAAGTGCTCACTTTTGGTCAATTTCCACGCAGCTGGTTGTGTGTTCATCGAACATCTTTGGCAGAGTTTTGTTTTTTGCCTCGATTTGCCTTACTTTCTAATGTTGACAGCATATTTTCCTGTCCCCTTTGGGAGGAGGAGGAGAGTGCCTTTCTTCGGGGCTTCTCTTGTGCTGATTTCAGGTAATTGCGCCAAGTGTATCAGAAGCAGCCCAGACGTGTGTGGAATTCTTTATTATATTATCTGTTGACTCAAGTATTTTGCGTATTTTCGGACGTATCTCTGCCAAAAAAGTACCACAACAAGAAATGGGGAAGCTTGAGGTTTAGACACCGAAGGGTTAAGCGCCCTTTTTGATAAAGTTCTTAATTTAGCTATATTTTTGTATTTATATTTATATATTTAAGTAATATTTATTTTTTTAATAATTTGTGATAATTTAATTAGAGGAAAGAGATTAGAGGAATTTTTATTTTCAGTGAATGTATGTTTTTATTTGAAAAGGTAAAATAAACGATTTGTCTCTTGTATGATATATTTATTTTTTTTATGAACTAAATAAAATAAGCTATAATAAATTTAGGAATATTAATATTCCCACAGAATTACACTTGTTTAATTTTTATAATTGGATCTTTTTATAAAGGGGACTTCCCTAAGTTTTTATTAATAAACTGGCAAGTTAAGATTTGGATAAACAACAAACTTACAAGCACTTAAAATAACTGAACAATATTAAATAAATTCTTAAATTTTATGGAGTATTATTATTCCAATTTTATCATTCGAGCAAATTTGAATTCGATTGTAACTAACCCGAAAAAAGCATAAATTACGATTTGGACGGTTTTCTGTGTTTGTTTTTATTAGGTTAAAAAATCTTCATTAATTGAGTCACCGAGATTTTTCCAAACTTTGCCTTAACTTTTCCTTAATAACTGCTTAGCACAGTAAGCAAGACCTTTGTAAGGGTATAGAACCTCTGGAAAGACTCCACGAAAAGCAAAGAAACCTGGAATTGGGGACAGGCGTCGTTAACCGCTATGAGCAGACGCAGAGCGATCGGCTCCATGCCTGAAAGCTCCCTGTGCTCCAACTTATACGATCCGAACTGATTCTTCGCAGCCTTCGGGCGTCGTGACCCGACCCGGCGGCACTCGGCCAAAGCTCCCGAGCGCAGAGATCGTGGATCGGCAGCGACTGTAGCCCCATTGTTATTGCCGCACTCTCGCACGCTCTCTCTCCCCGATCCCCAATCCCCAATCCCCGATCCGGCGCTATTGGTCTCCGGTCTCCATTCTCCGGTCTCGGGTTTCCGTCACAGTCTCAGTCCAGCGATCAAACTCTTACGAGCTCCATTAGCGCGCGGTTCCCCGTCTAATTGTTATCGAGACCAAAAGCCTGTGATTGATCGCCGAGCGCCAGTGCTGCAACTTGCGATTGAGTGGAAAATCTGAGAAAAGTAATTGCAAAAGTAAAAGTGGAAAATGAGAAAATGGGAAAACGAGAAAAATGTGAAGAGTGAAATATTTGTGGGGCAAAGCAGGTGACCAAGTCCCAGCAGCTTCTTCTGCCCGGGCAGGGGGGCACAATAGATTCGCCACTCACAAAGCATAGATAAAGTGATAATACCCCGAAGGCCGATTTGTATATGAAAGCGTGGAAGATAATGCCGTCGGGCCATTACTTATATAACAACTGAACAACAAGTGAATTAGCATAAAAATGAAATGTGTGAAAACCGAAAATTGATTGATTTAAAGCTCCCCATAAAACTAGCACTTTGGATGCAGATATCGGATTCGGATTTAAAAACAATAAATACGCAATAAAGCGACCTCAAAATGTAAGTAGAGAGGGAAACAATAAAAGTGATAAGACCAATGCAATTGCAATTCCCGAACAACAGTACGAATGTCTGCTCCACTGATAAATGGTGTCACTTATCGCCAGTTTTCTTGGAAAAAATAATAATAAAGTCCTCATAAGTCCCCATATGTATATGTGTGATTCCCCTCGGGCCAGTTCTTCGCCAGCTCCGAAATCTTTATTTTTTATTACACTTGTCGATCTGTGCTTCGACGCCCTTCTTTGCCAATTTACGGCCCCGGTTGCCGTGCAGTTAGAAAGCTGCCAAAAGCAAATAAAGGTCGGGCTTTACTCTCTTTGAAAGTTGTTTATCCGCGGGATTGGGTCTGGGATTGGGATTGAGTGAAGTAGGGTCTAAAAAGTGAAAGACGATTGATTAATGTCGTGATGGAACATCGTTCTACGGGCTTGGAATCACTCATTTCTTCATTGCCCGCATGATGAGGCAAAGTTATGAATTTAATTATGATATTTAACGAATAAAAATGCTTTCTAAGTATAGTTTTGAGATCGTGTTTATAAGTTCATCAGAACTTTCTTCATTGCCTATATAAACACTATTGATTTAAGACAATCTATATTTCTCGAATATAGATAGTAACTTCCTATATGTATTTCTTCATTTGATAAGAAGGTTTATTTACCTTATAGCGTGAATTGCATTTATTTAGATATTGAGTAATTGATTACTTGCTTTGGCACTTGTAATAAACTGAAACAACACTAATTGATCAGTCATTAATTAACATAAAACTGTGATGTGATGTCTGATAGGCTTTCAAATATATTTTTTAGGCTTACATATAAGATCTGTTTTAAAGAATTTCAAGAAGATTTTGTAAGGTTTTCTTAAAGTATTTTTCTACAAAATAAACCTCAGCTCTCTTAGTTTTTTTTCCGAGCCTGGGTAATTTCCCAATAAAAACCCTACCTACCATTTATTCAGACCCAGAGCCTAGCCTTTGCTTGCTCACGGATTTAATGGGTATAGTGCCAGCTGGAGTTCCAGTTTCGATTTCATTGCTACTCCAAGTAAGTCGGCGACTACACCGTTACAATTACAACAATTTCTTCCGGCCTTATTAAAAGGCAAATACGAGTTTATGAGCACACACACATGATGGGGACGAGTGTAATTCTGCAATGTGTGTTTTGTGTGATTCCAGTGAAGTGGATGCCAGTGGACTGACCTGGTCATGGCTTCCGTTTCGCTGTTGTCGCCGCAGAAGAAATCACCATAATAACTCTGTTAGTTATGCAGTCGACAAATTATATGCTCTGCGAGATTACAGCTCCACTTTCCATTTTCATTCACATGATCTCAGCGCGGTGACCATCTTGAGATCAGCTTCTTTGCATAACAATCATCGGATGCCCAAGTGCTGGCCGTATAATTAGAGCCCACGCCCACGTCCACGCCACACGAAATTGTGCCGCGTGGGGGCAACAAATTGTATCTCGCAGATACAACTAGATGCTGATATACTCATAATTGCAATAATTTGTAGGTGCAGCTTTTACAGCCGTTGACAACCCTGGTCGGAATTAGCCAGAGTCTCGCCGGGGAATTTTCCCTGTGGCATTCCTCAGCCAAGACCGTGACTCATGGCCCAAAAGCGGGGACTGATGCTGGTCAAAACCTGTAGACTGAGCTGCACAAAAGTCCACTTACTCAGCACCGGACAAAATAGTTTGCTGTATACGTTGGTAATACATTTTGACCATAAAAGCAGAACCTCTTTTTCTAACCAAAATTAAATATTGGTCATAGAAAATTCTGTTGAGTTTGAAGAGACTTTTGAAAGTCAAACCGATGTATAAATTATAGAGATTTGTAGCTTTAAATCTATACCTATAAACTATAAAACTTATCATATAATACAACTAATATATAATTTATATATAATAATAACGAAATCACTTTGAAATGCCTTAAAAACTTTCCCAAAAGTATGTTGCATTATAAGATAATTAAAATTTGTTTATGGAAAACATTAAGTTGTTTATTTAAGACACTTTTTAAAGGGGTTTCAGAAACGTAGTGATTACAATTCTGATCAAAAATTTCTCAAATTAATCGAAATTTGTAATAAAAAGAAAAATATAGAACTCTATCCGACATTTTTTCCCCCAGTGCAGATGCCTTTGGCCAGTTGCTTGGCGAATGCTTTCGTCGTGCCAGCCAATGAACTTCGCTCGAGTAGCTCCGACATCAGCAGATATTGCTGCAAAAAAATGCATTAAATATATATATTAACGTTTAGCGAGACAACGCAATGGGTGAAGCAAACACGTCATTGTCGTCATCGCTGACATACTTGGTGACATTTTCAATGTGAAAACTGCATCGTAAATTATGTTGGCTTCATCGATCGATCGAACGATCGCTGATCGCCGAATGCCAGCCAGTTCCAGCAGCAGCAGCAGCAGCAGGTTCTTTTCGGGGTCTGAATCTGCTTGCCAAATTTTATTTTATTTTATTTTTGGCAATGTGAAATTCCCCCAATTTGTATTCGCTCGGCATTTGGCCATAATCGCAGGTCGTGCGACAATCGTTTGGCAGTCAATATCTTTTCGTGGCATGTCAAGCATTCTACATGAGAAATAGTTCAATGCTGGTTAAATGGTGTCACCTTAAATAAGTGTGGGCGACATTTAAAAGAGGTTATAGACACGAAATAGTAAGCCAAAGTGAGATTTGGCCTAGAGAGTTCGTTGATCGAGAGATGAGACATCACATGCCCATGAATAAGTGATAATAAATAACTGGTTTGCAGATGAGGAGAAAGAAGTGGCAAAGCGATTCCTATAATGAGAAGAAACCGCAAGCAAAGATTTTGTAAACAAAGTTGACCAATTTCTAAAAAATGTTAGAAAATTTTGATATCAGATTCATCGCCTATATAATTATAATTTCTGAAAATAAATGTATGTATCTTAAATTCGAAAAAAACAAAGCGATTAAATGAGGCAGCATAAACCTTATTTTAAGAATTTCTTGTTACATGTTCTTTGTGTTTTTCCTTGAACTACAACTCTGTAATATTTTTCAAGACTATTTTATTAAACTATAAATACCCATGCGATATTTAGGTATCCCTTCAAACTGATTCAATATTTCCAATAAACCATATTCGCAACGCAGTTGCTTACTTTCCCATTTGCAGTTTAACTTAAAATATAAATGTACATATTTCTGCTCTCCGATATGGGGACTTTTCTTTCTTTACTGATTAAACACGATTCCAAGCAACCGGCCACGACCAACGACTGACCGCCGATCGTACGTGGCTACGATTTAATTCTAAACAAATCACGTTTTGGGGGCTGAGATGGGGAGGCAAATGTCCGAAAACCCGAAGACCCCTGCCAAGGCCATCTAATCCGCGTGTTGTCTTCGGTTTATTACCATTATTTTTTCACACTTATTAGCTGACTTTTTCCTTGGTTTCTCTAGCATGAAACGGTGGCATGCAACACAGGCGACAGCTGATGACAGTTGGAAAGTGCTCATATATTTATTTTTCGCGCCCAGATTTCATCTCAAATCTACGCTACTCTCTTTCTTGCTCGGCAGTTGTACAATAAATTAAATAGACCAAAAAATGGAAGGAAATTCAGAAGAAGAAGTGGAGATTTCGTCAGCTGAAATGGTAACGATAATTAAAGTTTTGCATTACCGCAGCTGGCGGTGATTAATGGGCATTGTTTCGCATACGCCCCGTTGCCCCCGTTGCCGACACCGCCCCGAAATAAAAAAAAAACTACAGAAAATCTACTAGCAAGCTGAAATTAAAATGAAAACGAAATCAGGCGAAGGAAAATCAGCCACTTAATGCAAATTACAGAGACAGATACAAAGATGCGGAGATACAGCGGCAAGTGTGTCTGCTATGGAAATGAAGTTGCCACATGTGGTGCCTCCGCCTCATAAACAGTAACAGTCCCAGATCCCAGATCGTAGGCACACCACCTCGACGCAGCAGATGATGATGATGATGATGATCCGCTCAAGTACAAAGCGGTTGCGCTGACAAGCCCATGTTTGGGCGTTGAGTTCGTTTTTTAAGCTCTTTTTTTGCACTTACTCCACTTGCTGCTTTTGCATTGCATTGAATGGAAGTCGCAATGGAAATGAAAAATGAAAATGAAAAGGAAAACGAAAACCGGGTTTGCAGGTCGCTGAGATTTTTGAGTTTTTCGTTTGCGCCAAAACTTTGCGAAATGCTAAAATTCCTTTTAACTCTCTGGGCCATTCACACATACATATTTCATTGTGGGCTTTTTTAACCCGCTTAAAAGTCGTGAGAAATTGAAATTGAAGTTGAAAATTGTGTCTGGCATGCTTTTACATCTTTATATTTATATCTTGTCATATTGAAATGCTACATAAATGTCTTTAATTAACAAATTGTTTATCTTAAAGATGTATATTACAAAATTAATATTAATGTTAAAAAAAATATTTCCTTAAAATGGATTTGTAATTTGTCCCAATTTAGGTTTTCATTTGAATGCAATGCTTTATTATTATTCAAAACTTTTATATTTTAAAATGGTTTAGGAAGTGTTTAGGAATAAATATTTAAAATGGTCCAGAAAATGTATTTGCACAAAGTAGTATTTGATATTTGTGTCAAAGAATTTGTTTAATATTCAAATTGTGTTTATATTTAAAATATTTAAATGCGTTTCTTATATATGATTTTCATATTTTAAATTTAAATTTTATAATCTTACTACTATTATATATTTTCTATTATGCACATTTTGAATACTGTTTATTTATAACAAAAAGGTTTATAAAGTGTTGCTAAAGATTTTGCTTGAAATCACTTCTAAGACAAGGTAATTATTTTAGAAAATATTATGTACTCTTAACCGCTTTAAAAATTAAGTATTCACTATGAATACATTTAAAATTAAGTCGTTCTTTGAGATTTATATTAACATTTTTGTAAGATCTTTTTAGTATTTTAATCCATAGCTTGCTTCTTTTTTTACTTTCCCTGACAATTTGTTTTTTGTTTATTAATTGAGGCAAATATTTGAGTGGGCCACAAAGGGTTAAGCTGTTAATGTCTGTTAACAGCGACGAATGGTCACCCCGTTAACAGCCGTTAAATATTTGAATTGCTTTTGCTCTGCCGCAGCGCTGCTTGTAGATTGTGTTTTGTTTATCTGCCTTTGTTTACTTTTTTTGTGTTTCTTTTTTTGCTTTTTGCTGTTCCCAGTGGGTTTGAGTTTCGGTTTCTGTTTTTGTTCCGTCTCTTTTGAACTTGGACAAGAACTGGTATTGAATTTCGAAACCGAACTCGAATCCGAACCCGAAGTCGACATCTGTTAGTCCTCGTGCTGATTGATTGAACGATTGAATGACGCTTGCGGGCGTGCAGTCGTCTCCGAAGAATCACGCGTTCTTCTGGCTCCCAAAACCTGTTTCCGCTTCCCAGGCGCCTCAATGGGTGATTTATCTCGCAACTCTGATCGTGGCATCGGCATTCGGCAGACTCCGCAGAAAGCTGCCAAATCAATTAGAGGCGCTGCGACTTAATTAAAATTTGTTTGCCTAATTAAAGGCCACCATCATTTCCACAAGTCAATGTGAACGAACGCGCACAAGCGATTCTTTGTGGCCAATTCTTCTGGCTTCACTTAGAGCTCCAACTTCAGCTTCAGTTCTCTGCTTTTGTGGGTCGCATGCCTCTGGAGAAATGCATTTTGCAGGCGAAGAAAAGGAAAATAAAACCGAAACAGAACAAGAAAGAGTAAGAGAAACAGACACAGAAACAGAAACAGACACAGAATCAGAACAAAATGCAGCGCCAAAAGCCAATGCACAAGAATGCGAGACAAACTCCAACCATCCGAGATCCACGATCTTCAACTAAAGTTGCAGCGCACTGTGAAAAACATATATGTTTTATCTAAACTAAAAGCACATTTTAATTTCTTAATACTTTTAATTTGAAAAGTAAATTAAATGTAATTTATAAACATAAATAATAAACATTTAACAACGTTTAAATTAATACGTAAAGTTTACTACCTAAATATTTGCTTTTATAATTCGAATAAAAATATTTACATATGTTACAGCATTTTTAAAGACATACACTTTTTAGTCTCTTTCATTTTTAAATTTTTAACATGTATAAAAAAAAGTTTAAATATTATTCCTATTTACTCGTAGTTATTTATTGTACAAATTAAGCTTATTTATGTGCCTGAAGTTGAGTTTAAAAAGCAGTCGTAGAATAATCGACAAAATGTAGTAACCTTTTTTATTTATTTATTTTATATTGTGCTGATCCATATAAAAAAATCTGGAGGTTCGGTAACATTTATGGGAATTTAAAGGAATATTAATAATAATTATCCATAATAAAATTATTTACTTGGGAATAAAATCATCATGAATATAATAAATATATGAAATATATCTCACTACAAAATACAAACAGTTTAAGCAAAAACCCGATGACAAAAATTATCTGAAGAAAACTGGCACATCATATTCGAGTCTTAACTTCTCCACATTGAAATAAAGTCCACAATACCCTTAATATAAACTTAAAAATGCCACAAAATTTAATATAGTGGGTAAATTAAATTATTTATTTTTATATTTATAAAATATAAAATTCCATATTGCAATGGGGCACAAATCCACTAAATATTTTGGTAAAGCTTGGACACTTATCTAAAAGTCTTTTTCTTGGAAAATCATCGCACAATAGTTTAGAATTTTTTTCAGTGCAGTAACAGCTTTAGGAATAGCAGCAGCAACGGCAATATCAGTAGGAGCAACATAAGCTGCGACAGCGACGTCAACGGCAATCGACAGCGGCCATCGGTAGAGCTGCTGGCAGCGGCAGCAGCAGCGACGACCGCAGCAATAGCAGCCGCAGCAACAACACTCGCAGCAGCAGCAGCAGCAGCAACACAAACAGCAACGTCGACGGCGGCAGCAACTCACGTCAGTTGCTTTGCGGTCGTCGTTCGTTGGAGACGTTTGGAGTTGCTCAGTTGCTCAGTTCCTCGGGATTATTTCACATATTTCCCTTGTGGCACTCCTCGGCGCGTGTTATTCAGTGTTTTGTTTGTGTTCCCAGCTCGCGTTGCCCCTACAAATATTTGAAATAGCGCCAATGGTCGCTGGCAGTGTGCAGAATTGAATCCGGAGCGGATATCTCGGGTACTCCGGCTCTACGGCTCCCAATTCCGGAATTGTGCAAGTTCTTTGGGGCCAGAGTGAAATGAAAGCTGGCAAAAGTGAAACGCCCACAAGAAAATCGGCGAGGTGCTGTTGCGGCAGCTGCTGCTGCTGCTCTTGAAAGAATCTAGCCAAACCACTTGGCCAATTCCACATACATACACGACACACACTCACTCCCGGCCAACAAATTGGTAGAAGCGAAATTTCACCCAAGAACAGGCTCCAAAATCTTCGTTAGCCTGGCTAAAACTTCGATTTCCGTTGGGATTATATCGAGCTATCGCTAGCTTTTGATGGTAATTAAAAGTATTTAATGTTCTTAGCTGGATTCGTAGATTCATATCTACGGGGAATGGCTTGATCTTCAGGTTTTTTTAAAGTAAGCTCAAGTTGTGGCTTAAAAATATTTATTAGAAAAGGTATTAAGCTTGAAAAATGGAATTTGAATTTCTTATATGTAGAAATAATCGAAACTAAGTGCCTTTCTAAGGCATTATTTAGATGTTATGGATCTAAGCTTCCATTGGGAATAGCTTTTATTTGACTTAAAATATCAGGAAATGTTTGGCAAACTTGACTTTTTTTTTAGAAAATCCTTTAATATATTAAAAAAGGAGACTAGCTCTATCCTTTAGTTAAGTTTCCTTTTTGAGTTCCCTAAGGTTTTAAGCAGACTAATCGGTTAAAATTAATCATTTTCCAGGTTTAAATGTCTTTTATCACTTTTTGTTTGTTCAATACTTAATCGTTTTTTTTTTTTCTTGTCTGCTATGAGAGTATTTAAAAATCCATAAAACCCATAATTTTTCACCCGACTTTGACAACTTTTGCTGGCAATTAAACGAAATCATAGTTTTACGCTTGCTTTTTAGCGAACTTTTTCCATGACTTAACCGTAAATTCGCCTGACTTTTGTCGCCGTTTTGCTTCGCACACTCACACACGGCACTTGGATTGGCCTCCGAACTGACCTCTTCGGTGGCTTCTGTGACTTTTCGAGACTTCCACGACTCAACGACTCGGAGCAGCATGTCTTGCCGGATTCCCCGCTTACGGTTTCAAGAATTACGGTTAAGAATCCGCCGTGTGTGTGTTCGAGCATTTTCCGCTGCCATGTTTCTGTGTTCTGTGTTGTTCGGGGTTCCATTAGCTTCACTTTGCCAATGTTGCACGCTAATTATACGCCTCTGTGCCTTACGCGGCTATAGCCAGACTTAGTCGCCGACTCAGAGTCGGAGGTAGACTTAGACTCAAGCTCAGACTCAAAGAGTACATGGAGAGAAAAAATGGGTATGATGATAAAAGCATTACTTAAAGAATGCTTCAACTTAATCTTAATATAAAGTTAGATTTAAATTTCATGGGTCTGTATTTTAGCCGAGAATTTGCATTAACAGAGCCAGAATCTTTGTAAAGAACATGCTGAATTTTTAGTTAACTTCTTTAATATTTCTTCAAGTGTAAATATAGTCTAAGCCTTCGCTCTGGCGTCTAGCTCTGGTTGCGGTTCTTTGGCTCTGAGGCAACGGAGCTTGGAATGCAGTTAATGCTCGTTTGCATGCACAAATAACAGCTGCTGCCTCTCTGCACTCAATAATAACTGCCCCCAAACCGATTCTATCAAATTTCCCTCAATTTGCCATCCGATAAGCCCCTGACTCATACTGTAATCAGGCGTGTGATAAGCAGCTTGCCATAAATATACAAAAATTGTGTCACTTGAGCCTGTGCATCAATTCAACAAATTCAATTAAACTTACATCCCAGCTCAGGCCGCAGAGCAACAAAGCGTGAATAATGCAAGCATATATAGTACATATATAATATGGTAAATAGGAACTACCCTTGAGGAGGTGGTGGAAAAAAACTACTTGTGTATCGACCCATCGGGTTTGTTTACCATATATAAAGCATACGCAGCGTGGCCCGATGGGGTGTATTGACGCTTAGGGGTTGCTCGCGGCTAGCTGACGGCTAGACCTTTCAGTTGGCTAAGGGCTGCACGGGCTGTTTGTCACGGCAACGTGGCCAAAACAAAACAAAGGGGTTAGTTTGTGGTCTAGAGCAGAGAAAAAAAGAGGTGGCCAGTCAACAATATTTGGCCAGTCGAAGGTCCTTGTGTCCCCAGTGAGTGCGTGTGTCCGCGGTGATGTAAACTGCGAAACGAAACGAAAAGAATTGTGCAACCTTGGGAGTAAGACCAGACCAGAATTATTTCACATTTTTCACACACTTCATTGGCCGTCAACAGCATCTCTAAATCAAAGTCCAGACAGTTCATTAGCTCTCAAAAAACAAACAAAACAACAAAAAACGATGACAAAAAGAAAAGTAAACTTTCACATTTCTAATGGCGGCTTTTGTTTCTTCTTTTTTCTTATGTTTTCTGTTCAGCTGAATGCTATGCAAAATGGCAATAAATTTTCTTTGATTTAATTTCTCGAAATTAAAATATTTCTTTCTGCCTTCAGATTATTTCATTCCATTTGCCATCGTCTTCCGCATTCAGAGAGCCAAGATTAGTGGGGCTAGAGCTGTGTGCGTGTCTAATCTGCGGATTCTTGGCTCAAAGTCAGCTGGGGCATTATCACTTTCACTCCACCTCAGTCCCTGGAAAAGCGCTCTTTTCTTTCCGCGCCTTCGGTGCCCAGTGCCCAGTTCATTGTGATAAGTCAAACAATAAAAGAAATCAAACAAAACGCATCCGTTTTGAAAGCCATTTGCATACCTATAGATATAGATATTGAGATATATATATAGGTTTATCTTCATAATAAATGTATGGCAGGTGCAGCACCTGCAGCTACAGCGTAGCCTAAAAAACTGCAGCTCATCAAGTTTCTTTTTTATTATTTCGCCTTTTCTTCGGCTCGAGATGAGGTTGATTTTTGTATTGTCGAGGTGTCTCTCGTCTCTCGGCTCTTGCTGTCAATTGTTTACATTTTCCTTTTCGGTATTTTAGCCGCGACTGAGTCTGCGGCTGCTTAATATGCAAAACATTTTTATTGACCAGGCCAAAAAGCAGTTGACCGCCTCACAGCTGGAATGGCCTTAGAGTCCGCTCTCTATAAAAGGCATTGGAATTATCATTCTGTGGCGGTTGAAACTGAAATTTGAAGTATTTATGGCTCATTGGGGGTTATTCTGGCGGATTCTTTGATAATTGATTAGAAAAATAATTTAATTTAAGTAATTTAAGGGTGTTAAAATTATGCATAATTCACTTGCAAAGATTGAATGAATAAATTAAATAAAATACGATTTGTACGTTTTGGAGTAGTGTTTCATAGAAATATTTCTTAAACGTTTTGCAATATAATTTGTAACAATTAAAACTCTTTTTAATTTACTTCCAGAAAAATCTAAAAATAATATAAAATCAATTGCTATTTCAATTATCATTTACCCAATTGTTTTGTAAACAATTATCACTTCCCCATAGCTTTGCTAATTGATTTGTCAAAACAATAATTGCGTTTCATAAGTAATAAATCATTTTGTGGCCTTCCTCAATTAAATCTCTGAAATATCCAAAAAATATGCTGCAAAAGTCAGGGGAAGAGCCAGTTGGCCGTTGGCTTCCCCTTGGAATTCCCCATTTTGGCGGCCAGCTTGCTTTCCGCCTTGCAATTGACAAATAATCACCAATAAAAAATTCCATTCAAACCAAACAAGACATTTTATGTAAACACGCTTTTTTCGCCAACAATTTCCTTTAATACACAAAATATGCTCAACGAAGGAGGTTTGCGTAATCAGCAGTTTTAGCTTCTTTATTTACATAGCCCCCGGATTGTGCGTACACACATATATAATATTTTGTGTCGTTCAAAAACCTTTCTGCAATGGCAAATAAAAATTAACTTTGTTATTCTTGCCGCGTGCGAAGTAGCAAAAAAAAAAGTGACAACTAGGAACAACATATGGTTATACCTGGCCATATATCCAAACAAATAGAGGTACACACAAAGAGCAAAGGGGGGCAAAAATATTATATGAGAAAAAGATGAAGATGAAGACGGCTAACGAACTGACTGAAAGCAGCTTAAAACCATTTTGTGAGGCAGAAGAAATTGTTTTCGCCGACGCTCCGGTCGCTCGCTCACTCGCTCGCCTTTATGTAATCGCTCATTATAATTGGCATTTGTCTGTGACAAAGACACGTGAACGGGCGGTAAGTAATTGTCAGGTGCGAGGAGGCGGTAAGACAATATTGTGGGCCTCGGTTTGTGCAATGCCATATCGTCACATAGCCCACATCGATCGCCCAGCGATAAGCCCAGGCAGGGCGCATTCATACCGCATCGAGCATACGCAATGTTGTACGTAGCGTAGCATGCGGTTGCCATGATTTCTCACTCAGCGAGTGCTGCGACTTCCTTGAGGCGACAGTTTTGTAATATATATATGTATATATCTACAATAAGTAGCCAGTTTGGGCAATCTAATGGGGCATGAGTCAAAAGTCGAAAAGAGGCTTAAAATACCTGCGCAGATTACACGATTTATAAAGAGCTTTTGCCTTCGCAGATAGTTTTGCTTGTGGAAATTGTTCAGGAAAAAAAACAGACCAAACTTTATAAACACAACTGCTTTTAACTCTTTATTTTATAATTTTTAGTTTTAATTTTACCTGAATTTGTTTGTTTCTTTATCTGAAGCGTTTCTTTGTTTGTTTATCATTTATTTTGTATTTTTTTATGTTCTTACCTACCTAACCTTAAAATCTTTGTTGTGCATTTAATTTGCTGAATGTTTTTCGCTTTTGCTTTATTTTATACAATACGTTGGAGCTGAGAAACATCACTTAACCTTCAGAAAATACTATTAATACTATTAATACTATTATTTAGAAAACAAATACTTTTTAATTAAAAAAATATTATCAAAGCATATATTATAACTTATTTAAGCTGTTAAACAATACAATTAAATACATAAATAAATCTTCATAAAATATTGAAAAATGTATTTCTTATATGTATTAAGAAAATATCGTAACCTTCTGAAAATACTTTTACGTTTAAAAAACAATTAATTGGTATTTTTAAACAATTTAAACTGTTATCAATCTTGATAAAATATAACAAAATGTATTTCTTATATTTTTAAAACACTGCGTATCCTGCAGCAATTACTAAAATTATTAAAAGAACATATATTTTAAATTTTATTATCAAGTTCTTAGACAATCATATAATATTAGGTATTTAATTAAGTTCTTAGCAGGTTTAAATCTTTATCAAATATTGATAGATGTATTTTTTATATCTTAAAAACTGTGCAAAACCTTTAGAAAACGGTTATAGATCTTTATAAAATGTAAAAAAATCTGTTTGTTATATTGTATATTATAATATTAATAAATTTTAAGAATTATTTAATAGGTATTGCGTATTTTACACAATTTAAACTATAGAAACCATGTGTGTAATTTTTTTAACCTGTTAAACAGTTTAAAATCCTCATAAAGTATTATAACATTTCAAGACCCATTGTTCGATTCTTCGAAAAAAATATATTAATGACCCGAATTCTTAAGCAATTCAAATATTTATCTCAGATAATCTGAATTACGAATACTTAGTATTACACATTCCTGCCAGGGGCCAGATAAGAGTTCTGCTTTCTGCAGCAGTTCTTTGTCCCCAAGCTGTTTTCCAATCTAATATATTTATACCATGAATAATGCAGCTAACCCATTAAAAAATACACAACAAATGCAGCTAGACTTGTAAAACAAAAATATTTAATAACAAATAATTGTTCAGAGCCCCCTCCTTCTGGTTCTCTTCAAATATGTCATGCCAGAACTCGTAGAGAAGCGCCGATTAAAATTCCACAACCAGCTTATCGCACATAATTGCTGCGATGAGCCACGCCCTGAAAAATAAATGCGCCTCCATTAATTGCCGGCACCCAATTTGCATTTTGCTTGAACAAGATTTTCACGAGCTTTCTCTTCCACTCTCTCGTTCCAGGGGCAACATCATCACCATCACCATCTTCGCTGGCCGAGAACGTGATCGCCTTCAGGCCGAGATCGGAGTGAGCCAGCGCCGCCGACATGGCGATGTCACCTGTCTTGGATGCGGCGGCCATTGCCGCTCGCCGCGATCTCAATGGGAATAAGACGGCGGCAGCCACACGGACGTGCTCTGGAGCCGCATCGGCTTCGAATTCGCCGCGTAAATCGAAAAAGACTATAATTAATTGGCTGGTGAACACTGGTAGCAGCCACAGCAGCAGTGCTGATAGTGAAAACAATAATCCCAAAGCAAATACCAATCCGAATCCAAATCCGAATCCGAGCGCGAATCAAAACTGCAGCTGCGAATCGCGCGCCTTTCGCGATTTCCGCGGTGTGCAAACTCTGCGTTTGCTGTGGAGCAAGCGCATCAAGAGTGCCAGCGAGGAAGCCTCCAGTCCGGGCCCCCACTCCCACTACCACTCCAACTCCAACTCCTCGCTGGGCACCCTGAAGAAGTTGAACAAGAGCGTCAGCTGTCTGGTGAACGCCTTCAACAACTCAAGGGAGTGTGCAACACCGGAGAAATCGCTGGCCAAACGGGCCGCCAGCTTGCATAATCTGCAGGAAGCGAACACCAGAAATCTCCAGCTGCAGAGGGAAAAGGATAATTTCTACAAGTACAAGAACGCCGAGCAGGCCAGGATGCGGGCCAAATTGAGGAGCGATCACTGTGAGGCCAGTGAAAAGCTAAAAAGTGACGATAGCACCAGCTCACCTGCCCTGGCGGTCTTATCAGCTGGAGATAAGGAGGAGCCAGAGGTGGAGGCGGTGGCGGCAGCAGAGGAGGAGGAGGTGGAGGAGGAGCAGGTCGAGCTGCGGGCGAAGCGAGAGCGTAATCGTGGCGAGCTTTTCAGTCTCAGCGCGACGAGCGCCCTTAACGGCGGCGGCAGTTGCGATTCTGTGAACACCGCCAATTCCCACGCCTCCACCTCGATCTCCTCCAGCGCCACCCACATCACAGCGACGTCATCGGGCACGGGGCAGCGTTCCGGGGGTCGTCGCAAATATAGCTTTAAAACGCACGCCGGCAAGTCGTATCTCCAGCACCATCACTCATTGCGACGGATTAGCAACATGGACATGACGCACTGCGCCAGCTCCAGCTCCAGTGGCGGCACCAGTCTGGTGGCCAAGCTGACGCAGCAGTTCAACGAGATCATCCAGAAGGATGCCCGACTGCTGGACCAGGTCAAGCGGAACAACGGCGTGTGGCTGTCCCGGGGCACCCATGTCTACAAGATTGTGGAGAAGCAGCTCAGCCGCCGCCGAGTCCGGCGAGGAGGGTAGCCGCATCTCCATGGTCCAGCGGAATATCAAGAAGTTCGAGAAGCTGGAGAAGCCCAGTGTGCCGCTGAAGAGCGAGCAGTTGATGCGGAAGCACCACGAACTGATGGCCAGTGGTGGTGGCAGTGCCAGGGGGAGCACTCTTCCGCGTGGTCCTCGGACCAAGAGGAATCTCAAGCTGCCGGCGGGCAGCCCAGGCATACCCGAACTGGCGGTGGTCAGTGAGGAGGTCAAGACCCCCAAGGAATCAGCTAAGCAACCAAAGTTAAGCCCTCCGGAGCCACTGCCCGATGAAGCCAATGGTTGAGAAGCCTCAAGATGAGCGGGACTTTGTGGCGGGTGAGCCAGAGGAGGAGGAGGATCTGCGTCAGAAGCAAAGGAAGCACAAGTATGCCACCATCTATGAGAAACTGCGTTTTACCTTTGCCAAGGGCAGAAAGTCAGCAAGTCCCTCACCCACGAAAGGTAGATCCAAGGAGGAGGTATCCCTGGAAGAGGAGGAGGTGCCCAAAGAGGAGCTTCCCAAGGAAAAAGTACTCAAAGAGGAAGCTCCCAGAGAAACGGAACTAAGGCTGAGAATACCCAAGAAAGAGGTTCCCAGCAAAGAGGAAATTCCCACAGAAGAACCTCACAATGGGCCAGCTCCCAGTAACCCAGAGGATCCCTCACCCATTCTCGCCCTGCCACCCTGCATTGATGCTGACTCAAAGATCCTGGATGCCCTCGAAGCTGTGGACGACAAGCTAAAGGTGCTGAATCCCCCAAGTGAAATGTCCTCGCAGGATGGCGAACTTCTACTTGGAGCCAACAATGACTTCGAGCAGCGCATCCTGCCCAACAACTCGTTCGTCTACCAGGCGGCCAACAAGCAGATCTCCAACAATCAGATCCTGCTCAACCAGGCGGTGAATGTCACCCTGGTCAATGCCATCGAGGGCGAGCAGATGATCATGGAGCAGAAGCAGCTGCTGAAGGACAGGGCCTTGGAGCTCAAGGCGGAGCAGCAGAAGGAGGAGGAGCTGCCGGAACCCGAGTCCATCTACGAACCCATCACACCCATTGGCAGCGAGACCAAGACTGAAACCCCGACCTCCAGTCTCTTCAAGATCGCCGCTCAAAAGTCGGAGATCGTGGAGGACATATACCAAACCCTGGAGGAGGCCGCCAAGATCACTGCCAAGCCCAAGCTGAACATCTGGCTGGAGGGCTACGAGTCCATTGCCGGCTCCCAAGAGTCATCTCCGCCTGCCTTCGATGGCTACGAGTGCATTGGCCACGAGGAGATGGTCAGCACGCCCATAATCCTGGGAACTGGCACCTTGGGCCGGAATACCCGAGACCAGCTGCCGGAGCTGCCAAAGCCCATGAGAGTGCTGCCGAAATCCACAACGCCTCTGCGTCCCGCTCCTCCCAAGCCAGGCGCCAAGGAATCCGAGGAGGATGAGAACATCTACGACACCATCAAGGGCTGCTACGAGTCCATGCACTGCAAGACCTCCTCCTCGTCCTCGTCCAGCGGGGCAACCACCACCCTCGCCACAGATGCCATTTCCCTGGGCTCCAATTGCTACGAGAGCATTGCGCACTTCCGCAAGGCGAAAATGGCCACGGGACAGAGCCAGTCAACCGCCGGCAGCTGCATCCAACTCTCCAGCAGCGGCTCCACGCTGACCATCTCCTCGGACCACAAGACCAACAGCCTGTACGAATCCTCCTTGGCGGCCAACGGCTGCGTCGTCTACGGCGGCAGTGCCAGTGTGGGCTGCCGCTCCTCTGTGGGCAGCAGCGCCGGGAGTCGGGACAGCGGCAAGCCCGGCGACAAGCGATCCTCGATAGCGGGCTCCAGCGACAACAGCGATGCCTGGGTGGACATCTCTGATGGGGAGCATGGACACACGAAGGTGGAGCTGGCCACCGAGGCTCAATTCATTGTGTGAGTATAACTTTAAGATCCTGTTTTTGGGGAAACTTAGGATTTAGAATTAATATTAAGCCGGAAATTAGGAAAGTGGTTCTAGGGAGAGGTTTCTGAATGCTTTGTTTATAGCTCTCGAACAGATAAGCTATCAATTTAATCTTGTGTTTACTTTTTGCAACACAATTTGTGCGCTGCACAGCCATTTTTATAATTTCCCATTAAAAATCGCAATAGATGAGCTGTTTTATATTAAATATTTAATATGAATAATAATTAATATATACCAACAGTTACTCCTTGTGATAATAAATGCCTCTTTTTAGTAAAAACTTACCAATTATAGTCCGATTTTAGTATTTTTTAAAGTCAACTCTGGTTTATATTCACACATTAAAGGTTTTTTAGATCAAGTAAAAGTAATATAGAGAAAACATCGCAATTTTTATTGTCATTTTCCTGCACAACGGAACTGCAATTCCCCTCAAAAACGGACTGTGTAAATTCTGCGTATATTGCTTATCAGTTTGTTTGGGTTTCGCCTTATCTAATCGCCTTGGGCCAAGACAAGAACCGCAGGGGTTCCGACCGGCTCAATTGCTGTTGCCGTCAATAAATGGTGCAACTTGAATATATTCTTTATATATATTTAAGCCGATGAGTTAACGTTGACCCCAAAAACTATACTGAAATGCAGGTCAAGGTGGCTGGCGTTGAGCTCTTGACTGGAAGTTTTAAACGTAAAAAGGAATAATTAAAACAGAATATAGAATTTAAATATATTTACTATCTTTTATACATTAAAAAAAGGCTACTTAGTCACTCTGTTATTTTTATTTGCATAATCTCATTAATAAGTAAACAAAGACGAGGAGATAAACGCTACGACGTCAGAGAAAGCAAAACAAAACTAATTGCTGTAAGCGATACCTAAAAGCTATATTAAAAATTAATATATAAAATACATAAAGAATTTAACAAAGCTTCTACCAACATTTTTTCCTTAATTACTATTAAGTTGTCAAACAAACTTTGTGATAATTTCAACAAATTAAGAATCATTTAATAATCATTCCCTTAATTAGTGAAATGTCACGCTCTGCTCTGCTCCATTTCTTTTCCATTAATTTTTGAAGTTGCAACACTCAGCCGGCTGGCTGATTGGAGCTCTTCCGAGCGCCAACTCTTTCCCCCCACTAACTAGACCACTGACCTACAATTTGCTATGTTATCAGTCGATAAGATTGACTGACTCTGACGGGCCTCTTGAGGGAAACCCTAGAAATTCTGAGAGTCGAGAGGCAATCCAAGCACTCTTGCCAGTCAGCACCCAGCATGGTTGGAGGAAGAACCACATCAGAGGGCTCTTTCCCGCTTGATCGATCGGCTTTTGGGGGAATCTTCAAGTACTTAACCGCAACTATTTTAAGTCAATTAAATTAAGCATTAAGCAGTGAACGATTTGGTGTAAATATCTTTGCCCTTGTCCACTTTCAGTGTTCGGGAACGCTTTAAGCCGCATCGCACACGCAGCCCCGATTGGTCGAAACGCATCAGAGACAAAAGACTGCAGAAGAAGGCGATAAGCTGCATTGAGGGTGAGTTATATCTATATAGAGTATATATATATATAGAATTCTGAACAATAGTTATGGCTGTAGATAAGCCTTAATTGCTTAAGGAACCTAGGAAAGTGTTTACTGTGAAGAGGGAAACGTTATAAGCTATTTTTAACTTAAATGGTAGAACAACAGGTAGTTTTACGTATTTTAAAAAAGATATCACAGATTTATAATTTTGTTTATTTATTTTATTATCTTACTTTTACATTTATTCCATTTAATTGTTTATTATATTTTGTACGTTTTTTTTAAATTTTGTGTACTATTAATCGTATAAAAAATCATAACGCAAAATCTATTTATTAAAAGTAAATTATAAAATAAGATTTAAAAGCAGTTTAAGATTTTTATTTAATTAAGCACAATTTTTCTTTTTTTATTAAACAAATTAATGTATAAAAATATTACTACAAATGAAACAATTTTTGTTACAAAAATCGAATCTTTTGGCTACAACAAAATAAAATCTTAATACCAAATGCATTTATTAAAAGTAAGTTATAAAATAAGAATTTAAAGTTAATTAAGAAATATTTTTGATCAATTAAAAACAATTATTTTTGTTTATTAAACAAATTAATGAATAAAAATATTACTACAAATTAAAAAAATGGTTATGTTACAAAAATCCACTCGTTTGCCCCACAACTAAATATTTGTTGTTATTTTAATTTTTAAATTAAATATGTAAATAGTGAATACCCAAAACTTACTCTAAAACAAGTTACCAGTAATTATATTTAATTAAAAAAACGTTTACAAACTTTGGTTTAAAATTCAAATCCCACATATTACGTATACGCATTACGTATGTTCGTTCGAAAACATTACGTATACGCTACGTAATCCAGCTTATAATCCAAAAGTTTGCCTTGTTTCGATCGCTTGGTTTGTGTCCGCGCTAAGCTTTGCCATCCACAACTGTAACTGTCCGTTGAGTTGAGTGTGTGGACTCTACGATTGTGACTTTGGCGAGCAAAACCCCACTAATTATCAAATGTTTAATTGCTGCGAGCGCCGCTAGCTATTTTGCCTTTTGATAAATATGCATAAATGGCAGCCGTAGCCCAAGAAAATGCCAAAAGTGAAGCGGAACCCGTAGTGATTAACAAGGCGAGCAGCTAGCAGAGCGTTTAATTGGCCGAACAACCTTTTTTGTTACAAATGAGAGTGAGAGTGAAGTAAGCCCAGCTTACGGAGAGCGGAGAGGCAGCGCGACAGGTTCCACACAATGCCCATAAAGTGGACGCAATGTGCAATTTGCCTCGTTGTTGTTGTTGTTGCCGCAGCATTGCTCTCCGTGGGGATCCGTGTGGATCCCACCTCTCATTCGGTAAAACACGCTCCACTCGAACGGTCCGAAAAACTCGGCGGGCTGTTAAAACAGAATTTGTGTGATAAATGTGAATATCGGTGTGCATAATTAATGATGTTGCTCTAATAATAATAAGCTGAGAAAAATAAACAAAAGAAGACCAAATAAAATTAAATGTAACAAACGCATTAGCAGAGCTCTCAAAAACACACAGAGAGTGAAAAATAATTGAGAGAGCGAGAGCGAGTGCAGTTTGCAGTTACAAGTTTTTTGTGCGCTTTTTTGTACTCATGTGGAGACGTCACGAACTGAAACCGATGCCGATGATTTTATTGTTGCCCTTCCACCGTCCACACCCAACCCCAAACCCCGCATCAACCCCTCTCTGAGTTATTGTTGCTTTTTTGTTTGTGGCGATGACGAAATTGTTTAGCGAAAACGAAAACCAGTCTAGAAACATAAAACGCCAGCCAACAGCTCGCAGGGCAACCTTGAAGAAGTCTTAACGAAACACAAAGCAAAACAAGGGAAAAAGCGTTGAGATAACCGTTGTACATCCAAAGGAATCGCGATTTGCCAATTTGCCAATTTACCAATTCGGCGGATGACTTTTGCAAAAATAGTTGTAACGAGCACGAAAAAAAAAACACCCCTCTTCATAATGGGCAACTATTGCAACAAAAGCTTACAGGCGATGTGCAATGTGCAGTGCGAGTTCGAGTGCGAATCCGAATTCGAAATCGAGGAAGCATGTTTACAGCGCACACAGAGGAAAATTCATTACTACAAAAGTTGACATTTCTTAAATATTCCTTTCAATTGATTGTAAAAATGAAGAATTAATATTACAAATAGCTTGTAGCTTTGAGTAATGGCATGTTTTTAAAGCTATGTACATTTTTGTTCAAGAATATGGATTTATTAAGAAATCTTCGTAATCTTGAGTTCATTAATTAGCAGATCAAAACGTTATAATATAATGGAAATTCCATTTTAAATACAATGCTTAACACAAACTTGAGATTGAGTTCTAGGTAAATGTACCTAAAAATAAACCAATTACAAAAAAATGGAAAAGTGAAAGCCAGAATTATATTATATTATAAAAAGAATTGCAGAAAGAAACCTTATCGGGAACATAATATAGATTTCCTTTGAAATACTGAATAATTAAATCATTTTATATTCCTCTTCTTTAATAACTAAATTTGTGTGTAATTAAAAGCACCCCAACAAATTCTCTCAGTGCTACACGTAATCCTACAAAAAAGGCTTTGTGCGAAATATTCGATAGTGACTCTGCAGCAATCCCCGCGCCCAAAAGGAGAGTTCAGCGAACGCAGTTGGCAATTGGAAAATATCTTGTAATTGCTTCATGTTTCACGGGTGAAACCGAGGCTCGCTTAGGCTTAGCCCGCTAAATGGAAATTCTCAGCTTAACTTTTAACTTTTACCCGGGGCACGTTCAACTCTCTGGCTCGTTACGAATACCGGCTACGAACTTTGCTGTGTTATTTATTTGTTTTTTTCTGTCGTCGCCCGACACGCAACGCCCGCAGCGAAAGTGTCGTGGAAATTCAGGCTTGAGCCCAGAGCGAATCAGACTCTGACTTTGGGGCGATGCAATGAAAATTTATGAGCCCACTTGTCGCATCCAGGAAGAGCTCATGCTCGGTTTTGGGAAGCTACGGAATGGATGCACATTTCCAATTAGATGACAGGGCAGCCTCGAAAATGGAAGCTACGAAAATGAAAGAATGTTGCAACAAATATCAATTAGGTGACTCCAAGATGAAGCCTATGACGGGGCAGAAATAATCTCTAATTACCAAGAAACATGCATATAATAAATAGTTTGACTGAAGATTGAAACGTTTTTGAAGAAATGTACCTTAATTCAAAATGTTGAGCAAGGTTTTCACTTTACCATTTAGATGACTAAGGCATACATTAGGGAACAACAAATACTGCATTACTTACTGGAAAACTAGATAATTTGTTATATACGAGGCCTTAAATTGTTTCACTTAAAAACAAATAAATAATTTATAACAAATTTGTAATTGGTTGCATGCTGAAAGATCAAACTCAGTCTTGGGTTTTCCGAAATGAATGATTCATTTACAGCAAATGCGCAAAAAAACCTACCTAAAAATAAAACCCTATTTAGCACTCTCTTAAAATCAATTTAAATAAACTTAAAAGCAAAATTTTGCTGAAGGGATTATAATTTTCAAGTTTAACCGAGACATTTGGTTGCTATCTCAGCTATCAGCTGGCAGCTTGTTTTCTTACGTGACCAAGAGACGATTGAAAGGCAATGACATCGTTTGGCACTTAATAATCTTAACCTTAATGCGTCGTCCGATCAATCAACCGTTGGATGCGATCCGCTGATCAACTGGACTTCTTTCTATCTACAGTGCAGAGCATTAATTGTTAATTGCCAGCGAAGAAGAAACAACAGAGCAGAATCGACCGGCCTTGCACTTGCTGTGCATTCCATTAAACAAAAGAGACCCCGGGGATCAGCTTCCTCAGCTTGTGTTGTGTGAATGCAATTTGTACACTACACCATTCTGCACACTCGCTGTTTACGAATGTATCCCATTGCTAGACCATAGGAGATCTCTTTTTCTGGTACCATCTCTGCGGTTTCTTTGTTCGCCTCGCCGAGGCGATGGGGCGGCTAATGAAATAAACCATTTCCGTATTGGATATGAACGTGTTCGCTTTGCACGCACCAACAAAGGCCTAAATTCGCGCAGAGAGAAAGAGCGAACTGAAGCCTGTACGTCAGCAAAAACCTGAAACCGGTAACATTGAGCTGGCCGAGATCCCAGCTCCTTGTTTTCGAGCCAGAACCAAACTCTCCAGCGGCCCACGCGCAACAAGTGTCGCCGCCAAAAAAGTATCTCGTTTCGTTCAAGATATGTACACATAGACTGGGACAGTTAAGGCTAAAATAATAGCAGAGAACTGGGTTTTCTTTAATAAATAATAATTGAATAAATTAGCACTAAAAGAGGACTTTTATAATATACAAATTATCAGGTTTCATGGGTTTCTTTTATATTATTAAAATGATAATTTTTCATGGGTTTCTTTATTAAAAATTAGCTAGACTTAGACAAATGAATGATTGATTTGGTTTCTTATAAAGTTGTTTTAATATTTCCCTAAGAGAATTATATAACAGCAATCGATCTATAAATTCCCGTTCCGTTTTGTCATTACAAGCTGTTAATTCATAGCAATTATGCTCTGCATTCTTGAGTGCTATTATTGGGGCCGCAACTGTAGATGGATTCATGCCATATTAAACTCATATTCATGCTCAGATCGGCTTGCAGATCTTGACTCAGTGCCTGGTTTATTTTATCTCTGGTCTCTCTGCTGCTCTCTGCGGAACCGGTTGGCATTCGCTGCGCTTGCCTGCCTCCCCATCTCCATGATATTACGTATACGTAATATGCGATCAGATACCATCCATCTAGCACTCAGTGTTGGAATTTAATGTTCTCCGGCTGGAATTTTCTAAGTTTCCACATGGCTTGCTGGCAAAAGTGTATGAAAAAAATGGCTTAAATTCATTTGAAAATTGCCAAATTTCGTTAGTTTTCAGGGCATTTGATGTGCGGCACCTGCCACACCGCTCAGCCCATCATGGTGTTTGATTTTCCAGCTATGTATAGTATGTTAATCACACTCCGCACTGTGCCCAGAGAGTGACTGTCTGCATTCAACCATGATTCCATTATAATTTGCGCTATTTTGCATGCCCCTGCCTTTGGGTGTTTGCTATTATTTTACTTTATTTTAGCTAAGCTTGGTTTAGTCCAGTATGGCACTCGCCGCGCCGCCTACGGTCTGCTCTGGCTGATATACTATACGGCTTATAAGGCCAGCTTTTATGTGGTTGTGACACTCGGAGAGTCGGTTTAATTAGCATATCGGACATGGTGGACTAGTGGACTGTGGGCTGGGTATTTCAATCAGAAAAGGGCAGACAATTGCAGCAGCTTTAATTGCTTTCAATTGAGTGATTTCTTCCAAAGAACAGAGTTCAAAATTCCACAAGAGCAGCCACAACTCCACACTTGAAAGAATAAATTTGTTCATATTTAATGCATGTATTCAAGAAAAAGTGATTAAAATATATAAAACAATAATACAAATCGAAAATATATCTCAGATTTAAAGCAACATCATTAAGTCAACACTCAAAAAACAACTGAAAACTCCTTTTAACAACAGAAAACTTGCCATAAAAAGACTAATTCCATAAGGAGATAATTACATATGACACTGAAAAGATATTAACTACCCACTCTTTATGGCAAACTTCTAGAATAGAAAAGAAAATAGTTTATTTTTGAGTGAATCATTTATTGATTGACAGGCGTTTGACCCCCAAAGATGTGACTTGATGTCGTCAATTAATCCCAACAACGACCAGCGCCAGAGCTGCTCCAGCAGCCTGAGCAGCAGCGGTCATCCCGCCTCCGATTTGGTGACCCTTCCCCGCCAGCGTCGACCCCGTGCCGCCGGCGAGGTGGCGGTGACCAGCGGTCAGCATAACTCCAGCTGCGTGTATCTCAATGGGCCCCTGGCCGCCGAACCAGTGCGTCCCAGTGCTCCAGAACCGATCTACCAAAACGAGGCGGCAGCCATCAGCCAGCGTTGCAGCCATGCCCACCAAAGGGCCCAGCTGCTGACCTCCATGCGGGTGCGTCACGAGGTGTCCCCGGAGGGTCACGAGCATCCCACAAAAGTCGTGATGACAGTGAGCACTTTCGTAGGTTCGTTCTGGTAGCAAAAGTATTAAAAGTATTTTAATCTTAATTTTAAATATATATTTAAGTATTTAAATATTAATTTAGATGTAATAAAACGTATAATAATAGAGTTTTTTAAAAAAGATCATGGATTAAGTTTTAAAGTTATTTTTAAGATATTCCGGCCTTTAAGTCCTTGCCATATTTTATTTATTAAGGTTAATAATTATTAGAAATTATGTATATATTAAACCAACTTTGAACTCCATTTTATTTATAAATAATTTAATTTTAAATCTCCTTCAGACGACTCCGATCACTACTACGAGACGCTGTCGCCTCTGGGAAACAAACGCCATTCGACGCAGTTGCTGCGTCCTCAGCAGGATGTGGTTCGAACCAGCGGGATCCGCTCATCGCAGCGTCGCTCCAAGAACCACTCCGCCTCGGCGCATGCCCTGGGCGAGCATGTGATCATCTCGGATGACTACGACTCCTTTGAAACAGACAGCGATGATCCCGGCGAGGGTGAGCCGGGCCAGCAACAGCGAAATGTAAGTACTTTAGTTCCTATTTAATTATTTATATTCTTATTCAATTAATTTCCCATTCCAGCAAAACGACAGCGGTGTGGACATGCGCAACCATCGCCTGCCGAAGCCACCTCCTCCCCAAAACCAGGTGTACGAGTTCGTGCGCAAGTTCCGGGACTTTATCTCCAGCAAGAAATCGCCGAAGGGCAGCCAGCAGAAGCTGTACGAGAACACGCCGGCGGCCACGCAGTTCTACGTGGAGAGTGGCAAGCGGCAGGCGGCGGAGGTAAGGGAGTACGAGAACACGGAGTATGTGCAGGAGAGGAATCCCCCGGCCACTAGTCCGCACCAGGAGCAGGCGCCAGTCCTGAGGGCCAAGCAGAAAAACGGCAAGAGTCTGCGCTCCCGTCTCCGCAAGAGTCTGGTCGGGTCCAGCTTCGACACCAAGCACCTGGCCTCTTTAGCGGAAACACGGAGCACCTTCTATGTGGAGGACCCCGAGGGATCGCTGCCGGCCCTGCAGTTGCCCTCGCCGGAGATCCATGGCTCTGGGGAACTGGACTCTGGTTTCTGCGAGAAGACCTGCACGCCCACGGTCGAAGCGCAGAAGTTCTCCACGGTGGCCCGCAAGGCCAAGAAGGAGGCGAAGGCCAGCAGGCGTCGCACCACCATCGGACTGCGTCCCCACGATCCGCCACCCCCGCCACCGCCACCGATTGGAGGCAACAAGTCGCCCACGGATACGGAGCTGCGGGGAGAGGAGCTGTCTGGCCAGACCACCTCCTGGTATGCTGAATGCGGTGTCTTCAAGCAGGCCACCAATTTGGCCAGTTCTCCGCGTGGCGACGAGCCAGTCACGCCCACGCCCAGTGCCGGAGGCGTCAGCTCGTGGTACGCGGAGTCGGGTCTCTACCAGACCAGCGGCATATCCGTGGCCAGTTCCAGCGGCAGCTCCGGCGTCTCCACGGGCAACGAGGCTGGTCTGGGCGACGAGCTGAGCTCGGAGCCGCACAGCCTGTTCTCCAACGAGCCCCTCTATCAGATGTACAGCGCCGCCAAGCTGGAGGTGAGTGTGGCTAAGAAAAACAATTAAATTCAACCATGAAATTAAATTCCATGCATCCACTTGCAGTCCATCACACGGGACCTGGAGGCGCACGAGGGCTCGGCGGATGGCTACGAGGAGATTGGCCACCATCCCAAGCAGAAGGCGGAGCCGCTGGCGAAGCCGCGACCCACCGCCCTGCAGCTGGTGGAGCCCAAGAACGGACCGTCGCGCACGCTGTGGAGTGAGATCCCCGAGGTCATTCAGTCCTGCATTCTGCGTGAGTATTTCTTTATATTTTTACTTTAATAATTATTAACAAAATAAATACATTTTGCAGCCACCTTGACCAGCAGGGAGCGCAGCTTGCAGGAGGCCAAGTTCGAGATCATCACCTCGGAGGCCAGCTACCTTAAGTCACTGAACCTGCTGCGCCGCCACTTCATGAACCACGGCGCCTTCATGGACACCTCCGTGCTGAGTGGCCGCGATCGGAAGGCGCTCTTCTCCTACATCGTGCCCGTGCACGAGTGCTCCGAGCGGCTGCTCACCGAGCTGGAGGCCTGCTGGCAGGACAACATTATGCTGCTGGGGCTGAGCCGCTGCATCTACGAGATCGCCGAGCGGCACTTTCACGTCTACGTGGCCTTCTGTGAGCACCAGGGACGGATGGATAGGACGCTGCGGCGGCTGAAAGGAGGCCAAGGAGTCGGGTGCCTTCCAGCAGCACCTGGAGCGGCTGGAGCAGAGTCCCAGCTGCTGCGGCCTCAACCTGCACTCGTTCCTGATGCTGCCCATGCAGCGCATCACCCGGCTGCCGCTCCTCATCGATGCGGTGTTTAGCAAGGAGTCGCCGCTGAACCGCGAGGAGTACGAAAGCTGGAAGCTGACGCTGGCCCTGGTCCAGAAAATAGTGGCGCAGTGCAACGAGGCGGCCAATCGCTGGGAGCAGCGCTACGAGCTGCAGCGGATTGCCAGCCAGCTGGAGTTCCCCTCGCACCTTCGTGTTCTTGCCATTGCGCCCATGGGCGTGCCGAAGCCGGGCGCCAAGCCGCGCTTCCTGGTCAAGCGGGGGGAGCTCACCCACCTGATTTGGCGCGGCGAGGATGCCAAGCTGACCTTCGGCAAGCGCCTGACCAAGGCCAGCATCTATGCCTTCCTCTTCTCGGACCTGCTGGTGCTCTGCAAGCGTCGCGGCGAGTCCAACTTCACCGTCTTCGATTACTGCCCGCGGAGCATGCTGACCCTGGCCGCCGGCGACACGCTGCCCCAGCTGCCCACCAAGGACCTCAAGGACCAGGCCGGCAAGAACCTCATCCTGATGACGCTGCTGGAGAACTGCGACCGCAAGACTGTCGAGCTGGTAGGTGTAACTTCCCCTTCTTCCCCTCAATGGAAGTTAATCCCCGTTCTCCGCAGGTGCTGTCCTGCCCCTCGGTGTCCGACCAGCAGCGCTGGCTGCAGGCCACGCGACCGCCCGAGGCGGAGACGCCCGGCGAGAAGCTCTACGAGTCCTGGGACTGTCCGCAGGTGGTGGCCAAGCACAGCTACGAGTCCGACGAGCCGGATGTCCTTCAGCTGGAGCTCGGCGATGTCGTCAACGTTTCCCGCAAGCTGCCCGATGGTGAGAAGAGCTTCCAACTATTCAAAACAATATATTCAAGCTCTCCCCATGATTTTGTTGCAGGCTGGTACCAGGGTGAAAGGATTCGGGATGGCGCCGTCGGCTGGTTCCCAGGAAGCTACACCGAGGAGCTGAACTCGGCGCACGTTCGCGCCCGCAACCTTAAGCAGCGGCACCGCCTGCTCACCTTCACGGCCACCTACCTGGAGGCGCAGAAGAGCAAGTGACCTGGGTCAGCTCAAGAGCTGAGCAGGCGAGCAACGCCAACCATATTTAGTCCGCAAACCAACTCTAAGTGAACTACCATATACCATTATATATACATATATACACTGTAGGAAATGTGATAATTATTTAATTCAAAGTCGAAGCTGATGAAAAGGGAATCTTAACAATTTCTTCCCCTAGCGACTAAGCCTTAGCGAGTAGTTGTATTTATGGATAATTGTGTGTTGTTACCTAAGCGAATTCTTGATAAATAAATGAAATAAATAAGAAAAACATTAGCTTTGGAAATATAATTTATATATTTTGATTATGATGTTTTGTTGTAAGAAGTGCAGTTTTCAGGATGTAATACATATAATTTCCTTACGATACGAATCCTATTTCAAGTAGCTCTCACAGGTATAGCAATGCTTGAGTGTGCGGTTCTGGACATACATTTCACCTTTATATAATTTATCGCAGTGTTCCAGTCCGCTTGAATTGTTTGGCTCACCGGGATACCAAAGGTACGAGGCCACTGGCCTTCCACTGGGAAGCCAAACATGGCGATCTGGCGTCTTAAAGTCATTACCAAAGGTCCAGTAGTGATCTGTGTCCTGTTGGTCATCGAAATATCTCTTGATGGTGTTGTACTTATTTGTGGTTTTGAAGGAGACTAAATTGCAGCCCATGGACTCGCAGGCCTTACGGGCGCCGTACCAATGCCTCGCCTTAGTGCTTTCAAAATAGTACATTGTCCCTTCTATATATAATAGGGTGAAAGATACTTTAAAAGGGAAGGAGGTTACAGAGAATTATATTTAGAGGATAATACTATTAAAAGCGATAAGGAAAGGATCTTTCACCATTTGGTGAATTACTTGCTCCTGATAAATGAAGCAAACCAAAGAAAACCAGCAATCCACTGCACAGCGAACGCATTTTGCAAATACTATTTTGGTTTTTCTTAATATTATTCCCTTTTATATTTGTGGTAAATCGCTAAATAAATGTTTAATTATTGTTTGGAACAGATAATATGATAATCACCTTTTAAAGTCAATGAACTTGGCCTCTATCTTATCTTATTAATAACTCGGTCGTCGGGTCTTACCAGAAGAATGCGGAAAATTTGCATAATAAAAAATAATCCGAAAATTTCATAATTTCTTAAGTATAGAATAGATAAAGATAGATAAAGAAATAAATATATAAAAGTGGTATTCAATTATTCAAACTCCATAAGTTTTCATTAAATAATTTTAATCACGGTACTAAGGAGTTAAATTGAGCTCGCTCTTATTTTCGGTCTGAGCACCCCAAAGGTCCGATGGTACGGGCTTACCACTTGAGGACTATGCATGGATGCCCAAGATGTATAAAGTCAGTTCAAGATGTCCAGTAGCCTTTGGTTTCTCCCATATCATCCATAACCCGATTGATGCCGTTGAATTCCTCTGCTGTCTCAAATAAAATGAGGTGAAGCCCATTCTTTCGCAGGATCTACGGGCATCATACCAGTAGTTACTTCTTTCATCGATATAATACAATTAGTCGCCATTATAGAATAGATATTTTCTAGTAACATTCACAAGATTCACATTATGGATGTAGATGATTTTAGTAATTTATACCTTTAAGTTAAGGATCTCACCATCACTGGCTTCAGACATAATCAGGCGCAGAAGCTGCACTCTCTAAGTATTTTGCAAAAACTTATTTTTTACTGGGTTAAAGATAATATTGCAGTTAACTAACCTAAATACCTATACGATACTAGGATGGCTAGTCCAATACGTATCATTTATAACGTTGCAAAATTCGGTCTAAAAGTACAAGTCTTGAAGTACAATAATAATAATAGCAATGCAATCATTTTCCTAACGTTTCATGATACTTGGTCTGTCCTCCACTTTTTAAACATTTCCTCCCAAAAGTATGTATGCCAAATAGTTTATGTAAATTACTGGTAAAATGTAGGAAACCACTTTACATAGCCTTCATTTTTGGGGCGATTATTCAGCTAACTCGTTTTTTTTTTTTATATTTTTTATAGGATTCACATTTTGGATTGAATTTGAATACGTTTTTTTGGTGTTTTGAGCATTTACAATCAAATAATCCCATTGTTTTTTAAAAAAATTAATATTTTATGCAAGCGATTCTAAATTCGAGATTGAAAAATAAGCCTGATAAGCACTTGTCGAAAGTAAAAGCTTAGATTTACTAACTCTTTTCATATCATTATACGACATATTAATAAAAATATATCGCTCAATACCATGTATAAAATATGGTAAACATTCATACAACCCACTTATAAATATATATACCCCATAATTAAAACACGCCACGTCGCAAGTTTATGTTTTCAGAGTCTGTTTATATTCTTTCTTGCAAAAATATACACACATTTCATTTCAGCAGAGCTCGAGAGTGGCTCCTCGAATGCTTCTTAAATTACTTCCGTAGTAGTAGCTGCACTCCATCCCTAGGGTATAAATTGTAAGTGTATACAATTAATTCTACGATTATATTACGGCTGTCATAAATTATTAAATCTAAATCAAGCACTACAAAATTGGGGGGGGGCAAGATATGTTTTCTGCGTTCGATCGATCCGATAGTAGCGCAATCTGACCCAAATAATTTACAATACTTCTTCATGGGAGCGCGATGAGTGGATGGATGTGGTAAATTTCGATGAATCGATGAATCGATGAAGTGGTCGAGTGGTTCGAGGACTAAGGCTAAGCTATGGCTCACTAACGTATCCTGCATTAAGGCGCTAGATTCACACACTTTCCTATAAATATAAATATCACAAAATCAGTGAAATGAAAATTCGCTGGAGTATTTGCTTGTTTCGCTTTTTGGATGAGAGCAGCGACTGAGGCTGGTTGAATGGTTCGGTTCTTCAGCAGACGGCGACTGCTGTCACCTGTCACCTGAAGCTGATGCCGCACTTGCGACTGATCTTGGGCGTGTGTATGTAGGCGATGGACAGCAGCAGCGGCACATCGTTCTCGGAGAGCTGCAGCGGATTGGTGATATCGCTCAGCCGGCAGGGATCCGTTTCCAGCAGGAAGGCGGCCAGAGTCTCCGATTGCAGATAGATCTCCTGCAACTTGGACTCGAGAAACGACAGGCACTGCAGAAAAACAAAAAAACCCATTAGAAAAGTCTCTCATTGATCAGATCAAAGGAATATCTACCTCATAGGCGGGTATGCCGCCGGCATGCATGGCCTGCACGGTTTCCAGCATGCTGGACACCAGCTGTGACATGCCCACCGGCGAGCTCTGGCCACCGGCATACGGAAACTGCTGCGTTTGCGACGAGATGAGACGCACATCCCACTTGTCCATGTCCGCCACAATGGCAATGTTCTCCGCCGGCTGCGAGATGAGCGAGGCAGAGCGCGCGGCCAAGGCCAGATCCTCGCGCAGATGCATTTCCCATTTGTTGGGGGGAGCACAAGTGCCCTGGAAAATGATAAAATATTAATTATAATAATCTGTTAAGTGGCTTCCGCTTCCGCTTCCGTTTGGACACCCACCTGGAGCACCATGTCGGAGACGTAGTGATCGCTGACGCTCAGCAGCAGCGAGGGAATGAAGCCGGCGCGTAGTTGTTCGCCCGGAGAGTCGTCGTCCTGCGGCAACTCCTTCACCCCAGGAACGGGCAGCTTGAGCAGTTGCTGGGTGACATTAACCGCCGCACACTTGGCTGCCACCGAGGACACTGAGCTGCGGCCGGAGGGCACTCGCTTGGGCTGCTGCTTGCGCATGTACGTGGTCTGCGGCATCGTCGTCGTGGAATTGAGAGGCTCCGCTGACTTGAGGGTGTCGATGGAGGCCGCCGAGTTCACCGACTGCAGCGCCTTGGAACTGGACACATTTTGATTGTAGCAGTGGACTTCGTCCGTCTCGAACTCCAGCTCAGTGGCGTTGGAGGGTGTCTGGTTCCAGGTGGTGGCCGAGGAGTTTAGACCGCCGCCACCACTGCTGCACACCACACAGCGATCGGTGCTGGTGGTGGTGGTGGCTGTTGTTGTTGTCGGAGTTACGGGTGTCGGCGGAGCAGCTGTGGAGCTGCTGCTGGCCGCCAGGGTGGCGGTGCTATCGCTGCCCTTGAGAGCCGCCGCCGCCGCCTCGCTGGCCTCCAGCTTGGTGGCCTTGTCCATGAGCAGGTCGTAGTTGGACATCAGCAGGTTCTTGCTCTTCATGTAGTTGGTGGCAATCTGCGGATACTGCTCAAAGTTGAACTTCATGCCCGAGTGCTTGCTCCGGTCGTGGGTCCGCTGATGCTGGGCGCACAGCATCAGGCCGGGTTTCGTGCTGTGGTCGTGGTCGTGGTGGTCCCCCCCACTGAGATCTTCGCTGCTCTTCTTCAGATTGACCAGCGGCTCGTTGTCGCCGAGGACGAAGACGACGCCATTGCCATTGTCCACGGCTTGCGAGGTTTGCCGACAAATGCCGTGCTCGCGCTCGATTAGCTTGTGGCAGTGGTCGAAGTGTATCTGCTCCTCCAGACTCACGTTCTCCTTGATGGGCTCGATGCCCCAGGTCATGCGATCGCTCTTGCCCATGCTGTTCTGGGTGATGAGGTCCGAGAGGGACAAGTGCGAGGCCCTTCTCTCGTGGCTCAAAGGCTCAAAGTCGGCCGCCTTGATCGTCGCCTGCTGCTGCTGGTCGCCCTCCACTGAGAAGCTGCTACAGCGGCGCTCTAGCTTACGATTAATGATCCGAATGCCCTTCTGCAGCTTCGCCAGATCGCTGAGGCTGAGGCCCTCCTTAACGCCCGCACCAACTGGCACCATGTTCCAGAAAAAGTTCTTCTTCGGCGGCGCCTCCACGTTGTTGTCCTCGATGAACTCGATGGCCTCGATGGCGCCGTCATCGACGGAGCCCACGGTGCCCACGGAGCCGGTGGTGGTGCCGGTGCTCGACTGCTCCTCCTCCATGCACAGCTCCACGTTATCCGGCGTGGTCACTGTCAGACGGATCCGGCCGTCCTTGCCGGTGCGAAAATACTGCTGCGCCTGGCGCGCCAGCAGCGTCTTCTTATCGATGCCGGTGTCCATCAGATAGTTGCCAATACGCAGCTCCTGCTGCACAAAGTGCGAGTCGCGGAAGGCCAGCACTGTGGGAATCTCGTTCTTCTTCAGTGTCTGCATGCCATCGCTGGCGTCAATGGATCCCGGATCCATGCCATCCCCATTCAAATCGCAGCCATCATCATCATCCTCTCCGTAGCCATTCAGTTCGCCATTCGCCTCGTCATCCGCATCATCGGCAATGGCATTCAGATTCTGCTTGCAGGTGGCCGTCCTGCTCAGTCCCCGCGTCGTCTGCGTCGGCGAACTCTTGTGCCGCTCCTGACCGGCGGCGGCTGCCGCCTGGCTTTGGCTCTGCCCCTGCGCCACCACCAGGTCGTTGATGAGCTGCTTGTTGAAGTCCTCCCGCTTGGCCGCTCGCCGCACCTCGCTGCACCGGATGAAGTAGGTGAGCACGTTGAGCAGCTTCTCCACCCAGAGCTTCTCCGCTCCGCAAACGATGGTGCGCGCCAGCTTCGGCGGCATGCCGATGGCGCCATACAGGTCGCCCAGCTGGGCCCACAGAGCGTTGTACGGATGCTTCTGGGCCACCTGGAGCAGCTTGGCACGCTGCTCAATGGCAGCCGCCGAGGCGGAGGACTCCGCGCGCCTGGAGCCGGCGCTGTTGAAGGCGGAAACGGTGGCCACCCAGCCCAGGTGATGCGTGAGAATCCCCGTCAGCATGGTGCTGATGAAGCTGCAAGCAAAAGAGGGAAGAATTGAGGGGAAACTATAAGCTAAAATCCTGCTCTTCAACTTACAAATTGGAGTCCTTGGTGTCGGCGAAGGAGAGCAGGTCGCACAGCTCCTTGATGAATCTCTCGGCCACCGTCTTGGAGTACTTGCTGCCGCTGGTGGTGATGCTCAGCCAGACGGGCGTCTTGATGCGCGGAGCGGTGAAGAGATCGCTGAACCACTGCTGCGTGTCCTGCCACGCCTGGAACATGATCTGCAGGAAGTTCTTGTGATTGATGTACGCGTGCTCGGTGCTGGCCCTCAGACGGCTGAGCATCGACTCCAGCAGGGCGATGTGCTCGCTGCAGAAGAGCTCCATCTCCTCCTCGAAGGACTCGCTCATCGAGATGCACACGGCCAGTCCCAGCTTTGCTCTGCGCCGCAGGTTCGCCTGTCGCCGGCCAATCTCTGGATTGCTACGCGACTCGTTGGCACTATAGCTGGCGCGTCGATACTGCGGCGGAGCCATTCCACCGCCCTCGCTGCCGCCATTGCCTCCTCCAGCGCCACCTCCGCCGCCGCCGTTGGGAGCCATCGTATAATTGTCGCTGAGGAAGCCAATAAAATCGTTCTTGGAATGCTCGTTCTCAAAGGAGGTGCGCAAATTGCGCGAGATTCGTCGCTGCAGGCAGCCATCGCTAGCAAATCCGTCCAGGTAAGGCGAGGAGCCCGAGTAGCAGGCCGAGTCGACGCTCAGCTTCCGCATCGCATCCGACTGATCGGAGAGCACACTGCCCAGGCTGCTGCGCGTGGACGAGTACTGGTACGACCATTGATCCCCGCCAGCTCCGCTCCCACTCCCGCTCCCGCTGGCCGAGTAGCCCGAGTCGGTGGCCGTGCTGTAGGTGGAGGAGTAGCGCGGCCCCCCGTTCGAGTCGATCGAGTGAATCGATAGCGACTGCTGGTCGGACGGTGCCGGCGCGGGCACATCCAGCGGCGGCGTCAAGCTCATCTGACGGCCCACACTCACGCTGAACGGCATCGAGAAGGAGTTCATCGAGAGGCCATCCATGGAGCCCAGCTCACTGCATATCGAGCTGCGCGGCGTCGCCAGGCTGTTCATGGAGAGCGTGGAGTAGGGCGAATGGCCGGATCCCCCTGATCCCCCGCTGCCATTGCTGGTGGGCGTCAGGTAGACCTGAGAGCACAGTATCCTTGCCGGCTCCGGCAGCCAGTGGACCTTGAGGGCCGTTCCGCAAAAAGACATGGGCAGGGAGCCAAACACCATCTCGCCCAGCGGTGTGATGTCCGCTCCAGAGGGTCGATTGTGCTGGATAAAATAGATGGCAATCTTTAGCTTATTTATCCACAGTTACGCTGTTGGGGGAACGAATAGATTAGAGACGGGCAGGGGGGTGGTGACTCACCTTATAGCCATATTCCGCGCAGACCTCGATGAAGTTGCTGCCGTTGGTGGAATGTGCCTTGGCCTGAATCTTGCCATTCTGCTGCAGCGACGTGTACTTTTCATTTTTAAGGAACTTTCCACCGCCACTCGTCGTGGATGATGATGATGATGAGGATGAGGATGCTGCCGATGCTGAGGTGGCCGATGAGTCCCTGTGGGTCACCTTCTGCAGGGCATTCGAGTCGAAGAGCAGGCGCCGACTGTCATCCTCTTTGTAGAGCAGAACTCGCACCTGGCTGCCCTCGAAGGGGAAACGACTGCAACGAATGGGGAAAATCGAGGAGAGGAAAAAGTTAATATTTGGTGTTTATGGAAGCCCAATAAATGAGTCATAAAGAGGATATTTATCTTTATAGTGGTTCAAGTTAATAGTGTAATAAATATCGGAAAAGTTTAAAGATTAAATTCTAAGGAAATTTTTAGTTGTGAAAACTCAACTTCAAATCTCACAATTACTTTCGCTTTATTATTGCCCTAGTCTGCCGGATATATTCATCATAATTCCCCCATTACGTGGCCACACCTTTGAATCGAAATACCAGAGTCCCGCTCGAAGGCCGTTAAAGTGCCACCTTCGCCGCATACATTTTTTCCCACACCACACCACACACCAGACCAGACCAGGCCAGACCAGACAGATGAGGTCCATTATAATGCGCACATCTCGAGCAGCGCGCTCTTATTCTCGATTCTGTTCATTGTCGCCGATAAAATGGCAAATGCTATGCTCTATATATAGCGACCCTAGGCGGTAGGCACGTGACGATTACTCACTCATGCCCCGCGCTCTGCTTTTTGAAAAGTGTTTGTCGTGAAATCTTTTACATTCAGCAACTAAAAGATAAGGCCGCCGGCTGACCTTTGAACTCGACGAAATGCGAGGAGTGAAGGTGTCACTAGTCACATGACGGCTGGCGAACGCGAATGTTAAATTAAGGCAATTTATTTTCGTCGGTTCTATAATTGGGTGATCCACAGCAGACCCATGGCATTATACATTAGAAGTGAGGTACATACACCACCGATGGTGTGTATTATAAACGGATTTCAATGGAATTACTTAGGATGTGTGCATTGGTATTTCACAACGGCATTAAATATGAAATAACTCACAAGTTGAGGAGATACTTAATGGCATTTTTATAGGATTACGATCAGAGCTCGTATAATCGGCGCACTACCAAGAAAAATAAGTTGAAAGAGCCGACACTCTCTCTCCCCTTTCGCAACTTTCTCAGTTTGCAGCTGAAAAGAAACTCTCTCTCTCTCGTTCGCTACTGAGAGCAGTTTATAAGCCGGTGAGGATGTTTTGTTAAGCGACAAAGCAACCAAAACCTTACTAAACTTTAATAAAAGAGTCTTCAGAGTCTTTATCGTTCCGACTTTGAGTGAAACGATATCCCGTAATTGCTATGATTATTAATGGTTTTCCAAAATGACAGCTATGGCTACACAAAACTCAAGTATATCATAATTTTATAACTAATATCTGTCAAAGTTACTGCTTCCCGAAACCCATATCCTCTCCAAAAATCCACTTTACCCCCCAGATTGCCCATTGGCAGTGCGCTCGTGAAACAGATTTGAGCTAATTTATTTTTAGTGCGTTTATAAACGGCTTGTCTAAGTAGCGCTAACTTTGAAAAGGCGCTCTCGTGAAATTAGCGCTATAATTAACAATTAGCCCAAACTGATGATAGTCATTGACGGTACCTGGGGGCTGGGTTAACTGGCCGGGGGAGTGGGCCAACTAGTTTTAAGGCTTAATAAATGTTTTACAGCCCAGCGATAAGAAGGGGGACCCCGAGCAAAACACACCGCACGCACAGAGATTATGGTGCCGGTGTGTTGTTCGCTTTTTGGGGCCGGTCACGAGTTCTGCTCCGACTGATACATATAATATCCACTATAGACTATGTTATAGGGCCAAACTTGACCGGCGTCGGCGGCGGCGGTTCGTTTGTTCTAACCGAGTTGGCCAATGTCCGGCTCTTGGCCGGATCTCGTGGTCGATTTATGGGCCGTGCTTACTTGTATTTAAAGGGCGGCGTATGCATGCGGCGACAAAGGTAATTCCACCTGCAGCCTCGCGATTGCGCCAACAGTCTGTCTGGCAGGTGTAATTCTTCACGGTTGCACTTCTCTAACTCGACCTTGCCAAGCCTTAAAATTTCTGTAACTGGAAGCGGGTAAGCACCAAACAAAAATAACTAAAAATTTAAATTTTCGTAACTCGAAAAGGGGTGTGAAAATGTTTTACTTGGAGCTGCCTTTTGTTATAATAATACAAACGAGTTTTCAATTTAATATATTAATTAAGATTATTAGTTTGAATTGCTTTGAGATTGCAATTTAGTACCTAATATTTTAATAAAATTTCTTAAAAGGAAAAACATTTTGAATACCAATTGATTGTTAATCTAAGAAATAATATAATAAATGACAAATAAAACTCTGAAACTACTTTGTATGGTTTTCCTTTTCTAATTACATTTCACAATTAATTGTAAAAGCTCCTAAAAACTGTAAAGTCACAACTGAATCACCAATCTAAACCCTAATTCAAATAGTTTATGCGCACGCTTGCCAATAAAAAGGTAAACAATTTCATTATTTACTAACAAATAAGTCATAACGACTACAATAATTGATTAGTAGAATTAGTACCGCTCATTATATTATATTTTTTTTTTTGCACAAACAGTAAACAGGGTAAAGATGTGTGTTTGTAATTTAAATGACGGACAGAATTATACGTTTCTTTTTTTTTTGTAAATATATTAGAACCCTTTTTTTTTAATTTTAACTTTATTTTAAGGGTTGCAGAAAGTTTTTTAATGCATAAAGAGATAATTAATTTTAATTTAAACTTTTTTTTTTGTATTTCTTTAAATTTTGTTGTGATATTTACAAGTTGTATTTGCTTCTATTTGGTTTATTTATTTATTATTAGTACATAATTAAGTTAAATTTAATAAAAACAACTAGCAACAAAAATGAATTTAATTAATACTTAACTGAAAATTCGTCATTGTTCGATTATATAAAAAGGCAGCTGTTTTAATTTTAATTTTAACACTCATATGGTTCCATTTTCAAAATTAAGTCAGCCCTAAAATACACGTATATTTTTTTGAATTATGTAGATTCTCTTTGCTATGTGAATTTGTTGAACTTTATTGAATTTTATATTTTACAATTTTTACATTTCCCTTTTTCGAGTTAGAGAAGTTTGAACTGTAACATTTACCGTTGGGCCCCCGATTAGCGCGGACGAACAACGACGCGTCGATATCTTTATGGCCGCGATGCCAGTCAGCAAATGAAGTTCAAGGCGCTCGCGATCGCACTGGGAACTGGGGGAACTCGGAGCTCGGTAACTCGGGAGCTCGGGGGCACTGGAAAGGGGGACGACAAGGCACGGAGCACCCAGGTCCCGTGAGGCAACAGAGCGCCAGAGCGAGACGAACGTCGGAACGGCGGCGACCGACGACCGACGACGACCAGCTGGCTCACTCGGAATATGCATTATAATAAGGCCTGGCCAGACGACGGGCCAATCGATATGGGCTCGTCGTATGTGTAGTACGAGGCAATAGTACGCTGAAAGAGCCATGCAGATAATACCAGCAGCGATCCTAAACGAGGCGACTTCGGGGCCGCGACATGGGGCATCCAATTTGGAGCGCCGCTCACATGATTCGTCGGATCCGAATCGATCCGATCCCCATCCAACAACCCAGCCCAGCCATCCCGTCCAGCTGCGCGAACCCAAAACCGAGCATAAACGAACCGAGCCCCGAACCCCAAACCGAGCGCACGAACCCGAGGCGATGTCGGACGAGCATCATGTGGCCACCATTTGTTGCTTGTCACAGGCTGATGTGTTAATATGTTGTTTAAAAATTAACAAAAAAGAAAAAAGGCGAAAAAAATAACACAAACACTCATAAACATAGAAAGAGAAAGGAAGAAATATCTTGGGCAAAAGTCAAAAGACAGCGATGAATGATTGTTTGATGGATTAGTTGAAAGACATATGGCCAAAATTCAATACCAACACTCGAGAGGTTCTTCAGCTGGTTTTTGATTTGAGCCGAAGGTTAAATGCCCTAGGGAAGTCAATTTAACAGGTTGAAAATCAGTTTTGTATCTTATTTACATTATAATTTGTTTAAAATTTAATGATCCTATATAATTTCTATGCACAAAAGCTAGCAGACATTAATAAAAATATCAAATGAAAATTTATTCAGTATTCTTTAGTAAAAACTTATGGAAGCTTGTCCTTAAAATTCTCAAGTACTTTTTTAGAATACCCATTTATTTATTTTTAGGATCTGAATGTCCTAATCTCAGTAAATTCAATTCCTTAAATTTCCCAAGTCATTTTTCAGAATAGCTTTCTTAATTTTTAATGGTTTGATGTAATTGTAATGTTAGTTTAGTAAATTCAAGTAGCGTTGGTTGGGAAAAACTTGTTTTAATTTTTTAAATAAATTATATTAATTCATAAAAGGTGTACAATTATCTTCCTTATAACTTGATAAATAAATAAAATATAACTAAGACAAAATAAATTATTTAAACCCATTTAAACATGCTCCATTTTAGACAACTCCGTATGGCAAGCAAAGTACCTGTTGCTTTTCGCCGTAGAGTGCAGCCATACGCCTCTCGCCTAAATGGACTTTGTCAGCAGCCCTCTGATCGCCGATGGGGGGAATAATGACTACGTGAGCATATGGGGCTAAAAGTCAGAAGGCACACACGACGTTCTTGGCTGCTGACCTGGCCAAGTGTCGGTGGGCAATGGGGAGAGAAGAAGAGATCAGCGCGAAAACAATTATCGGTCGGCCGCTAAGTTGACTTATCGCTTGAAGAGCAGCCAGTCGGCGGAATATCGGCAGCGTTGTTTATTCTACTATTTTTTGCTTTCGGCTTTTATTTTTATTATTTCCCTGGGACGACGGGTGGAGCGGCGGGGCACTCACCGGGATCACATGCTTTTTCAGCTACGCAAGCAAAACAAAAGCGAGCCGCAGCCAAACAATATTGAGCAAATAAATACGTATACATGCATACATAATGAGCAGAGGAGGAGGAGGCACTCACTCGCCCCGCTCCTCCCACAGAGCTCTCTCTCTGTGCACCATATTTTGATTGATTCGGTCAGCAGGCGTATTTATAGGCGGGGATGTGCGGCCGAGGGCCACTCGAGTGGGTGACGGGCGTTATCGGGGCTCTGCCTGGATTATGTTTTGATTAGCCCTCGGATACTCCGCCACTCCGCGCCACTGATTGATATGGGGAAGTCACTCGGAATCGATATGCCCAGACAGTTGCACAAACAAACACACGGCGAAGGCGCACAATTGTAATCAAATCAGCATCTGTTAATGACTTTACAGAGCGTATCTCTAACCTTTCTGCTATCTCTTCACACTGCAAGAAACTCAAAGAGTGCTAAATCAGGAGACTTGAACATTTGAAATGTTATTTGTATAGAATTATAATGAGTTCTGGATTCATCATACCATATTGGAGATAGATTTATCGGTTTTTTAAGCTTTAATACAATGATCTTAACCATTGTTTAACAGATCATTAAGAATAAGAACAGAATTGATTATTATTACAAAGTAAATAAGTCATCATTTTAATTTTAAGAACTTTTCATGGTGATTTTATTTTACAATAAATATTTAAAATGATTAACTTCTCAGATAGCACTAAAATTATAATCATAAGGGATTTTTATAAAGTACGTTTAAAACAAAGGCCTTTAAGACACTAAATTTACCTAAAATTATAATACAACCACCTCAAAAGTCCAATAAAACTGCTTTACCACCTCTAAAGTTTCTGATTTGGAACTTTGTGTATATGCCTTGGACCAGAAGTGGTTCGGTAACTCAACTTGAACTTTAGCTTGAAGTTGAAGTTAAATACCAGTTTGAATATCATAACAATATGCTATTCAAAATAGCTAATTTCAATCTGTAATTTAATTGGTTTACCTTAGAAGCCTTTAAAGTGACTCAATGGAACCAAATTTAAACTTTAAACCTTAAAAGGAAAGTAAAGAAATACATTTATTACAAAGTGCGGAATTCTCAATCTTGAACTTTAAACTTTTATGTGGCAGATGGTTTTCCAAGGCCTTGGAAGAATGGAATGAATTCCACTTAGGTGTCACAGTTTCCCCCAGTGTTTTCCGTATTTCTGTGTTCGCGGGTGAGTGAGTGAAAGAGAGCGTGGCAAATAAACACAGATTTCCAAAGCGACGACAACAAAGCCAACAAAAGCCCGGCAAAGGCAAGGCAAAAGCGGCAGCAGCGGCGGCGGCAGAAAAAGCAACAGAAAAGCAAAAGCAAAGCGAAACAACAACCAGTTGCTCCATCCATACAACAAGTCACATGACCCAACCAACCAACCGACCGTCCAACAACGATGATGGCGATGGAAACGCTGGAGACGTTGGCGTTGTTGGGCTGCGACAATGGATATATCCATATATACACGGATGCCTATATATAACGACTGCGGCGGCGACGACGACGACGACGGCAGCTGCTGCGCCCAGCAAATTGACTATCATTATCATTGGGCCCATTATAAGCAGTTATGCACACACAAATAAATCCAGTAAACACATGTCTCTCTCTCTGTACTCGAGCCTCGGAATGAATATAGAAATAAAATAAAAATAAAATAAAAATATAACAAAATAAAAACAATCGGACGACCTTCACCCCGTCCTTTTGCGAAAATCGAATGTCAAGTTCAAAGCAAATTGGCAATATCGCCATTACCACCCACAATGCCCCCCTTTTCCCACTTATTTTGGAGAGCGCACCAGCCACAACATAAGAAATTTATCAGGCTGGCAAACAAAAATAACAAAAAATAAATACAAACAAGAGTCGTTGTCGTCGTCGTCGTCGCTCACAATACTAATGAGCAAATGACGACAAAAATATCGAGTGATTTTCATTGTCACTTGAGACCAATGCAAACAGACCCGGAAAAGAGGGCGGTGCTGGGTGCTGAGGTGAGCACTTGCGGGCGCAATCAATCAATGAAAGTTCCCAGGTAACAAGAAATATATGGTCAGCTTCAGAGAGCAGTATCGGATGCCAAAAGAAAAATATATAAAAAAGAAATCTAAAACTTGTCTAAGCCACCTAATAAATATCTATAAATATTAAATCTAATTTCATTAGTTTTCTTGAATCTTACAAATATTTTCCCACCTGTGGAACTGACCATATGGGTACAACACACAACAAGTGCTAACTAATGTGTACATGCGACACCCGCGCAAACACAACGTGACTCAATTGGGCAGCCCCGGGAATATAAGCCAACCCACTCAGGTGAGATCATGGCCGAAATGTCAACAGCCAAGAGTCATACAGAAAGATGACGATATCTGCTGATTCTATCAAGTAAAGCGAAACTTCCGTCACTTGTCAATGAAATATGGTAATAAACTAGCAGCAAGAAAACGTCTCAAGAACTCCGTAATCAACTTTTAATAATGGTTTCATTCAGCAAACGCCGGAATCCGAGATTAATAAAAACATTTACATAAAGAAAAACGATCAAGGCGGACCAAGAGCAGACCTTGCTGATAAGGCAGAACCAAGTTCCTTGAAAACTTACCGCTTGAAACCAGCAGGCGGTTGTAAATTTCATTAATTCACATAACTTTTCGAGGTAATAAATACATTATCACTAATTTGGACAAGGAATTACAGCATAAAATATACGATAGGTAAATTACTATCAATAAAATAATTATTTTAAAAGAAAGCATATGAATTTGGGGGCATTATTTCGTTGTCCCCTATTGTGTTACACAGAAGGATAATATAAATCACAATATATTGCTCGTAATGTCTTGTTGACTTTTACTTTAACCATAACCCAAGTGATTGAAGTTCGGCAGCCATCTATTAATCATAAAAGATCATTAAATATGATCTGTTGGGTTTATGGCTTACATTTTAATAATCCTAAATTATCTTGAAGGCTATATGCACTGGACTGGTTGGACTTCCACGAAACAGTCATAAAAAGAAATACATTCAGTATCATTATTCAGTTTTATTTGCCCAGCTCGCATATTTCCATGAAGTAACAGCCGAGTGTAATCCCAGGTGTTTTGTTTCATTGCTATAATGCCCATTTTCAAGCCCCAGCGATTCGATGAGCATTTGGATTAGGCCTAAGGCAATGGCAAATAGTGCTCGTGGGTCGTAAACTTAATTTAAATAGAGCCGTATGCATGGGCCATTGGCAACTATTCGGGAATGGCTCCCCCAATGGGTTCACCCATAAGGTGTCTCGTTGAGCTTCCGTTAATGGAGCTCTCGGCTTAGGCACTTCGGGGCGCTTATTGTGTTTGCCTTGCTTATTGATACGAGAGTATACGGCGCACAATGGCGCAAAAGATACAGATAGGTTGCGAAAATCAACTTTTTGATGACAACGGATCGTAAAATTTGTTATTGCATTCGACAGGTAATAGTTCAAAAGGGTTGAATCCAAAAAATTATTCAAATCGGTTCAGTATTTTAGAAGTTACACGTGTTCAAAGTTGAACCTTTTTTGGGTTGCAAAGCAAGCTTGTCGTTTTTTAGAAAAATGTTGACTTTGAGGTCGATTTTTACGTAAAATATGTAACCGACCGGCATGGTTATGGTCTCTATCGAAAGGGTCATCAAATCTCGGTAAAATCAAAGTAGAATAAGATTAAAATGTTTATTGCACGTGCTGGTATACCTGTTTTACCAAAGTACTCATTTTTCACCTATTTTTATACTTTGATGGAATGTCAAAAATGAGACTACACGAGATGATGGGTTTGGCGTATGAGGTGTTGTTCTTGAATATGTTCTTTATCATATTCAAAAGAGATCGGCTGCCCCAATCTGCCCCTAAGAAATTCCAAGGCAAAAGATACTTTCAACTCAGCGTAAAAAACGGGCGGATTCATACAAATTCTGGTACAAGCGCAGTCGCTGCGCAGTACGAAATTGTATGGCGGGCATACATTTTTTCCTGTATTGGCGGCTTGTTTTTCAATTCCTGACTTTGTAAGGACACTTAATGATTTGAAATGAATGTATAATGATTAATTATTCTTCAAAAATATAAAATGATGTAAAATTGAAAGATTATTTTGAACAAAAAGTGCATAAATGATTGAAAATTGGTCAACAATTTGGTCAACAAAAAAAATAATTTTTTTTTCTTTAAAATGTATTCTTTTTTTGTTTTTAAAATATTAAATATGCACCAAATTAGCATTTCCAGGGAAAACAAACGAATAGTATTGTTCGAAATTGGATAAAAATTGAAAAAAGTACCTCAAAAATGATTAATTTTCGATTATAAAATCTACTATTTATCACACCATATAGTATGACCACTCAATCGAAAGGTACTAAAACTACCTTTCATTTAAAAAAAAAATTATGAAAATATCTCAACTGGTTCAAGAGTTATGATTTTCGCAACCCAAAACTATCTAATGCGCCACTGTGCGGCGGCAGGCAGTGGAAAACAAAAGCGTTTTGTCAACTGATAATGGGTGACAACAGGGCCAGGCCGCAGACAGAGAAGCGTCTACACTCACAGATAAATCGAGTGAATCATGGAAGAACAAAGAAACTTGTTAAAAATAGGAAGTTTTTGGGGTTCTAAACGAAAAGAGAGTTACTTTAACCATCTAAAAAAGCTAAGTTAGCAGCGTTACTAACTAACCAACGTTACTAATTACGATGATATTTATCTTATTCATTTTAAATTAAATTCATTTCATTCAATTCATTTTAAGAGTATTAAAGCATTCATAAATACAAAATTTTCCGACTCAAGGCTTATAGCAGACCTAAACATGAGAATTATAAGGAATTAACTTGAGTATTATAAAGACTTGTGTAGGACAAGTGCTTATAATTCTCACGTTAAGATTCTGCTATAAGCTTGAAGTCGGAAATTTTCATAGTTTTTTTTAGTTAAAATATATAAAAATATTAAGGTTCCAAATGCTATTTATTTTTAGCAAAGTATATGAAATACACATACATTTTATTAGAAACAACAAAATATAACAAATACATATATAAGCCTTGACATTTTATGGATTTGCTTTAAACTTTGAAGTCATTCTTTAATATATTACTTTATATTTGCCTTATTTGTTTTTTGATAATTTAATTAACATTAATTTAATATTATCAATTTGTGCCAGTCTCCAAGAGTATGCTAACAAAGAACCAAGTGTGTATTCGTTTCTTTTAAATGCGTAGAAAAAACATTAAGAATTTCCAGATTCTATACCTCTGTATAACTATCAATTAAACAATACAGCGATTACACAAAATCACACTCGTGTAAACTGATATCAAGCTGCTTATTTATTTATTTACAGATGGTATTTACTCAAGCTTTTGTTTCTCCGAGTGCATCAGCTATCGGAACGGGTCCCGAGGCAACAACAAAAACTGGATACGCGTCGCCGTCGTCGTCGTCGCCGACGATTCACTACTCATATGACTTGGCAGACCACGCGACTTCGCACATGAAGCACCACATCAGCACCACATCGCGCCTGCTGCCTCTGCCTCTGCCTCCGGCCTGCCGCTCCCCTTTCCTCGCTGCCATTTAAATGTGCTGATTTCTGTTTGCACATAACTAAGGTTTGTGTGCCGACTTCTCCGCAGTCAAAAGCGTACATATTTAATTGCACTGATGATTATAGTGGCACGACGTACTCGCGGGGATGGCCACAGGAATGGGAACGGGACGGAGCTCTGTTGGGGGCACCACTAGCAACTCTTTTGACATATGGCCCACAGCCAGACACCCTGGCACCTGGTCTATTACTATATTACTCTATTACCGCGCTCGCTCGCATCAACGTAGCGTTACGGCCCATGTAATACGTTCACACCTGGACGAGCCAGCGCCACTTTGATTGATGTCTGGCCGTGTTTGGCCATTCAATTGGCGGGCAGTTATCAAAAACTATTAATGAATTCTCATTCGCTCCCAATTTACGACTCATTTCGGTGTGTGGAACTAAGCCGGCGCAAAGGCTCTAAGTGAAATCATCCATAATGGTTCATTCAGACAGTTTGATTCGGTTTCGTTTGGTTTGGTTGTTGCTGTGTTTCCCCCCCATTTTGCGAGGAAGATTGATATGTGTGGGCTTTATTTGATCGGCAATCGGACGCATATTTTATTGTGTTTCACACGTGCCTAAAGCCCTGGTCCCCGGATCATAATGAGAGTATTGTTGGCCCAAAGTTTTCCACAAAAGGTGCTAATTCCCTTGATTTGCGCGTATCTGCTGGATGGGATCCATGTGAAAGTCCGACGATCGACAGCCAACAGTCGGTGTCCGTGGGGTGTATGAAATCACAGTTTGTATAGAGCCTGAAATCCCCGAACTTATCGGGAATTAATACCTGCACGCTAATAACGGCTATATGTATTTTTGGACGCCATATGTGGTGGATATCGGTCGAACGCGAACGCGAAGGCGATTGCGAATGCGAATGACTTGCGAATTGGGTTAAGGAATGCGCGCCTTCAAAGGCACATGATGCCAGACGACGGCTGGTTTTCGCCTGATTTTCTACTTTATTTTTTGGCCATTTTGCGTTTATATCATGCATATATCGAGGCGAAATTAAACAAAAAACTGTCATGTGACCAACTGGCTAGCAAATGTCTAAACTTGGTCACGACGCTTTGCTGGGACTGGAAAGCTGGGTGCTGGAAAAAACAGTGATTCACTGCCAACCCGGGGGTTGATTCACGTCAGGAACCCACATTTTTTTCTAGAATTTTAACCAGTGTAGGCCTACTCTTACGACTTTATAATTTACTTTCCCGAAAAAACTTTACAATTGTAAAATAAAAGACGAGATGTTTTGTTTACACTCGTTTTATATTGTGACAAAAAAAAAATTACAACGAGAAAAATATCAATAAATTTCACGACCTTGACTTCCAGCATTTCACCATTACTTTCATTGTATACTTCTTTTTGCCAGCTATTATTCTTAGCTCTCCGGCTATCAGAGACCGAAAGTATGTTATTTTTAAATCAAGCAAAATGGGAAATGTGAATGTGAACGATAAGTGAGGTTCAGATTCTGTCGTGGAAATTTACCCAAGCGTGCTGGCATAATATATATTGCCGTCAGCCAACTAAATTAAGCAAACAAACAAATAAATTATTTGGGCGGAGTGGTGTTGACTAGAGTGGATAGTTTTTAACTGCTATTAGTGTAAACGTTTGTTTAGTTTACAGCGAGTCCGAGAAACCTGACCTAGTGCAATGATAGCGTCATAAATGGGGTCTTCCGTGGGGTTGGGTGTTTTTTGCGGGGGAGTTAGACGCGCCACAGCTGTCCACACATTACAGGTTTTTTTTTGTACATACATAGTACCTATTATTATTATTATTCTCCAGGCGCGAACGTGTTTAAAGTTGCGTTGTGTTTATGGGCAAAGTGCAAAAACCCCGAAAGCTCGCGGCGCTTAATTAGCGAAGTGAAAAGTTTCTATCACGTGATGGCGAATGTTGACGACAAGCGCGGCCATAAATGTGTATACAGCCCCGAATATTGGTCAATACACACTTGAATCTGACAATTTCACCATTACGCTATATATATTTTAAATGCCCGCCCGGCGTCTGACCGATAAGGTCTCCGATTGACAGCGTGGACGAGGCGCTAATCGAGTTAACCACCGCCCAGCGGAGGCGGAGGCCCCCAGATTACGGTTCGAAAAGAAATAGGGGAAAACGATCGTAATAATTTTTTAGGACCGGTGAAATAATTTCTCCAAAAGCTTGTCATCAATTTACGGTACTCTATTTCGCACCAAAATTGGACGATATCTATGGTGTATCACGGTGACATTTCCAAAAACAAAATTCGGTTCAATGATTTCCGAATATGATAATGAAGTGGTTCTTATCACATTTCGATATGATTTTTGATTAAACTTTCTTTGATTGCCAATAAAAAGTACGAACTTGAAATGGAATCCTTTCTTTATCATCATAAAAGGAAAATTTTAAAATAGGCCAAAGGTTCTTAGGAAATTAGAAAAATATTGTATGTATGCTAAAATTTAAAATTCCGATCAAATTAGGAATTCGATTTAAAATTGCGAGAATCAAATCTTGCCACTTCTAGGGCTAAATAAGCATTTTTAAGTCATAGGTATTATTTGATTTATTTTTTCTTAATTTCATTTTGATTGTTTTCCACTTTTAATTTGTTTAATTCTATTGAATTATAAGCGGTAAACGAGCTGATTTCAATTGAATTTTCCCTGCGTGTGGAGTGGAAAATCGACAGTTAACAAGTTCCTAGAAAACCGGACGTGGGTGTGTCCGCCAGTTAACTGTTAACTGAGCATCCCTCTGTGAATTCCCCGCAATCACAGCCACTTCCCCATACATCCCCCAAACGTCAACAACAACAAGCACAATCAGAACCCACGCACAAAGTGCGGAAAGTGTCAAAAATCAACATTGTAAAGCGTATGCAGCAGCATGAATAAATAGTAGTAATAAATAATAATGAAATGAATTAAGCGTGGAACGCAAGAGGGAGGAGGTGGGGGAGCGGAGGCAACAAAAACAATGCCCCGCGCCAACAACAAAATGTGTATGACATAATAATCACGAGAGCAGGCCGCGACCGCCGATTAGCAAGTCATGTGATTCGCTTTTATTTACATTTGCGCCTGACGTTGCCGCCGCCGCCTCTCCCCCGCCACGCCCCCTCGCCGACCCGGAGCCAGCGGTGCGAGCAAGATGGGGCTATCACGAAGCGATAACGAAGCTAGCCGAGAATGAAACGATCCACGATCGTGTGTTGGAGCACAGAGGAGAACAGAGCGAGGGAGAGGGGAGAGCATTGTGGGGCACAGTTATTTGCGCGCGCAGCTCAATCGAGGGTGTGGAGCAATGGGAGTGAAAAGAATGGCAACAGCCAACGGCTTTGTTCACACACATGCACCCGTGGGGCAGTGCTTTGCTGTTTTGTTTTTATTGTTGTTGTTGTTGCCATGACTACCCAACATGCACTGCTGGGGGTGTTGGGTGATTTAGGGCTTGTTGTTGCTGTTATCTCTGCAGCAAAGCTTCATTATCGATAGACAGTGAAGACGCATAATGTGGTAGCCAAAGAGAAGGTTGGCCCAATTATTCACGGCTAATCTAATTAGGCAACGCAGAAGAGATTTCTATACAAGTAAAGCTTTTAAATTTATTATCCATACAGGTGAAATTTGTAATCTCTTTGCCTACTTTTGGATAAACTAAGAATTTTTTTTAATATTTTGAATTTCTTTTGTCTAAGCCCATAGAAGTAATCCCAGAAAAGGATATTTTAAAACCCTATTTACCATAGGTACCGTAGATTTCAACGAACCCGCTTTGAATAGATTTTACTCTTTATTTTTCGGCCAACCAGGTGGCTTTTAGGCAAGGTCTACTATAATTGTTTTTAGTCCAATGAAAGGGACAGGCCATGTCAATGCCTTCTTTGTTACATTTTCGCAACAGCTGCAATGGCTAATGCATCTAGAAATCCGCAACAAATTTGCATGTGTATATGTACGCATCTGTGTGCTCAACTTCCGGCTGATGCAAATCTTGGTAATCGTACATCAGCGTGCTACGTCCATACATCAGCAATGCTGGCGGCGTACGTGACACCGTCTAGTGCATGCCGAATATGTTTGTTGGGTTATCGTCCTCGTTTGCTCTCTGCCAATTTGCGTACGAACAAAGGGAAGAGGAAGCGTAGCAGGTAGCGATGGAGGGGCGGGCGCAGAGAGGTGCAAGTGTGAAACGCAGCATGAGAACGACTTTTCGCATGCGTGTGTGTGCGAGTGAGACTTTTGTGTTTTTGCAGCTGCACCCCTTTTCCTCCAGCCTTTTGTTGTTGCGCATTTATCGACGACTAATACCGGGTGTTAGACACGGTACAATTCTATGACTGTCTGTGTATGCTTGCAGGTAAGCAGATAAACACTTACCTTAGATAATTTCGCGAAGTTTGTTTTGTAGCTTTTGCGGACGACGAACTATTGCCGCCGCCGGCAGAGGCGTGAGTTGGACGTGCCGGCAAAGCTGTTGTTGCTGTAGCTGCCGCTGATGTCGTTGTTTGGCTGTTAATTAACGCTGCTGCTGCGGACGCCGCGGTCAGCGTGGGCGCCGCCGCTAAATTTGCGGGTGTTGTTGGTGTAGCCGACGGAAAGAAGAGTTTATTCAATAGGGCCATAATAACATACAGTGTGCGCAATCATTTAATAAACACATCTGGTCAGCCTCCGGTTTTTATTTAATGGAAATCAAAATCGAAATTCAGAAATCACTTCAATTACACACACACGCGCGCGCGTTTCGCTTTCCATGGAATGTGTTGGTGTTGGCTTTTGGCGTTGGAGTGAGCGAGAGGCAATGCAAGGCAAGACGGGCAAGGCGTTACCGTTAGTCTAGCGACACACGCGCGCCAGCCAGAGCGAGATGGCGGATGCTGCACAATCAAAACTTTCGCTTTGCACTTTTCTTTTGCACACTGTATTTGCTTCTTTCGATTTTTCCTTTAGATCAGATCCGATCTCTTCCTGTATTTGCACATACAGGCACACACACTCACTCACTGCTTTTGATTGGGGAAAAATATGGCTATTTTTGTGGGTTATTCTTGCGAATTGCGGCGGAAATCGCTGCCGTCCGTCCCGTCGACACAAGTTCTTTACCGTTCCACACCGAAATGAGAACCAAATATCGCTGGCGTCCGCTTTAAAAAGTTTGCAAGAGACGCGACCATGATAACATCAGTATAAGGGGGTCTGGACGGCAAGAAATAGTCCCCTAACACCCCAGCCATAGCAATAACCAAGCGAACGATAGCGGACCAAAACCGACCGCCTCGACGGCCGACGAGACCAATTCACTTGTGTGTGAGCGAGAGAGAGGGGGAGAGCGAGCGAGCGCGAGGTAGCGAAGAGATCTGCTCGCGAGCGAATGTTTGTGTGTGAGAATAACAGTCGTTGGCTCAAAACTTTGGTTTTTCTGTTGCTAATATTTATGACCAACGCGCGAGCTTCTTTTTGGCCAATACACACACACACAATATACATATATATTTTTTCTCGTCTTTTGTTTGTTGTCAATCCACGCACTTCCCACTTCCTGCCCACCTCTTTTGGACGCAGTTTCTTTTGCCCTGGGCTGAAAGCCCCGCTTGTCCAGTCACTTAATTTAATTGAACACTTTGCGGTTGATGTTTGCTCCCCTTCGAGGTGCTACATTCCGGTTTAAAGGTTGATTTTTAACAGTTTCCCGCTGACTGTTTGGCCTTTATTTACAATCACAAACACAAACAAAACGAATACTTAGGGTTGTTTATAATTATCGATATTTTTGCACAGATATCGAAGTTGCGATATTTTTTTGCATATTTTTCGATATAACGACCGCTATCTGGCAAGGCTAGGAGCTCACGACCGCACAGTCCGGCAACGCTGGTAGTTACTAAAATATACGTTGGATAAAAGTAGGAAATTCATGTACAATTTCAAAAAAACATTTTTTATTTATTCATTTTTGTTTTAATTACGTTCCGATCAATTCTTTCTTTCTTTCAATTCTAATTGGTTTTTTTAGTTCACGATTGGTTCAATGGTAAATGTGTAGCTATAGTAGTCCTATCTGGCCGTTTCTCCTATTACAAACTGCTGTAAATAGAAACAATAATTTGTTAATAGGTGTTCACAATAAAAAACTCAATTAATTTTCCCTATTTATGAAACCAAGAATAGACTTAAAACCATAAATAAGTAGTCCCCATTTCAAATTAAACAAAGCTTCGTATTTATATTTAATTTTAAATTGTTGAACTTTATTCTTGTTGGCTTACATATACATACTTCAAAATTTTTAGGCCCACATTCGAAGGAAGCGTGGGAAATTGGTTTCGACATGAATAGAATTCACCGTTTATATAAATTCATACGATCTGGCTTGCGTGTGCTGTCCATCCTCCTCAATATATATCATCTATATCCTCTATATCCTCATTATCTGGTGTAATATTCACTTAACCTTAACTGGAACCGAGCGAAAGTAGAAAACATTCAAATCTTAAACATTAGCGTTAAATATTCGTTCGCCTAGGAATTCCGGATATTGAAAGTGTTGTTTGTAAGAGATTTTGATCAAATAGAACATATTACATACATATTAACCATATATAAATGAGACGACTTTGAGCCGCGCCTTGGAGAAGAAGCTTACCATAGTTACTTTCTTTTTTTTCTCATTTTCTTTGTTTTGTGTGTTTTTAAGTTTTCTTAAGTTGTTTCTTTGTTACTTTCGTTTAACTGGTTGCTTGCATGCGTGCGTTGTGTGTGTGTTTATGCGTAGCAGAGTGTGGGATTGAGTGTTCTGTGAGTGTGTTTTTGTGTGAAAGTGAAAATAAAGTCATGATTTTTAAACTGAAATTTGGAGCTGCAGCTGCCTCCGGGTATTGTCTGCCTAATCCTTGCAGGTGGACGTGTCCATTGGACTGGCCGGCTGGATAAAGGCCGTGGCCGCCGAGCTGGGCGGATTGGTGGGCGTGAATGCCGACAGTGAGGAGTTGCTGCTGCTGCTGACCAAATTGCCGCCGCTGGACGAGTTGTTCAGGCTGATCATGTTATTCATCAGGTTTGACGACGACGAAGAACCACTGGATGTGCCGGTCAGCTGGCCCAGCATACCGCCGCCGCCAGCCAGGAAGGTGGCACTGCCGCTGCCCGCAGGTGGCATCGATCCGAGGCTCAAGCGCTCATTACCGCCGCCCAGATTCGAGAGAAAGCCGCCAGCGGCATTCCCAGCTGACACGGACGCCGACGACGAGCTGGCGGGGCCGATAATACCCAGCAGTGGATTCGTAGTGGTCAGCACATTGGGTGCGGAAGTGTTTAGGCCCAGCATGGGCGTTGGCAGTGCTGGCTTGATGAAGCGCTCGCTGGCGCGACGGTTCTGCCGGGATTAAAGGAAACCATCATGGTTGAGGCAGAGACCAAAAGGATTATCCATACTCAAACACTCACCACTAACTGGCCACAGGCGTAGCAGCGGTTCTGGCCCGCCGTGCCCGGGCTGAGGGGACGGCTGCTCGAGGGGCTATGGGAGACGGGACTGCTGATGGTGCGCTGCCTCTGAGCACTGGCCGCCGAGGCAGCGGCTGCTGCAGCTGCCGCCGCTGCGGCCGAAGAGCCACCGGCCATGAGACTTTCGTTGTAGAAGCGCTCCTCGTCCATCTCCAACGAGGACTCCGATTCTGAGAGGTGTCGGCAGAGGGCTTCGCGGCGCTCCACCTCCTGCTTGAGTTTTCGCTGAAGACGGGCGTTCTCCTCGCGAATGGACTTCTCCTCCAGCGCGTACTGTTGCATCTTGATGGTGGTCTCCTTCTGGGCGGCAGCGAGATTGGCGCGTAGACGCAGCACTTCGGAGCGCAGATTCTGGATGTGAGCGCTTAGGCTGGTGGCAGTGTCGCCGCCATTGGCGTGGGCATTGTTTGTGATATCGCGCGGGGTGGTCGGATCGGAGACGGGCTGATCGAGCTTAATCTGCAGCGAGCGCTTCTCGGTCTCCAGCTTGTCCATTCGCTTCCATAGCTTGTTCACCAACGCCTCCTGCTCCTGCTCCAGTGTGTTCTCCAGCTCGACCATTTCGCGGCGCAACTGCTCGAGGTTGGTCTGCTTGTTGTCCGTCTCGGCCTGCAGCTTCTCGATCTTGCGCATCAGCTTGTTCACGAGGCACTCTTGCTCCTGCTCGAGGGTCTGCTCCAGTTTGCATTTCTCCTGGCGCAGCTGGTCCAGCTTACGGGAGAGATCATTGGTCAGGCATTCCTCCTCGCGCTCATAGTGATGCGCCAGTGTCTCCTTCTCCTTTTTCAGGGCCTGAATTTTCTTCAGCAGAGTGTTCGAGATGTACTCCTCCTCCTGCTCGGCTTTGGCTTGCTGTGGAGTTGAATAACCGATCTTAAATGTGTTTTTCTTAAGCAATATTTTAGTTTTACTAACAATTATGACCGAGGCCTGTTTGAGGCAGCGATTCTCCTCTTGCACCACCTTGCACTTTGTCTTGAAGGTGTCCAGCTCGGCTTTCAGCACTCTGTAAACATAAAGACTCGGGTTAGCAATAATAATGGGAGACTTGACGCCATATTACTCACTTGTTTTGCTGGGTGAGCGACTCGATCCGCTTCTGGAGCTGCTCGCGAGACACTGGACTCGGGGGCAGCATGGTGCCGCCATCCAGCGAGCTCTCCGACTCACAAGGACTCTCCATGTCTGCAAAATGGAGGGTAAATGACATTTTGTGGGCATATATTACAGGGAACAATGTATGCAAGTCTGCCGAGTACACATATATGTATATATAATGTGTGTATATGATATGTGGTGTCTGTTCTTTATTGTTTTATTCGGCGCATTCGTTGGCGAACAAAGAATAAAGAACGAAATCGCACTGTGGCGCTGTGGTTTTGGCCCTGAACCGATAGAAACGTTTAACCTTCAGCCAACGAGGTGCCTTCTTCATCTGCCACTGCATCTGCATCTGATGGCTTGGTGCAGTTTTTTTCGGAAATCAATAGAAGGGCAAGGTCGGCGACAGCAGAAGACCTGCAAACTGGCAGGCACCACCCACCCAGTGGGTCATCCTCCCAGCTGCCGCCTCTCCCCTTCTTCACTCCCTTCCTTTAGTGTGTGGGGAAGCCGGTCGAAAATCTCGACTGGGACTTTCCTTTCCGGATTTTCATGGTTTCACCTCTAGTTACCTGGCTTTTGTGTTGCTTCGTCGCCTTAAAAGACTTTTGCCTTCCGTCTCCTCCTCTCCTCTGCGTTCCTTCGGCTTCGCCCTGTCCCTCTCCCACTGTCCCGCAGCTCCTCACCTTCACCGACTCTGTCTCACACACTGCGTGCCAGGGCGCTGTGGCTTTTCTCGCTTTATGCGCTTTTCCCCAACGCTGTGCGGCGTGGAAGGAAGCTATGCAAATCGAATGATTTCTGCAACTGTTTAGGGCCTGCCGACGCGAGTGCAATGCATTTTGCGCGATCCGATCCAATAAAATTAAATTGCGAAAAATTGCTTCCACAGTGCAGAAATGTGACCGTAAATGGGGCGAAATACCGAAAAAGCGCTCGCCGAGAAACGCCGCTAGCTGCTCCTTGGCTGGTGATGACAACTAGGAAAATACTGCTAGAGGTGAGAGCGTGCCTGGGAGGTAAATTACTCACTCAGGAGATGAGCAGAAAAGAATATAGAAAATTATAAAACTAACTATATATTAAAGATACTTAAAAAGCAGTTGATGATTTTTGTAACATTATTAGCTACAGATACATTGAATATAAAATTATTATTAAATTAATTCGGGTAAATCACTAAATGAATGAAAATATCGCCAGCTGGAAGGAGTTTTATTCACTCAACGACGGAAAGGAAGTTTGCCTACTAAGTTCTTACAGAGCAACATTTTGATATGATAAATTGTACTTTTTACTTATGAACTTTTAAATACTTTAGTAATTATTATTAACTAGGAATGCTGCATTTTGTATTTTTTATACCCTGGAAGGGTATTATAATTTTAGTCAGAATTTAAAAAAATAAGTATTATTCTCAGATAATACCCAATAAAGTATATCTTTTCTTTTTTCCTTCCCTTTTTACGCAAACTAGTCAGTTTTGAATGCTATTTTTAGTTTATATATGTTAACATATAGCTGCCATAGGAACGATCGGAAAATTTTTGAGAAAAAAATTTTAACTATGCCTATTTTCAATATATTTTCATATAATTTGAGACATGGCCATTTTGTATTATTCCAGAATTTCGGTTTTAATTTTATTCAAATCGGACCACTATAACATATAGCTGATAGGAATATATATATCAATTCATTTAACTTTTTCGCAACATATTTCGTTAGCAACATTTTTCGCTAGCAACATTTTTTGCTAGCAACATTCCGAGAAAGCGGAAAGTCAGAACATTTTTTTTTTGACTGGAAGGGTATTTAAACTTCGCATGCCGAAGTTAGCTTCCTTTTTTTTTTTAAAATTTTAAAAGAGGAACACATACAGCCTTAAACGCATTTTCAGCTGAATAGCTTTATGCAACTAATTGAATTTACAATTTTTAACTTTTTTAATTATTGTGTTGTTTGATGTAAAATTATTATCGTATTATAGATTTTAACAATTATTCCGTTAAAGCAAATTCCTGATGGTATATTCAAACTGCAGAAACGCGGTCACATTGTCCAACACGTGCGTAAACAGCGAATCGGAGGAAATAATTTTGATAATTTTAGCAATTTAAGCGCTCGAACGATGGCCGACGATGCCGGTCAGGACAAGCGCAAGCAGCACCGTGCCCGCCAGTCCGGCGTGAAGGCGGACAAGAAGAAGGAAAAGGCTAAGAAGGACTCAAACCAAAAGGAACCGGAGCTAACCGCGCGCCAACGGAATCCCAAGGCATTTGCCATCAATTCGGCACAGCGGGCGGAAAGAAACTTTCGGCGCAAGGAGGATCTAACGGCTAAGAAGCAGCACATTCCGGTGGTAGATCAAACACCGGATGAGCCGCCACCGGTGCTCATTGCCGTGGTGGGTCCGCCCAAGGTGGGCAAGAGCACGCTGATCAAGAACCTCATCAAGAGCTTCACCCGCACGAATGTGACGGATATTAAGGGTCCCATCACCATAGTGACCTCGAAGAAGCGCCGGATCACGCTGCTGGAGTGCAACAACGACGTGAACTCGATGATCGATGTGGCCAAGTGCGCGGATCTGGTTTTGCTGCTCTGCGACGCAAGCTACGGCTTCGAGATGGAGATATTCGAGTTCCTCAACATCTGTCAGGTGCACGGCATGCCCAAGATCATGGGCGTGCTCACCCACCTGGACATGATCAAGAACCCCAAACAGCTGCGGAAGCGCAAGAAGGAGTTGAAGCATCGCTTCTGGACGGAGGTCTACGATGGCGCCAAGCTCTTCTACCTTTCCGGCCTGCTCCACGGCGAGTATTTGCGCAATGAGGTCAAGAACCTGGGACGGTTCATCTCTGTCATGAAGTTCCGGCCGCTGCAGTGGCGCGGTGCTCATAGCTATCTTCTCGTGGATCGGGTGGAGGATGTCACGAACACAGACCGGGTGCGCCGCGACCCGAAATGCGATCGCGAAGTGGTTCTGTACGGCTATGTGCGCGGTGTGGCCCTCAAGCAGGAGCATATGGTGCATATCGCCGGGTTGGGCGATGCCCGCATCGATGAGTTGAGCGCCATCCCCGATCCCTGTCCACTCCCAGGCACCGAAAAGAAGCGCAGTCTGCTGGAGAAGGAGCGCTTGCTGTATGCCCCCATGTCCGGAGTTGGTGGCATTGTCTACGACAAGGATGCCGTGTACATCGAGCTGCAGGGCTCTCACTCGCACAAGGAGCAGGAGCAGAGCGCGGAGGCTGCGGAGCAGGCGGAACTCGTCGGCAAGCTGATCGACAAAAAGGCCACCATTGACGAGCAGATGGAACAGCAGGAATTCCGTCTCTTCTCCGATGCCAAGCCCATCAAATCGAAGGACTTCCGCAACGACATTGTGGAAGAGGAGGCAGAGGATGAAAGCAGTGGTGATGATGAAGAGGATGAAGATGAAGAGGGCGAGGATTCCGGTCTGGAAGCAGCTGGCAGTGACGAGGAGCAGGATGAGTTTGATGCGGACGATTGGCGAGGCGAAAACAGCGAGGCGGAGGAAGATGCTGAGGACTCTGATGCCGCCGCCTCTTCTGGCGACGAGGAGTACCAAAGTCTGGGGGGCGTTAAAACCGCCAACGACTCGGCGGACTCTGACGACGACGAGGAGGCTCGTGTTATGGCCAGCAATATGAGCTGGAAGACGAACCTTGCCCAAAAGGCACGCGATGCCTTTTTGCAGCGTCACTCGGAGTCCAAGAACCTGATGCGCCTCGTTTATGGCGTCTACAATCAGAATGAACGCAGCCAAAAAGGGGCGGAAGAGGATGCCGAAGACTCGGAGGAGGAATTGGGTGGACTTTTCCGAGTGGCCGCCAAGAAGCAGAGTCAACAACAGAAGGACAAGGACATTCAGGATAAGGATGAGCGCTGCCTCTTTGAGTACCAGGGTGGTAAGACTTCTTTGTTTTATATATTTCTTGGGCTTTATGACTTAAATTTAACCCCTTCTTCCAGATGCCACTCGCGATTGGCTGTCGGAGGAGAACAGGGCGCTGATCAAGAACTGCTTTGTGACCGGCAAGTGGAAGGCCAGCGAGGATGCCGAGAATCTTCTCAAGATGGACGACATGAGTGATGCGGAGAGCGAGGTTTACGGTGACTTTGAGGACCTCGAGACGGGCGAGCAGCACAGCGGCAAACCCAAGGCAGAAGGCGAAGGAGAATCCGACGATGAGGAGGTAGCAGCTGGTACCAAGCGAAAAATGACTCGCGTGGAAGAGGAGAACCTAACCAAGGCCGAGCTAATGGCAAAGAAGCTTAAGCTCAAGGCCAAATTCGATGCCGAGTACGATAACAGTGGCGAGGGCAAGGGAGAAGAGGACAGTGGTCGCATTACCGGCGATCATTCCTTCTACGAGGACCTCAAGGCCGAGGCCCAGCGCCAGAGTGAGCTGAACAAGAGCGAGTTTGCCCATTTGGACAACGAGTTTCGCATCCAAATCGAGGGCTATCGACCAGGGCTGTATGTTCGCCTGGGATTCAAGCAGCTGCCGGCCGAGTTTGTGGAGAATTTCGATGCCAGCTATCCCGTGCTGGTCGGTGCCTTGAACATGACCGAGGAGAACGTTGGCTACGTCAACTGCAAGGTGAAGAAGCATCGCTGGTACAAGAAGATCCTCAAAACGGGAGATCCACTCATCGTTTCGATGGGCTGGCGCCGCTTCCAAACGGTGGCCATTTTCGCCAAAGTTGAGGACAACTTCCGGCAGCGCTACCTCAAGTACACGCCCAACCACGTTACCTGCAGCATGACCTTCTGGGGTCCGATCACCCCCCAAAATACGGGCTTTCTGGCGCTGCAGACGGTGCGCCAGGATCAGGAGGAGATGCAGAGGCTGGGCTTCCGGATAGCGGCCACGGGCTGCGTCACCGAACTTGACAAGTCCTCGCAGATCATGAAGAAACTGAAGCTGGTGGGGCACCCCTTTAAGATCTACAAGAAGACCGCCTTCATCAAGGACATGTTCAACTCGTCGCTGGAGGTGGCCAAGTTCGAGGGAGCCAAAATAAAGACGGTGTCCGGCATCCGTGGGCAAATCAAGAAGTCTCACCACACGCCCGAGGGCTCCTATCGCGCCACCTTCGAGGACAAGATCCTGCTCAGCGACATCGTCTTCTGCCGCACCTGGTTCCGTGTGGAAGTGCCCCGCTTCTATGCACCCATCACCTCGCTACTCCTGCCGCCCGAGCAGAAGAGCCAGTGGCAGGGCATGAAGACGCTGGGCCAGCTGAAGCGAGAGCGGGCCTTGCAGAATGCCGCCCAGCCGGACAGCATGTACACGGAGATTGTGCGCAAGGAGAAGATCTTCCGCCCGCTGACCATACCCAAAGCCCTGCAGCGGGCTCTGCCCTACAAGGACAAGCCCAGGCTGGGGCCCGAGAATCCCAAGGCGGCGCTGGAACGTGTGGCCGTGATCAACTCGCCGTACGAACAGAAGGTGGCCAAGATGATGAAGATGATCCGAACGAACTACCGGGACAAGGTCAATCGCGAACGCCTGGAGACCAAGAAGCGGATCAAGAACTATCGGGAGAAGAAGAGCGAGAAGATGGCGTCCAAGGAGCGGCGGCAGAAGGAGCTGCGCAAGAAGGTGTCGCGGGCCATTAGCAAGATGCGGGGGAAGCAGTCTGCCTGAGACTCTTCATTATGTTTTCTGAGACGAAACCCCTGAAAGGTTTCCTGAAAATTTTGCTGTATAAAAAATAGTTTTAAAGAAAATAAATCAATTTTAAATTTCAGACATCAAAGAGACTTTTCAAACTCCCAAATAACAAACGAAACTTGCGCTACATTTCAATTAGAATTTACTCAACGCCTGCACTTCCGACGCTGGACCAGCTACAAAAATCGGTGGTGGTGTAGCGCCTCAGCACCGTTCGCTGCAGCTGCTCCAGCCAAGCCGGAAGAGCTGGTCTCAGTTTTTGGAAAATAGATATAGATAACTCAACACAGCTTAGGGACTAACTTGAACTGGACATTGTTTGTGGGAACTAACGCAGTGTGTGCTGCCCTTAGTCCTGGCTCTTGTTGTCGTCGATCGTCTTTAAGGCGGCCAGGAGGGCATGCTTGCGACTGCCGGTCATGTGGCTGCTGGCCGCCGCTCCGCTGGCAATGCTGTTTCGCTTCTTGGACGCCGGATCGTCGCGCATATTGCTGTTGCTCGCCTGGCGGCAGAACGTCTTCAGGAAGCTCTCGCGCTCCTTGTAATCATCGGAGATCTGCTTGCGCAAGCTGGACATGTTTTCCTTGAGGCGCGGAGCCCGAACGCCGTTATCCTGGGATTGGGAAGGAGATTATACGGAAATTAGAATTGTACATACATTTTAGGGACCTCCAGGACCTCCTTACCTCTTCTTCGGTGCGCTGTGTGTTCTGGCCATCCGTGTCCTCGTCGTCCTCTTCCTGCGACTCTTCCAGCAGATCGCCCTCGCTGCTCTTGGTGTCCAGGTAGGCGGCATATTTCACCAGGCTGGCATCGTTGGCATCGCTGTGCTCCTCGGCATCCTCCAATCCCTGGTCGCACATCTTGGACATAAGGCCGTAGGCATCTGTCTCGTCCTCATCCTCGCCGACTGGCTCGTAGTCATCCTCGTAGTCGTACTCCATTGACTTTAGCGACGTCTGCTTGGACTTGCCCTCGGCGGAAGGTATCTTGGACAGGCCGCCCGAATCGCGACGCTTGCTGGCCGGAATACTGTCTGCCTTGACAGCAGCTACCAAGCGGTGTCTGGCATTGCCACTCTTTCCAGTGGCGGCGGCGACCAGTGGCGTTTTTGCCTGCGCCGAGAGCACTTGGCTCAGGGTGGAGCGGCTCTGGTTTGTGGCTATTTTGGGCTTGTTGTTGGCCGGCGGCAAGGTGAGCTTCCCGCCACGTCCACCAGCCGCCTGTCGCTCCGGCTGCGGTGTCGGCGGAGTGCACGGTGCACTCTTGTCCTCGGCCTCGTCCTTTTCGAAATCAAAGTACGTGTCCGACTCCAGCACATCCGTCAAGGCGTTGAACTCCATCTGGCTGTTCTTCTCGATCGCCTTGTCGAGCATCTCCAGGGACTTCTCCAGCTTGTCGATCTTGTCCGGCTCCTCGCCTACGCCGCTCAGCTTGGTGCGGCGGCCGGAAGACAATGGATTCACCTTGTCGGTGCCGAGCTGTGGCGGGATTACAATTTTTATTCTGTTTCTGATTAACTTATGGGTTGTTTTTGTACTCACAGTGTATTCCTCCAGCTTGCGATAGCCGCTGATCTCGAGTTTGGACTTCTCCAGCTTCAGCATCACCTCCTTGCACTTCTTCTGCTCGTTGAGGAGCTGCTGGCGGAAGTTCTTGGACTCCAGCTGCACCTTGCGGGCCATCAGCTTCATGTCATTGTCCTTGTCCTCGAGACGCTGCTCCAGGGATCGCAGTTTCTCCTGCAGTTTCTGGCGCTCGTCAAGGTTCCTAGATGGAAAGGGAATCAAAAGAGGAGGGGATCGTTTTAGCAGGCTTCTTAAATAATTAAAACTAATAAAATAAGTTTAAAAATGTACTTAGAAAATGTAACTAAAAATCATAAAAACACAACATACTTATCCTTGTTGAGCTGACTGTAGTGCTTATTCTGATCGCTCAGCGACAGGATAACGGCTTCCTTCTGCTTCAGTTTCTGCTCCAGATCCTTGTTGACCGCCTGGAGATTGCGGTACTTGGTCTGCCAGACGCGCAGCTCCTCGGCGTGCGAGTGGAGCAGCTGGGGCAGCTCCGCATTGTTGGACTCGTACTTGTTCAGCGCCGACGACTGGCGGTTGTGGAGCGTACGGAGCATCCGGTTCTCGTGCGCCAGATTAGCTATCTCCGCCTGGGCATCGGCCAGTTGGTTCTGGAAGGTCTTGGCGCGCAGATTCCGCGCGGACATGACACGCTGATGGATCTCACTGTGGTTCTGGGCCGAGGCCACCATTGCTGGCTGGCGGAGGCTTCCATTGCTAGATCCCTTCATGCCACCGCGATGCTGCTGAGGTGGCTGCTTCCGCTGATAGATCAAACTGGCCGATTCCCGGGAGCTGGCCGAGAAGAGGCTCTCACAGCTTTTGGCCGACGTTCTGTGAAGGGGGTAGTTGATGGAAAGTGAAGATTAGACTTCAGTGGTATAGGAACTGGAGGAGGATTGTCTACACTCACGCCATCTGATTTGTTGGACTCAAGCGGGGTATTGCCGAGCTAAAGGACATTGCCGGCTTGCGCGGCGATACCATCTAAGATCCGGCTCGTGCTCCGGATATTCGAGGATTGCTCCACGAAGGTTATTTAATTTTTTTTAGAGCCTGATACAGATGTTTAGAGTGTAAGGTAGCAAATCGGGGGACAGATAGAGCTAGCCGGTGCGAGGCGATGCCGATGTAAAAATGTTACTGAAAAGCCTGTGTCTGCTGCTGCTGTGGTTACCCCGTTTGATGTTTGTTTATTGTTTGCTCCGCCGCCTGCTGCGTTGTTGGGGTTCAGTTTGGACTCCTGTCCAGGGTCCGGACCAGTGACTGGTTGCCATGGCGCCGTCGATAGCTCCCGACTATCGAATGGGGGAGTCGTGTTCTTAGGAACAGCCCTCGTAAAGGTGTTTATGGGTTTTAAAAATAGTTTTGAAGTTGTTATAAATATTTCAAGTGTTATTAAATCGGTCTAAAGTGAAATATCTACAAATTTCTTAACGTTCCAATGGGTATCTTCTGGATATAAAGCTCCGAACTGAAGAATTAATTTAATAAAGTCTTAATAATGTTTCGCTTGCAAGTTTTTATTATCTATGCATTTAAGATTAAAATGTTGTTTAAATACAATCTTGATAAGAACATAGACTGACTTTCGAATTTAAAAAGTTAATAGTATGTGAAAATAATAAATTCTTAAATAATAAATAATCGTAACTTGTTTCTTGGTGCATAAATAAGGGTTCATGAAAGATAAGTAAGTTATTCCGCTATAAAATTAAGCTTGTTCAGCGGCGCTGCCCTTCATCTTCTGGTACTTGATGCGATAGGATCCCTCCGGATCATAGATCTTCTCCAGTCGCTCCCAGTCCGTCGGTCGGTTGTCAATGAGATGGTTGGTCACCTTCTCGGCCCCGTAACGTTGCTTCTCCGTGCATTTGCTGCATTCGGTCATAATAGCGTCGGGTAGGATTTCTATAAAACAATTTTGTAATATTTTTAAAATGTAACTCTTTCCTGAATCGCACCCTTCAGCATCCTGCCATCGGGCGTGCAGGGCCCTGTGCCCTCCAAGCACTTGATATAGTTGTTTAGCAGTCGTTCCTGGTTTAGGATCTCATCCAGGTCCACGTTGTCGAACTTGTTGTCGTAGGGCGCCTCTACCATTGGCGCTGATGAGGTGGCCGGCGGATGGGGCAGTCCTTCCACGCGGCTCAGTACCGTGCACAATAGTGCCAAGGCCACCGATGCGTTCCACATGGCCAAACGGAGGCTGGAGCGTCCCATTTTCAAGTATGATCGTATGCTGTTAATAGCTCCAGTCACCTGGGCTTTTATAGGTAAACTTACTGGCCTGCGTGCCTCAGTCCAATTTGGTTAATGCCCAATTGGACCCAAATTAAGACAATTTAATTTGATTACCAGAAAAGTCCATGGGGTTAGCAGGCGAACGCATTTACAACGGAATCGATTTTTTTGTTATTTTTTAAACAAAAAAATAAAATAACTTCCTATACTTAAATATTAAAAGGGATACAATACTAAAGGATACTATTAAATATAATTATTTGGTATAAGTTTAACCCAAAGAATATAAATAGTAGGGGCAGCAATGGATACTTGTGAACAAAATATGTAATTTTTTATGAACCAAGAAAAAAAATTTTAAGATACCTATTAATTTTTTTATGATAAAAATGAGAAAAAAACAAAATAAAAATCATGAAGGTTGTGATTAATAAAATATTAATTATAAAATAAAAAATAAATCAAGATTTATATGCATGAAAAATTAAGGCTAGACAGAGGGAGAGACTCGTTAGTAGGCACTGTCTCAAATTATTACTTTATGGAACAAAAATAATATGTAACAGAGAAAAGAAAGCCGTTCTAGTAAAGCATAAAAAACACTTGATAGAATAAATAAAAAAGTATATATTGTTGTTATAGCAGCATTCTGCCTAAGTATATATTTTAGTTTTCTTATACCTTTATATAAAAATGGGGGGAATTACATTTTTAAAAAAATTGCGCCTTCTTACTTAGTGTTACCACATTCTATGGCATGGCAGCTCCGATAGCCCGGTACCTGATAGCGATAGCCGCAGTTCAGAACGAGTTGGCAGGCCACCTGATGCTGAGGCGCTTTCTTTTTCAATGAGTTTTCTTTAATTGCTCCATTTACGCGAGTAACCAAAATCGATGCAATTACCCACATCCGGAAGCATTGCGGCCTAGGCAACGCGTCCGCCACCCAGTGACTGCCCGTGGATTGGGTAACCGTGCGGGAAATGCCAAAAAGGCGACCATCTGTGCGGCGATCTCGATTTCTCGAACGATTCGCGACGTGGGCGCCCCCGCCCCCAAGACCAAGGACGACCTAGAAACGCCCAGACAGCGCCGATAATCTAGCACAGGTGTGACATCAGCCCGGGAGAACCACATCACCATGATCCACGTCGGGGAGAATTCGTGGAATCTGCGGATCTTCATCACGGATCTGGCGCTGGAGCGGACGATGCGCGTGCGCGGTGACCAGCACATCGGTGGGATTATGCTGCAGCTGGTGGATCCGGAGAATCCCAAGGACTGGTCCGACCACGCGTTGTGGTGGCCAGCGCGGAACGTTTGGCTAAACAGGACACGCCTGACGCTGGACCAGTGTGGCGTCCAGGCCGACAGCCTGCTGCACTTCACGCCCATGCACAAGATACTGCGCGTGCAGCTGCCGGATCTGCGGTATCTGGACTGCCGCGTGGACTACTCTGTGAAGACCTTCGCGGCTGTGGTGAATGTGTGCAAGCAGCTGGACATTCGCTATCCGGAGGAGTTGTCGCTGTGCAAGCCGCTGGAGGCGGAGCACCTGAAGCGCAACTTTGCCCAGCTGCCGCACCAGAAGCGTGTGGCCATCGCCGAGCCGGATGGCACCAGTTACCTGCAGCCGGCGGCCGATACCAACTCATTTGTGCCCATTAGTGCCTCCTTTCACGGCGAAGGTGGCGGCAGCACTGGCAGTCTGGACAAACCCTCGGCGCCGGGATCCTTTTTCTGCGCCCCCCTGTCGCCGCACAACCACAGGAGGGGGCGCTCGCCCATGGCCTCGCCATCGCCATCGCCGGGAACGTGGAAGCAGAGCCAGATAGGCTACGCCACCTACGACTCGTCGTCATCGAGCTTGGGTGACTTCCAGGAGAACCTGGCCAGCTCGCCACCGACGCCATGCTCGGATGTCCGAGCGCAGCAGCTGCGCCCCAAGTCGCTGGTGGAGAAGGCGCGCCTGAATGTCGGCTGGCTGGACTCCTCGCTGTCCATCATGGAGCAAGGGATCCGGGAGTACGACACGCTGTGCCTGCGCTTCAAGTACTTCACCTTCTTCGACCTGAATCCCCGGTGCGACCAGGTGCGCATCAATCAGCTGTACGAGCAGGCCAAGTGGAGTGTCCTCAACGAGGAGCTGGACTGCACCGAGGAGGAGAGCCTGATGTTCGCCGCCCTGCAGTTCCAGGTCAACCATTACGTGGACTCTGCGCCCACGAGCGGCGGAGCGGCCGTTGATTCGGGAATTGAGACGTCCAGTCAGGAGAACGACAACGAAGACGAGATCGATTCGGCGCTGAAGGAGCTGCAGATCACGCTGGAGGGACCGAACGGCGGGGATTCGGTGAATATCACGCGCATTCCCGAGCTCTCCGACTACCTGCGCTACCTGAAGCCGCAGAGGTTCACCTTGCGTGGCTACAAGCGCTACTACTTCACCTACCGGGATCTGCACTTGCACCTGTTTAAGAACGCCGAGGAGTCGCGTCGCATGGCGCCGACTGTCAGCATCAATCTGAAGGGCTGCGAGGTCACCCCCGATGTGAACCTGTCGCAGGGGAAGTACGCCATCCGGCTGGAGGTCTCGCCGGAGGGTGGCCACGGACCCAACAGCGAGGTGTGGATACGCTGCGAGAACGAGCAGCAGTACGCCAAGTGGATGGCCGCCTGTCGCCTGGCGGCCAAGGGAAGATCCCTGGCGGATAGCTCGTACGAGAGCGAAGTGGATGGGATACTGTCGCTGCTGCAGATGCAGCGACCGGTGCACGGAGTTCACCTGAGCATCGATCCGCGGTCCGTGGAAGCCGGCGATTACCTATCGCCGAAGACCCTGCGCCGGCTGTCGAACAAGGCGGTACAGCGGATATTGGAGGCACATGCCAACGTCCGAGAGCTGAACCCCTTGGACTCGAAACTGAAGTACATCCAGGCCTGGCAGTCGCTGCCCGACTTTGGCGTCACGCTGTTCATCATCAAGTTCGATGGGCATCGAAAAGAGGAGCTGCTGGGTGTGGCCCACAACCGGATTATGCGCATGGACCTGGGCTCCGGGGATCACGTCAAGACCTGGCGTTACAATACGATGAAGGCCTGGAACGTTAACTGGAATATCAAGTGCATGATGATCCAATTCGAGGACGAGAACGTGGTCTTCTCCTGCCATTCGGCCGACTGCAAGGTGGTGCACGAGTTCATCGGCGGCTACATCTTCATGTCCATGCGATCCAAGGACAACAACCAGGTCCTCAACGAGGAGCTCTTCCACAAGCTGACAGGCGGTTGGTCCTAGAGCCCTTTTTATTCGAATTTTATCGTTTCACCTACGCGTTGAAACCAATGTTTTATATATATTGTTGACCTGACCAGTGGCCTCGATCCGCGCTAACCAACTGATAGACTCACAACTTCAATGCAATCTCGTGTTTTCACGTTCAGCCTACCACTTAATTCGTTGTAAACTAATCTTGTTGATGATTTTTAACCGCGAAAATCGCTTGCCAAAGGCCTTTTTGCCTGCCTAACTCTAAAACAGACTTAACCGTGGCCTTAGCAATGTTTTTGTATGACTAACTTTTAAGAATACAATAAATAAATATGCCTTACAATAGCTAACATTTTGTATGGGTTATGGTTGGGGTTACTTTCCTTTGAAGATGATGAGCACAGTTTTAGATACTGGAAAGTCAGTCACTGATTATTTTATTTGTTAACAATTGTGACTATTATTATTCTGGAAAAAGACTGCGTTCACAAATGTAGTACCCTCGATATGTGCAATCTAAATCGTTCATTAGACGTGAAGGGCCATGTCCGAAGTTGTCACAATGCTCTATTCCTCCTCCATTGTTAGGCTCTCCGGGATGCCAAAGCTCTGATGAAACTGGCTTCCCACTTGGGAACCAAGCGTGATGACCGAGAGTTAGAAAATCGTTCCCAGAAGTCCAGTAGATGTTTTTATCCTTTTGACTGTCTAGGTAACTATTGATACCTTTAATTTTCTCTGGCGTATCGAGCGATATCAGGTTGTAACCCATTCCTTCGCACAACTGACGAGCTCCAAACCAGTGGGCTGCTATTTTATTCTCAATGTGATACAGTGTATTGCCAATAAGAACCTGGCTAGCTGGCGTTATATTCACAGATTTTGCAGCGACTAAAGAAATATCAAGAATATAAAAAATACTCAAGAAAATAATGATCCGAGGAAAGATTCTCACCATCTGGTACTTTGCTCCCTGCTGATATATAAATCAGTCCCAGGAAGACCGAGAGTGTTCCACGACGTGTAAGCATTTTGTGAATACTATTTTGGATCCTCTTCAATTGTTTCTCTTTTATACCTTGGTTAAGTTAGATCACGAGGTGTAGTAAAGGTATATTAATGAATCCATCACCTTATCAGCCCTACCATCCGGTACTTTATTGTCAACTAAACTGATAAGTAATAATTTACGATACCTTATCAATCTTGACTGTAAAATTGGTTTAATTTTCTATCTATTGTTTAGATGCAACTGGATTTATGACCTAGACACTAAAAGTCTTATAATAATATGAATCTTTTTAATTGTCCAGATAATTTGTGGTCTAAGCTTTCCCAAAAGGTAACAGCTTCTAAATTATTTGATAACCCTAAAACCATCTAGTTCTGAACACGAATCTTTACTACAAATTTCCAAACCAGAGATTTAAATCGAAAGAAAAAACATGTCAAATCTACTTAGACTTAAGTTTAGTTTCACATCACAATCAACCCTCAACACATTCCAAAAACATACAAAAAAAATAAAAATAAAAACAATCTAAAAAAATAATCAAAAAAATGGCAGCTAAACGACCCCGTGATGTGGATCTGCTCAAGCAAAAGAAGGTACTGCGGATCCGCTTCAAGAAACTGGTCCGCGCGGTCATCATGAACCAGGCGTGGCTCTCCGACGCCGAGGAGCAGGGCATCTCCATGAACGTGAAGAAGAACGTGGCGTTGTTCCGGCAAAAGCGCAAGCCGGGCATGCTGACCATGGCCGTAAGTCGGAATCGAAATACCAATAATGTCCAGAAGCCATTACTCAAAGATTCTATTTTTCAGGAGAAGGCTTTAATGCGTTCAAATCCAAAATTAAGGACCATCGAGGAACGGAAGAAAGTTTGCCTGCTTATAGCAGGTTTGGAATGCTTTTCTAAATATCCGCCGGTAAAAGGTTTTGGTTTATTTTTCCTCTCCGAAAATTACCTGTGTTTCGGTTGAACTTTTAGAAAATTCGTGCTCGCATGGCGCCTGTTCTCGAGTTTATGCATATTAATGAATCGCGAGTGATTATCGCAGAGGATGACATTCCCATTATCGTCTATTTTATACTGAACGGCGAGGTCGAAATGAAGAAGAATGTCTACAACAAGGCAAGTTTTCCTATTGGCTACCATTTCAGGCTTAATAATTTAAATTTATAATTATATTTATTTATTTTTCAGACCACAAAACAATGGACTGAAGTGCCAGAGGCTATTTTCGGTCCTGGCGACTGTTTCGGCGATGTCGAGATGACTGAGTCCTGCCCCAGAATGAACACCTACACGGCCTTGTGTAAGAAATTCTAGTCGAGTTTTATGATTACAATTTAGAACTTGAAACCCTGAGCTTGCATTTCATCTGCTTTAGCTGCCTGCGAATTGCTTGCCATTTATGACTTGGATTATGATCGCATTTTAAAGCCTTTTATGTTGAAGCAATGGAACGAAAAGAAGATGGCGTTGAAGGCCTTCGACTACTTTAGTTTCCTCACCCCAGAACAGGTATGACTCTCCTAGTACCAAGTCCTTAAAATACAGGAGGGATTTTTAGATCGTTCTCGCCTGCAAGTACGGCTATCTGGCCCAGTACGAACCATTGGACACCATTTACTTGGGCGAAGAGGGCTCCTTGGGCTACGTTCGCTTCGTTCTGAGTGGCGAGTGCGTCATTCTGCAGTGCCTAAGCATGAGAGTAAAGTATATCAACTTGGAAATATTTTGGAAGTATATTTAATAGTGTAAATATTTTAAAATTAGGTTGCTTACAATGACGGAGAGGCCACCTTTGAGCTGACCCCCATCGACGAGGACAAGGGCGGATTAAGCATGTTTAACTCGAGGGGCACATTCAGCCGCACAAAGATCACAGACATTGCTGACCTTTTGGCCTCGTCATCCTCCTCCGACGATCAGAAAGGCGACAAGAAAAAGAAACGGACGGTATTAGTTCGCATTATCCTGATCTATTTCCTATAAACTCCAAATCCCTTTCCTCTCAAACAGATGCGCCATATGAATCTGGAAGACATTGAAAAGTTCTGCGGAATCGGTAATGCAGTTCACGCCAAGACAAAGGGACGCGAGAAGCGAACGTTAACTGCTGCTGCGCAGGCCAAGAAAACGATGAGGATAGAGAACCTGCGAAGGGGAACACCCTACCTTCCTGTCCCAGACAGCGATCTGGATTCCGAAGAGCAGGATCCGGACCCTGACTACGATGACGAGGATTACTCGGATATGGACTCCAGTGGCTCCAGTGGCTCCGGAGACTCGTACGAACTGGTCGCTGAGCCAAATGTGGTGCAAATGCAGTTGGTTCGCCGTGTCGCTAGTGAAGAGACACTGAAAGAAAAGTCGAGTTCTTCTTCAGAAATTTTCAGTGCTACATCCGCCGCGAACATCGAGGAAAATAACAGCAGCGACTCAGTACCACACTCTGTAAGTTCTTGACACTGAGACATTTATGAGCACAACATACGCTGTTATGCGCCAGAATTATCGTATACCAATATCTTTTTGCTTTGATCGTCATTATTTTAAGTGTAAAATTCAGAACATAAATTATAATAATTACAATTTAAGGACTAAGCCTGTTTTTAATAGGTTTTCAAGGATCCTATCGAGACCCACTTCATAGATGTGGGCTCCCTATCATACGGCAGCATCTTTGGTCTGGGCGAGAAAATGGAACATCGTGTGATTATGGCGCGAACTGTAGTACAGTGCCTACACCTGCCGCGCTTCTGGCTGCTCCAGGAGGAGCAGAACCCGGGCAATATATGGAATCGGCGACGATTCTACTTTGAATGCAATGTACCATCACGTCAGGATCTGTTCACCAACTTCCTGAAGACACGGAAGTGGAACAAGTTCCGGCACGACTATATCCAGAGCCTGCTAGATGATAAAACGAATGCCCATATTTCCAAGGAGGAAGATATCCCGATTATGTGTCGCATCGTGGAGACCAGCGATGATGCCATATAGCGGTTTCTCCTGTAAGTCTTATTACCAAATACATTGAACAGTGTCCAGTAAAAAAGATGTAATCTATAAATTGGAACGTTGTATATAAACTGTATAAAATAAATATATTTCTTCTGATAAAATTATTAGATTGATTTATTTTTTATATATGTAAGTGTTAAGTGCAGTGTGCATTTACTTTATTCCATTGTGCAGAGTTATGTATTGAATATCCAATAGGTAGATAAAGATAATTCGCTTTTATAATAATTTAGTATAATATAATATATAATATCAATTTAATCGCAATTGATACGTTTTTGCGAATTAATTACTCCGTTGTTTACTTGAGAACGCGTTCACAAATATAGTAATTCGTTACTGTACAATCTTTATCATTCATTAGTCTAGATCCTTTAAATCTGAATTCGTCGCAATGTTCTACCTTATAATCATTATTAGGCTCGCCGGTATACCAAAAGATTGATGCCACTGGCTTCCCACTTGGAAACCAAACATGACGATCAGTCAGTAAATCATTTCCAGAAGTCCAGTAAATAGTGTCATCGTTTCGGTTGTCCAGATAATCATTGATAGCTTTAAATTTTTCGTTGGTGTCGAGCGAAATTAGGTTGTAGCCCATTCTCTCGCAGGATTTACGGGCTTCAAACCAGTTCTTCTGTATTTTATCCTCGATGTAATACACTATATCGCCGATATATATAGTCGATGCAATATTCACAGATTTGGAAGCGACTAAAAAAAATTGTTATAAGATCTAGATAATATGTACGTTGAAGAAGGATCTTACCATCTGGTTCTTCGCTCGCCGAAGATATATATATGAAGCCCAAGAGCACCAAGAGTGTACCACACTTTGTAAGCATTTTGTAGATACTGTTTTGGATCCTCTTTAGATTTTCGCTTTTATATGTACGGTGAATTTATATCAACCAGGAAGAGATAAGAATCTTAAAAATTATTGTGTAAGGTTTTTGCAGCCTATGTATTTACACTAGGTTGCGTTATTGCATTATTGCGTTATTGCGTTATCAGAGCAAACGCTGCTTTTTTTACTTTCGGAGAAATTCAACGTCAAATCCAGAAAAGTTTTTTTTTCCTAGGGGTATCCAGAGAAATGTGAGCAAGTATTTATAAACTGTATAAAATAAATATATTCGTTCTGATAAAATTATTAGATTGATTTATTTTTTTATATATTTAGGTTTCAGGTACAGTGTGCATTTACTTCATTCCATTGTGCAGAGTTATGTTTTGAATATCCAATAGGTAGATAAAGATAATTCGCTTTTATAATAATTTAGTTGACAAGCCATATCAATTTAATCGCAACTGATACGTTATTTGCGAATTAATTACTCCATTGTTTAGTTGAGAACGCGTTCACAAATATAGTATCTCGTTTCTGTACAATCTTGATCATTCATCAGTCTAGATCCATTTAATCTAAATTCGTCGCAATGCTGTACATTATTCCAATTATTAGGCTGACCGGGATACCATAAGTATGATGCTACTGGGTTCCCAAATGGAAACCAAATATGATGATCAGTCAGTAAATCATTTCCAGAAGTCCAGTAAACAGTTTCATCATTTCGGTTGTCCAGATAATCATTGATAGCTTTGAATTTTTCGTTGGTGTCGAGCGAAATTAGGTTGTAGCCCATGCTCTCGCAGGATTTACGGGCTTCAAACCAGTTCTTCTGTATTTTATCCTCGATGTAATACACTATATTGCCGATATATATAGTCGGTGCAATATTCACAGTTTTGGGGGCGACTAAAAAAAATTGTTATAAGATCCAGATAATACGTTGAAGAAGGATGTTACCATCTGGTTCTTCGCTCGCCGAAGATATATATATCAAGCCCAAGAGGACCAAGAGTGTACCACACTTTGTAAGCATTTTGTAGATACTGATTTGGATCCTCCTCAGGTTTTCGCTTTTATATGTACCTCGATGAACTTATATCAACCAGTTGTTATCAAAGGAAGTGTTAGTTAAAGAAGAGATAAGATTCTTTAACGGGACTTTTTGCGAACTAACCCAAATTTACAGTCCGTAAAAAAAATGAAGAACAATCTCAATGGGAAATTTTAAGATAATATTAAAAATTATAAATTATATATTGTGAAATAATAAATTAAAAATTTATGTTGAATTTCAAAAAAAAATTGTACCTTATCAGCCGTACTGGATTGGCAATTCAATACTATCTTTTTATTGTTTTAATATGAAAAGTTATATATTTGACCTTTATATACGGTCTGTATGTACATATAGGAGTTCGAAAGGCGTACCAAAGTCGATACCTCTGATAGTGTATAAGAACTTAATGACTAAATCAACTCGAAACAAGAAAGGAAGCTAACTTCGGCAGTTTTGTATTTTTTTCTACATTTAACTATCGTATTACAGCTATATTATATAGAAGTTCGATTTTGAAAGATAAATATATTGAAGACAGACAAATTTATAATTTTTTTTAATATTCATCCGATTTTGATAAAATGAAAACCGAAATTCTAGAATAATACAAAATTGTGTGTGGGATTATTTGTGTGTGGTAATAATAAGGAATTACTCAAATATTTGTACCAGAACAAATCCATCAGAGATTACGCTCACAGATATAGTATCTCTTAATTGTACAATCCTTATCATTCAGGAGTCTAGTTTGACCAGATCTGAATACGTCGCAATGTTCGATTCCATCGGTGTTGCTGGGCGCGCCAGGATACCACCAGTTCCCTGGAACTGGCTTTCCACTAGGAAACCAAACATGCCAACCTAGAGTTAGAAAATCATTTCCAGAAGTCCAGTAGGAGTCTTTATCCATTTGATTATCGAGGAAGTTATTGATCGCGTTGTATTTTTCTGGGGTGTCAAGCGAAATTAAATTGTAGCCAATTTTTTCACAGGATTTACGGGCGTCAAACCAATTCTTCCCGATTCTCTCAATGTAGTACAATGTATTGTCAATTAATATCTGGCTAGCGGGCGCAATATTCACTAAGGAAAAATAAAAACTTAAGAAATATTTCAGAAAGTAATGATCGAAGATAGTATCCTTACCTGCGGGTTCCTGGCTCGCTGAAGATAAATAAAATAGGCCCATCAGGGCCAAGGTGACCAAAAGTTTACCGCTCTGTTGAAGCATTTTGGCAATACTGCTTTGGCTACTCTCCAAATAATCCGCTTTTATACATTGGGGAACTTATATCAGCAAGAGACGAGCAGAAAGTAGCGATAAAAATTGATTAAATGCGAAATTTAGGTTTAGGTTTCATTATATTTATCATTAAATTATTTTACCGGCAGATTCTATATCCAACTTATTACTGTATGTGAGTATATGCAATACATCTAAGAAGATTATTACTCGAAATATTTGTACAAAAATATTTTGATTTCCAAGGCAAGATTCTAAATATGACATAGCGTCGTTATTATATTTTAGTCAGAAGTTTGCAACGTAGTGAAGGAGACATTTCCGACCCTATATATTCTTGATCAGCATCAACAGCCGAGTCGATCTAGCCATGTCCGCTTGCCCGTCTGTCCGTCCGTTTCTACGCAATCTAGTCTCTCAGTTTATAAGCTATCTGAATGAAATTTTGCAGATATTCTTCTATATGCTCTCACTATGATATAAGTCGGAACGAGCCGGATCAGACATCTATATCCTACACGATGGAAAAATTTTCAGGAAAAATATTATAACTTGGTCAGTTTTCAACACATTTTTATATAATTTGAAACATTGTCATCTTGTATTATTCTAAAATTTCGGTTTTAATTTTATCAAGATCGGACTACTGTATCATATAGCTGCCATGGGAACAATCGAAACATTTTGAGGAAAAAAAATTATAACTTTGCCAATTTTCAACATATTTTCATAACATTTGTTTTACTCTAGAATTTTGGTTTTAATTTTATGAAAATCGATTGATTATAGCTGCCATAGAAACGATGGTTAAAAGTAGGGGAAAAAGCACAGCTGTGAATGTTAAACTGTAATTGTAAAACTGAAAATAAAGTATGATAAGTAAACGTAAAACCCGATTTTTTTACTATGTTTAATTGATTTATATACTTTCTGTTGGTTTTTCTTTTTATTTGATCTGCAAGGGTATAGAAACTTCGGTGTGCCGAAGTTAGCTTACTTTCTGGTTTATATAGGGTTTAGGTGCAGGATGCACTTACTTCATTCCACTGTGCAGAGTTATGTTTTCAATATCCAAATCAAAATAGGAAGATAAAGATAATTTTCTTTTATAATAATTTAGTTGACATATGAATTTAATCGCTACTGATACGGTTTTTTCGAATTAATTACTCCTTTGTTTAGTTGAGAGTGCGTTCACAAATATAGTATCTCGTAACTGTACAATCCTTATCATTCAGGAGTCTAGTTTGACCAGATCTGACTTCGACGCAATGTTCGATTCCATTGGTGTTGCTGGGCGCGCCAGGATACCACCAGTTCCCTGGAACTGGCTTTCCACTAGGAAACCAAACATGCCAACCTAGAGTTAGAAAATCATTTCCAGAAGTCCAGTAGGAGTCTTTATCCATTTGATTATCGAGGAAGTTATTGATCGCGTTGTATTTTTCTGGGGTGTCAAGCGAAATTAAATTGTAGCCAATTTTTTCACAGGATTTACGGGCGTCAAACCAATTCTTCCCGATTCTCTCAATGTAGTACAATGTATTGTCAATTAATATCTGGCTAGCGGGCGCAATATTCACAAAATTGGTACCGACTAAGGAAAAATAAAAACTTAAGAAATATTTCAGGTAGTAATAATCGAAGATAGTATCCTTACCTGCGGGTTCCTGGCTCGCTGAAGATAAATAAAATAGGCCCATCAGGGCCAAGGTGACCAAAAGTTTACCGCTCTGTTGAAGCATTTTGGCAATACTGTTTTGACTACTCTTTCGGTTTTATACATTAGGTTTAGGGCCGCAAAAAGAAAATAAAAAAAACCATGCGCCCGGGGGTAATTATATCAGCAGTAGGCCAGCCGAGAGTAGCGATAAAAATTAATTAAGTGCGAAATTTAGGTTTAATATTATATTTAGCATTTGATTATTTTACCGCCAGACTCTTTATCCAACTGATTACTGTATGTGAGTATATACAATACATATAAGAAGATTAATACTCCAGTATCGTTTTCGGATCTGAAATCGGACGCTTTGTTCGCCTGAAGTCCGCAAAACTATCGTTTGTAATATCATAAACGAAGTTTTTATCTGCTTGGTCGAACTATTTTTAAGAATATATTTTTATATGCAAAACAAGATTCGAAGATCGTCATAGAGTCGGTAACAAAAAATATTAGCTGAAGTATATTTAGCCCTATCCATATGTTTCACGGAAAATGAATAATTGATGTTCATGTTTTATGGTTAATTTGATTATTTTTTCCAAGGCTGTATATAAATTCATGAATTTTTATTGTCGAGTCGAGTCAGTTCAATTGTAAACAGCAAGGATACCAAAATTTCGAATTTCAATATTTTTTTTTCCTTGTTTTTGATTTTAAATTTCAAGCTAATTTTTAAAACTTTAGCGCCACAGTGTTCAGTGTGGCCAAAATGGCCCTGCATTTATCGATAAATTCTATCGACATTGCAGCTGTGCAACTTCATATTGGCGCCGGCTTCGTTGTCATGGAAACAAAAGTTTGATTTTAATACTCCACATCCAGACTAGAACTAAATTTTCGTCTGTTTTACGCTTTTGACTATTATTTTCGTGTCTTTAATGTGACCACCTACTGAGGTGGAAGGCGAGGGAAATGAATGAACAGGAGGAACAGGAACGGCAGCCGATGCGGACGGCGTACGATGTGCAACGGGACTTTGGCTACAGCAGCGGACTGCGCTCCGAGATTATTTGGGATTCGTAGGTTATGCAATTGTTTCTCGTTCCTCCATACTCCTACTGCCTGTCCACAGACTCACGCCCGACCAGGCGCCAGTGCTGATGCAGAAGATCGAGAACCTGATCCCGGAGGACGACTCGCGGAACGCCAATGCTGTGAATCGCCAGCGGCAGCAGGTCTTCCGCAATGTCTGGCAGCAACGGCGCTTCACCAACGGCACCCTGCTGTCCGCCATCATTTACGTGCTAGTCACGCCGGAAACGGACGCGGAGCTGGCCCTACAGTCCACCGACTACAGCTGCCACCCCGTTTTTCGGACGCGGCGCTGCATGAAGGGCGAGAACAGTGCCGCCTGTTGCATGATCTTTGTGGACGAACACGGACGTGTGTACTCCAACTGGCAGCAGTATGTGTTCCGCAATACCCTGCCCAGGGGCACAATGATTGCCCCCAGCCAGGGCATCTACACCTTCACCAACGACGACACTGAGCCGGGTGTCCAGCTGATGGTGCATCCCACACCAGCGTCGTACAAACGGAATCGCTTCCTGAGTGCCGGCGATAAGGTGGCCACTGTGGGCGGCCTGGTGGCCGCTGTTCCAGTGGCAGCTGCCCTGGCAGTGCCCGTTGCAGCTCCCCTCGTGATTGCCGCCACCGCTGTGGGCGTGGCCACTGCCGCCTACAGCACGCTACGCTCGGCCTCCCATCTCATCGATCGGCGGCGTCACGGACAGAGCACCTGCATCACGGACACTGAAGCTCGCAGCTCCTGGCTGGGCGTGGCGGGCGGCGTGGTCGGATTGGGGGCCACGGGAGCAACAAAAGGCTTGGCCTTGGTGGCCGGAAAGGGCTACAGCATCAATCCCGCAGCTCAATTGGCCGTCAAGGGCATCAATGTGGGCTCAGTGGTTATTTCCGGCACGGGTGTGATCAATGGTGTCTACGATATGTATTTGGTAAGATTTTTTATTAATGATTATGATTAATTTAATTAATAATATATTTGATGATTATCGTTTTTCCTTCATCAGAAAATAGGTGACGATCAGGCCATCAACAGTCTGGACATGCTGCAGATGGCCTCGCACCTGGTGATCTTCACGCACTCCATTAATAATTTGCGCATAGCTGCCAAGGCCACCAATGGTTCCACTTTGAGACGAGCTCTGCGCAATCAATCCCGGTATTTAAATCGCTAAATGTGCCTATATAAACCTTAAACTTAATATTTATTTTTGTCATGCAGCAAAGTCTTCGATCGCATCTCGCAGGAGTCCAACAAGCTGCACAGCAGCAGTCAGGGTGCAAAGTTCGATATTGTGCGTACCCTCAATGACATTCCGCTCAAGGAGGCACTGCTCAGCCTGCACAATCTCAACTCAAACCTCGGTCAAGGCGTGGCGGCGACGGTCACAACTTTGCTGCCACAAATAGTTCGGTTGGGCAGCGGTGGTCAGCTGGATCTGGAGGCGCTGGCTCAGTACTTTGGCCAAAAGTTCGTGCAACACATTGGCAATGCACCCAGCCTCACCGATGTCCTGGAGGCCATGGGCAGGTATTTCAGCGATAAGGCCGTGCAGCTGCTAATGCAAATGACACGAACTTTTCTTGAGAATAATGTGGACTCCATAGATCGAACCCTGAACACGTTCATATCCACTGAAACGGTGCTCTATAGGATATTAATGCACTCGGTGAATACATTCGATAGCTTTGGCGAGGACTTTCTGCGCAGCCGCCAGGAGGAGATCCTGTCCATGGTCTCCAAATACTTCAGGTCATTGGAGTCCGTGAATAGTGAAAACTGTCGCAAGTACAAGTGCGCCGTGTGCAAGGGCGCCTATTATATAAGTCGCATATAGAATGCTAGTGGGGAAATGTGTGTGTGCTGTGTGTGATGCCTTAACTGCAATCTCAATACTTTTATTTTCGTAAAAATTGTCTGTTTTGTAAGACACTTCCCTAGATTGCGTCTTTTTTTTAAGTTTTCACAATAGATAAATTGGCAATGAGATATTTATGTTAATTGTATTTATTCCTAAGAGCCCAAAGTGTCATCCAAGCAGATTGCGCTGTGAAAATCCCAGAAGATTACAATTAAAATTTATAATATTTATTTTTGTACAATTTAGGTTCTTATAAAGAGTACTTTTTATTGAACTAAATTTGCCTTAGCCTATAAATTGTGTATCTGTTTGGGGGTTGTGTCCCTCGCACATGGGGAGCAACAACTAAGGTACCGAACTCTATAAGAGTGAGCGCGACTTGTGCCAGAATGTACAACTAACTATATAGTCTGCGTGCTAAGCTAACCTATGGACGGATGAGTCAGATATATAATGGCAAGGACGAGTGGCTAGCAGAAGAACTCTTCCTCGCAAACATTGAAGCAGCAATAGGGTATGTTGTTGTAGCTGCTGGAGGAGTGATCCCGCTTGAAGCGCTGCTTCTTCTCGTGATGCATCTTCTTGGGCTTGTAACGCGGCACCACGTCCAGCTCGCTGAGGCGATGGAAATGCTCCCGATTCACCTTCAGATAGCCGCCCATCGGGAAGCTGCTCCGGATGAGATAGTGATGCTTGATCGTTTTGCCGTCTAGAAAGGAAAACCAGAAAAGGGGGGAAAAACGTGAGCGAGTGAGCAAAATTGATCTTGAACCTGCGCCTTGAAGTCGGTTAACTGTTGCATCGGAAGTGCTTTGTATGCAAATGAATATTAATATTAATTCCGAAGTCTACACATTTTAAAACGTGTTTTCGGCCCTGCAGTTCCGAATGCAATTATCTTTCTTGAGTTGACTGACCACAGAGTGGCCTTAATCGTGATTCGTAGTTCTTTCTTTAGCCGACTAGATCATAGTTTTATTATACTTACATCCCCCATTTAGATGATGGTGCGAGTACTCAATGGACCGCCTATCGCGTCGCGCACTCTCGTCCTGCTGGAACAGGTGCTCGCACGCCTCCATGGCGAACTTCTTCATTCGCTCCAGGGAGCAGTAGCTGCTCGACGCACTGCCCGACGAGCTGTCCACCAGGCAGCACACTCCGAGGGCAATCAGCAGCGTCCAGCGGCACAGATTGAACTGCAATGGAGAGAAGAAGGAGAAGAGTTGATTACAAATTCCAAATTAAGCCTCCCGATTTTTAAATTTAAATCCACGCTGACGCCTCTCAGAATTTATGGCATAAGTGTTACAATGTTCCTCTAACCGGCTGCTGCACTCTGCTCTGCCTGCCTGGCTCGATGTCGAATCTGGATTAACCACTTTGGCTGACGACAACAGTGGCAGGACGCCGGGATGACGACGACGTTGCCGGGTTCGTCGTCGGGATGCGGGCCGGGCCCATAAACTGGGTCAAAATCGAAACAAGACCGAAATCATCGAAAACTGGAGCGCATTTGCAAGTCGACGCGGCCAAATGGTCAAAATTTAATTGCCGCTTTTAATGACCGAAACTTCCCCGACATTACAGAGAGTGGAAATTATGTAATGCGCCGATGCCGCCGCCACGCCAGGTAGGCATTTCCGCATTTTGCATTTAACATTTCGCACTTGGCGACTGTTTAGCACACTCGCCTCCCATATAAATCCGATCGTGTCGGCATTATGCTTGCGGTTGAGCTTGAGCTTGAGCTGGAGCTGGAGCCTGAGCCAGTGGAGAGAACAAAAGCGCACTTGTTGTTTATTTTGATATTTTTAGCTGACAGCCGTCCGCCAATTACAGCACACACCCACTTTTTTGCGGGCTAACTGATTAATGCAAGCCACTAAAGTTGCATTTTTTTTTAGATTAGAGTTTTAATTAAAGTTTTCTTTAACTATTAAGTAGGGGGGAAAGGTTCTGATTCTGACTGAGAGCTAGGGGATTCCCAGTTGGTATCCTTAGTAAAGTCTTGTTTTAGTCGTGATTTATTAGATTTGATTTATTTTAAAATATACTTATTAAAGTATACTCATTCTTTTTATTCAAAAACCTATTTGATTTCCTATACTTCTTCCTTTATTATTAAGTTCTATAGATTCTCACCTTTGAATCCATTTTGAATTCGTTCTAGGATCGGGCGAGCCACACGATGAATGTACCTTCCCTTGGATGCCACACTACGTATACGTGTTTTTGGCGGGCAAATTGAAATATCCCAGCGAAGAAATTTGTAAACTTGGGCGAAGAACGAAAACGAATGCGAATAACTGGCTTTTGGCGTTTGGCTCGCAACGAATGAAGCCGACTGATAAGCACGAGTGACGAGCGCACAATGAAAGCTCGCCCGAAGCCGCTTAGCTTTTTATACGCGCATGCAAATCGAGGATCGCAGCTTCGGATCGGCTCAGGTTGACTCGTCGTCGTCGGCTTCCCCAGGTTCTCGACGTGCTCTTTTTCGGCCTTTTTAATGGGGGATGGAGCGATGGAGATGGAGAGAATGCAGCCAGCCAGGAGTTTTGCGTAAGCGGCAAGGGCGGCACACCTTCCCAGGGCATTTTGGACATTTATACATATATATATTTTTTTTTTTCATCAATGGACGTCAGGAGTTGGCTTTTATAGTTGGTCCAGTGGCGTGTCGGCGGCGCCACCTTCAAATCTTCGTCATCGATTTCAACATAATCGTTATGGTTTTCTGTGAGCTGAGTCACCGCCAATCACCATGCCACCATGATGATGGCCTAGCTGCTATTGATTAAAGACCTGGCACCAAACTGTTTACAGTGTTATCAGGCACCTTGGACGTGTAATAAGGTAGTAATTGATCGTATTTGGCGGTCACCACCAACACCACCGCCACCCGCTCTGGACGACGTAGTGAAAGTTTCACATGTTCACATGTCACACCGCTTGATAAGTTGGTATAGTTATTTTATTAGAAGCCATAGCGTCGCCATAAATTGATAAAACAATAACAAATACATTTTTGAAGTTCAATGGGAGATAATAAAGCCATAATCGGTCAAAGCATGATGAAAAAGTATGCCATAAAATAGTAAACAAGAATCAAGGCAGTGCTTAGTTTCTTTCAAGATTTAAATTCTAACTGAAATGTTCAGGTTTTATTGAGTATTTTATGGGATTTAAAAAATATTTAATGACTTTTGTCAATATTTATAAATACTTCAATAAATTTGACTAAAATTATAAGCAGTTAATTCTGGTAATATATTTTCTTTTCATTTCATTGAATGCGACTTATTGTGGAACTTACGAGTTTAATCTAAATAAAACCAAAATTCTAATGAAATTTGAATATTGCAGGTTTATTGGAGACCTACAGGAGACCATAAAAAAGAACGATATGAAGAGGAGAGAGAGCATAAAAAACGTACTGTGTAAATGTGAGTATATAGAATTTGTTTTGAAATAAAAGCCTCCATAATGTATGCCAACTGAAGCAGTATAATCCATTTAAAACGACAAGTGTTTTAATATATAATATTTTGCTAGATAGATCTTATTAGAAATATAACAATAATTAGGATAAGACAAAATAAGAAGCATTATAAAAAAAATAGTTACAATAAAATGAGTATTTAAATCGATTCTATTAGAAAAGTGTATTTGGAAAATATATTTTGGAAATATTAAAGTAAATACTTAATAAGCATAATGTAAAATAACGACAAATAAGAAAAATCTTATAAATAATTATACTAGATAAATAAATAGATTTTTTAAAGCTACATTGAAATAAGTTATTTACTAAAGATACCGCCAACACGGCTTACCCCTTTCTGGTTACTTCTACTTTATATACATTAGGATAGTGAAAGAGAGTGCTCCAATTACAGGTTTTTCCCCCTAAATGTAAGGTTCTAGAAAAGAGAGCGAAAGTCAAGGCGGAGAGGCCACTTTCACTATCGTTTCAGGGTTGCGGCTCTTTCAAGTCATTTGGTTTCCCTCTCTCTCCATTACTGTTGCCCTCTCTTTCTGGCCTGGTGCGACAGCATCTGTTGACGTTTCACTGACATTGAGCACTTAACGGTTGTTCTGTATCGTAAGAGATCGGGCGTCATCGTCATCGTCACCGTCGTTAGTTCTTATTTTGGAAGCTCCCTTCAGATCGCGCCTTTCCAGTATTTTTAGCCGCTCTCTCGGTCAATGCACACTTTCGGCCGAGTTTTTTATAGGCGCTTCGTTTTGGTTTCGTTTTTATTTTCGTTTTCCGTTGTCGCTGCTGCATTCGCATTCCCGCATGCGGAAACATTCGCTGGGCCGCCGGGGCGTATGAGCAATGCTGCGACGCAGTTGCATTTCGCATGCCCCGATTTGCACGTCGCGCGAATCCTTTGGAATTTTCGCATTCCCGTGCCGCCATCTCGTCGGCGTCGCAATCTAACGGTACAACACGGATCGGGGCACGGTCACGTTCTGGGAACCTAAGTGGAATGTTGGCGAAAATATTCGCCCGCGGAAATATGCGGCACTTAATTACTTACTGCTGCTGGCCGGCTCCACGGGCCACTCGACGACTCTCATTCATAAATACAATTTCACAACCTGATTTAAGAATCGCGCCACTTGCGCCATGTCAACGATCTCCGAGTGGAGGGAGAGGGAGGGAGAATGGCTTACCTGACCCTACCTGGGCATCGAATTCACGTCGCTCTGATTGCCGAAAAAACAACATAACATAAGTCCAGCGACGAAGAGCATAAACCACAAACTGGTTTCTAATAGAATCGCCGGGGCCAACGTCGATCTGATATTCGTGCAGTCTAGACGAGGGCATGGGCATGGGCATGGATCCTTGCCTTGGCAACAGAAGAAAAGAACAGGGAATGTCGCTTCTTCGTCTTCCGAGAAGATCTCTCTGTGTGTGGACAGGACAGGGGACGGACAACGGGGAGGACAGGACCGCTCGATCGCAGAGCGTGTGAGCTAGTGTTTTTGTTTTGATGCCCATCCCATCCCATCCATCGCCTGTTCCTTGAACTGAGGGCGAAAGTGGTGCGTCACGTCATCATCTCCAGTGTCTGACTTTGCCGGCGGCTTTGTCGTTCACCTTTGCCATCCTCATCCTTGTTCACATCTCCTCTTCTTGTGGCTCCTTTTGGTATGCCAAAGGGTCTTCCGTTGCGCCCCGAGTTCAAAAAACTCTGCGATTGCCTCGCAGCGATCGCATTTCAAATTAGAAACTCTTTTTTTGGGGGATCCGATGGCACATGGCCATGGCTATTCAATGCTCTTTCGTGTGTAAATCTTGTGAACATTAGCTTTTAAGTGGGAAATAATGAAAATAATGTAGAAAGGTTAAAATTGAACACATAATTGTATGGGGAAAGGATAATTCATTAGGTCTGTAATTTAATCATGGAACTTACTAGTCAGTATCCCCATGTTGAAGATGTATAAACAACGATCGGTTAAGGCTAATGTTCACTTTATTTTTTAATTAAATGTTCCATGGTTTTTGTTGGATTAAATACATATATTAACTTAACATGTAAGAATTCATTAAATACAAATAATTTGGAATATTAAATTTGAAATTCCATAGTTACGTTAAGAAGCACTTTCTTAATTCTTGCTTAGGCTACCGTTCACTTTTATTGATCATAATCTTAATCTTCATCAAATTAATTTATAATGCAATCATTTCATGGAATCTTTCTCGAGTCTTTTTAATTACCTTCCATTTGACGGCCTTCTAATAAAAATATTCGAGGAATTTCTAAGTAAAAGACAGTTCAATACACTTTTCGGCGTATAGGGCAAACCTGGAGGCTAATAACAAATACCGCATAGTCACTCTTGTTTCTGAGTAAGAATTTAGTCATGAATGCAAAATGAATAAATTAGTAGCTTGGCAACATAAATCAAGATTAGTTGGCAACGAAATCAAACGTCTTAAGAGTTGTCAGCATCGCTGTCTAAGTAATAAATTAAAAGTTTAATAATTGCGTAAATCAATAACTACATATTTCTAAACAAAAATAAGAGTAAAATTAAATTAAGTTTTGTAAATAAAACCAAGTTGAGTCTTTTTGGGTACCCAATTTAACGGTGAACTTGATAGGGTGTTAAAACGACAAATTTCCTATTAGCAAGAAAATAAAATGCTTACTTATTAGGGCTACTTTTCTAGTCGTTAGATCCTGGTAAGCTGAGGTTTTAAACCCTTTAATTTGTAATTTAAAAATGAAATTTGTAACGACCACTGAGCACTTTTCAAAAACAACCAAAAGATGGAGCACCTTACATTCAGCACAAAAGCGCCACCTACGCGGCTAAGACGTTACATCTGCTCTGTAAAAACTGCGGTCACACTAGCGTAAAAACAACAACAAAGAGAAGAGAATGAAAATGTTAATTTCCCGGCTATTACGAAAACAACGCATTTCCGGCAATTTGAGCTGGTCCCGTTGGAGCAGCGATGCCGCCAAGGCTACCACCGCGGCTAGTCCGTTGGACGCAGAAGCCCCAGAGAAGCGGCAGCAGCTGATCAGCGAGTTGGCGGAGCCGCTGGACCGCCAGAGCCGGCCCGCCATCGATCCCAAGGACACGAGCATAATGCTCTTCCCCGGCCAGGGCACCCAGTATGTGGGCATGGCCAAGGACTTGCTCCGCTTCCCCGGCGCCCGCCGCATCTTTGAGCTGGCCAACGAGGTGCTGAAGTTCGACCTGCTGAAGATCTGCCTGGAGGGACCACGTGAGAAGCTCAATCGCACCGAGCACGCCCAGCTGGCCGTGATGGTCTCCTCGCTGGCGGCGCTGGAGCAGCTGCGCGAGGAGCGACCCAAGGCCATCGAGACGTGTGTGGCCGCCGCTGGCTTTAGTTTAGGCGAGATCACCGCCCTGGTGTACGCGGATGCCATTCCATTTGACAAGGCGCTGCGCCTGGTGCAGGTGCGAGCCACCGCTATGCAGGCTGCCTGCGATCGGGCAGCCGGAGCCATGGCCATGACGCTGTACGGACCGGACACGAACCTGGGCGAGGCCTGTGCCCGCGCGCAGCAGTGGTGTGTGGACAAGGGCGTGGAGTCGCCCTACTGCGGCATCGCCAACTACATGTATCCGCACTGCAAGGTGGTGGCCGGCAATGTGGAGGCCCTCGAGTTCCTCGAAAAGAACGCCAAGGCCTTGAAGATCCGGCGGATGAAGAGATTGGCCGTGAATGGCGCCTTCCACACTCCCCTCATGCAGAGCGCCGTGGAGCCGTTCACCAAGGCGCTGAAATCGGTGCGTCTGCAGGATCCTGTCATCAGAGTCTACTCGAATGTGGACGGTAAGCCGTATCGCAATGCGAAGCACATTCTGACGCAGTTGCCAAAACAAATCCTGAGGCCCGTCAAGTGGGAGCAAACACTCCACGAGATGTACGAGCGCAGGCAGGGCGTCGACTTTCCGCGCACCTTTGAGTGCGGTCCCGGCAAGGGTCTCGTCCAGGTCCTGGAGAAGGTGAACGCCAAGGCGGCGCAGACGAGCTTCAATGTTACAGCCTAAATTTGATAATAAAAAACCTGTTGTTGCTTTTATAAAAATGTATTTCTCTTAGTGGCTGAGGAACAGAACAAAAAAGAAGAATGAAGCGTGGGAGTGCTGGTAATCTGCGACAGATCCTTCCTTAACTCTTGTCGTCCCGGGTGCGCATGCGATGTGCAAAGGCGGCGCCCTTGTTCTTGCGGAAGCTCTCAAAGGGATCGTGCATGTTGGCGCCCACGACCCTGCGGATTCAGATTCAGACATTAGAGATTAGAGCTTCCTGGCGATCGACTCTCTTACTTACCTTGTACATTTCGCGACGATCCCGCACCTCGCCACCGGAGATGGGCGTATCTATGCCTTGGTTCTTTGAGCCCAGTCCGGTCCCAGTGCCCGCCCAACCCATTTTCATGAGCATTTGGTGGCCCTTGTTCGACTCCTCGATGAATTCCTGAGGCTTGGCAAAGTTGCTGCCCCTGGAAAGTGGAAAGAAGCTCAAGTTTAAACTTGAAGGCTTTCCTTTTTCCTTTCTTTACTCACAGGAAACTCGGCGGAGTTGGCGATCTGTCTCGTTCCACTCGTCTCAGGGCGTTGTTGTTGCCATTGTTGGCATTGTTTCCAGAGTTGCGTTCAGCACGATTCTCCCTATTGTTGTTGGTGTTGCTGCTGTTGTTGTTCTCCCTTTCGTGACGCGGCGACCGGTTGCGACCTTTGCGACTGCCACCACTTCCACCTCCGCCACCGCCGGCGGATCTGTTGCGCTGTTGCATCGGTGGCGGCGTCAGGGCCGCCCGTTCAATGGATCGCGAACGGGATCGTGAGCGGGAACGGGAACGTGATCTTTCGCGCTGCGGCGGCGGTGTGTGGGACCGCGAGCGACTCCGACTTTTCGATCTAAATTTTGAAAAGAAAAAATGAAGTAAAATGCATTAAACTTTCAGTGCCACAAAACTCACCTATAAACCCGCTTATTGCCCTTCTTGGGCTTCGGCTTCTCGAGCACAATGGGACTGGGGGACCGCGATTTTTCCCTTATGCCATCCTTAATCTCCTCTTCCTTTTGCTTCCGCGCCGCATTCTTCACCTTGTAGTACTCATAGAGACCCAGCTTCTCCCAGCCCTCACTGCAAGTCGAAAAGGGGAAAGCTACATTAGCTACATCTTCCAGAGAAGTGTGCAGGGTACTCACTTATCCCTGGGACGATCGTGCGAGGGAGCAGCGTAGAAAGCATTCAATGCATTCGTCAGCCGCTCGCTTTGTGGCGCCGGAGCTGGCAGTCGGATGTCCGCTGGATCCAGGGGCTTGTAAGTGTAGTCCTCCAGCCGGATGAGGGGCACCATCAGACCCGCGGGCAGGTCGTAGTAAGGCGCTGTGGGTATTTGTGGCTCTCCGATAACGACGGGCGACTCGTTAGAGTCTCCTTCTGCTGGCTGCTGCTGCTGGCCATCCTCTGTTGAGCGTTGATGCTGCTGCTGTTGCTGTTGCTGGTCCGGGTGGTGCCCATCCTCGGGTTGACTTGTTGTTATCACCGCCCGAATGGCAGCATTGAGCACATCGAGATCGACTGGTTCACCACCTGGCTGCCCACCACCAGGTCTCAGGGTCTGCGGATAGGCTGCCATGGGCGGCGGCTGTTGCTGCTGCTGCTGGCTGCTGCAGTTGGTGAGGACCGCCTGGTACCGCCTGCTGCGGATCGTCGGGCTGGCGTTGCTGCAACTGCATCACCGCCTGAATCGCAGCATTTAGGACGCCCAAATCAACAGGTTGATCAACGTTGTTGTTGGCTCCTCCCGCGCCCTGCTGCTGCATCTGTGGATATGGCCCCTGTTGCTGCTGCATCGGCGGCCCCTGTTGTCCATGATGAAGCATGGGGGGACCGGCAAAGCCTGGCGGTGGCTTCGACATGTCCGGAATGAAAAAGTTCGGTCCCCTGGGATCCGCAAAGGGGTTGCCTGGGTGCTGCTGCTGCTGCTGTTGCTGCTGATGGAAGTTGGCCCCCGGGTAAACATTGTTTCCCGCCGCCTGGGGATCAACCATATGCTCGCGGTTCCCCGGCATATTCACCCTGTGGGACATCAATGACGGTATGTTCTTCCCCACGGCCTGCAGCATGTGTTGCTGTGACTTGAGCTGCTGCTCCAGCTGCTGGCGCTGCTGCTCGAACTGGGCGATCTGCTGGCTGGCATGCTGGATAAAAATCTGATGCTGCTTTTGGTAGCTGCAAATGAAACGAGAATTGTGAGTAAAAGAACTTACTTAACTTGCTTTCAACTCACTTGTCCAGGGTGGCCTTGGTGTTTTGCGCGAATTTGGCTGTTATGTCGGGATGTGTGTTCTGCAAATTGGTTTTGTACTCCTGCATGGATGAGTCCGGCGACTGCAGCTTCGAAATGACGCAGGCATCGAAGAACTTGGCCTTGGACTCCCACAGCGACAACAGCTTGGCAAGCTTCTGGCGCTGATCATTGCTGGCAACTGTTGTGTGGGGTTTGGAGATGGTTAGTAACTCAAGCTAAGAATGGGTGAGAATGGGGTGAGAAATACATACTCAAGTCGGCGCTGCAGAACATCGGAATGACGACATTCTCGAGGTTGTTCTTCAAGTCATTGATATTCTTGCGCATGCTGTAAATACATCGTTGCACTTAGGACATCGTTGCTCTCAAGCTCCCGGTCGCTAGTCTAAAGTCTCGGTTCGTCAGTCAGTCAGTTGGTGGTTTCTGTCTGCTCGAAAAACCAACCCACAAAGCCAAGGACGCCAGACCATGTGGCTCTGTGGGTTAGTCACTTCTGACTTTCTAAATACTATTAAGGGGGTCTGTCTTCTACTTACGAATTTTTTAAAATTTGATTTTTTGTATTATTAAAATAAAGAGGATCTGAGGAATATGCCATGTAAAATTCGCATTCCTTCGTAGGTAAACGAAGCTCGAAAGATAGCCACCTCTATACATTTCGACCCTTTTTCCTATCTTTAAACGCGCTTTTCCGAAAATCACCATTTTTAAACTTTCAGGTAGCACTTCTTCCAGTAATTTTCATCGAATCGAACCAACTTTTTCCCCACTTCTTTATCAAACAATTCTCTATGCTTCTCAGAGTACGTTTTTTTTTTGTTTAATTTTTTGTTTAATATTTACACCTTCCAACAGGTGAAAAAACATGGTTGAAAATTAAACTTTTTATAAAAAAAAAAATATATTAAAAGGCAATTTTTAATTTAAAAAAGAATCGTACTCGGAGAAGCATAAACAACGTAAAACTGAATATAAATAAAATTAATTTTTTTGAAGGGTAATTATGATACCAGAAACGAGGAATTCGCTATAAACACTTAAATTTTCCCATAGTATTAAGTTTAAAGAATAAAAAAAATAATAACAACAAAATGATATCATTATCTTATACAATTTTCTCACAATAAATTTCTGAAAATAGGGCAAAATTTCGGCCTCGTAAGTAGAAGACCCCCCGCTTAACTAAACTATATTGGCAATTGACTGGGCGAACTTACCAGTGGTGAAGTATATCATTAACTAAATATATAAGATGCAATTTTTGCTGAAACGTTGAACCATTGACCAAAGCCCTAAAAATAAATTAACAAACGAAAAAACATATTTTTCTCTGGTCTCTGTTATGCGCACAACAATATTCTGCCAAAGGTACATAATTGTTGTGCCAGAATGATGTATTGTTAGTTGTTTCATTTCTTTTTCGATCTCTTTTTGCTGATGATTTTCACTGTGTGTTTTGTGTAGATTTTTAAAGCTTATTTAGAAAAGGAAAATGATATGTGGGTGTGTCTGAGTTTGAGTCTGTGTGTGTTCCCTAGCTATGCTCTAGGTCCCGGGATCTGTGGGAACTATATTTCATGGATCATGGATCATATATAACGCATCTTTCGAAAACGAATCAACGAATCAATCTTGAGCCTTTCTTTCTGGGTAATCGATCCATCTCTCGCTCTCTTGCATTTCGATATTTCGTTTATCGTTTATCGTTTTTGTATTGCTTTTGCTTTTGCTTTTGGTTAGTATTTCACTCGTTGAAAGAAAGAAACACAATTGAATTAATATAAATGTGGAGTAATCATTAATTATATAACTGAGAGGCATACTTCTTTAAAAGATATTGTAAAACGACATTGATTTTTGCGCTGTCGGTTGAATGCTGTAAAATCCAGTTCTTGCCTAAAATTGCAATATCAAACGGGTTACTCATATTGTCACATTGTCACTGGGCAATTATAATTATTATTAGGTGTAATGTATACATATATAAAATATTAATTAAAAGTTTCGTATGGATAAAATATATTTAGTGTGAGTGTGTGTTTTGTTTTGTTTTGTTTGTGTGCTTGGCAAAAGGGTATTTTCTTTTTTTCTCATTTAGATAACTTTATGTATGAACTACAAACAAGCAATAAATACTGAGAGTCCTGAGGCTGGAATAGCTCTCAACTCGGACGATATATTTACCTGCAGAGATGCTGTCCTTGGTGCAGGACTCTATGATCGGCTGCAAGACGCCGTCAAAGTCCCTCAGCACGATGCCCTGCTCCCCGGCCAGCTGCTCCAGCTGCGTCGTCTGCGCCCCGGCGATCGCCTCCTCGATCTGTTTCGTCTTCTGGTTCATTAGCGCCTAGTAGAGGTTGGTTTCGGTTTCGTTTCGGTTGTGCGATTTGGTTTCAGATGATGGCGTTGGTGTGGTGCAGATCGGTACGCATCGATTCGGTTTGGTCGTTTGGGCACACAGAGGATATTTTCGTTTCATATTCATATGCGCATTATAGAGTTCGCGGTTTCGTATTCAAACAAATTTGATTTAAGAATTTGTTTTTTTTTTCGATTTTTTTTTTATACAGTTTTTAGTCAGTTTTTGATTTGGTAATTTTTTTTTTTTATGTTTCAAAAAATACAATAAAGCAAAAGTTTAATGTAGCATTGTAAATGGTTAATTAATAGTTAAAATAATAGCAATTATAGTTGGTAGATTGGTAATGCTGAAAGTACACTTGAAGGCGATCCTCTTAAACACATTCAGAGATCAAGGAGACGGAGGAGGAGATCGAAAGAGGCCAAAGCAGAGTCAGGGGGTGCTGAATGATCAGCGTAAAATCGTAGAAGAAAGCGAACAGAAGTCACACTTTTCAAGAAATTAATTTGTATTTTTTTTAATTTCAAATTAAAATATATCTGCTGTTATTTTGTAGGAAATGCTCCTCTTTAACACTTCAACTTCAGTAGTTTTAGACAGAATTTTAGGATTTTAGTATTGTAAATACAACAAAGCAGATAATTATGGATCGTTTATTTTGTGCATTTCTGGTTTTCAATCGCTCTCTCTCTACGTGAAAGAATCGTTTCATAATTTGTATAAACATCTAGAAGACTAAAGAAGAGATCTCTCTCAAAAACAAATAAAATACTTTCTTAGAACATAAAGAAAGGAAGAGAAAGAGACGAGGCAGGGGCAGTTTCAGTAACATTTCCCAATGTATCATTTGATAAATCGAACAAATTTAAGTGAGATTCTATTGAAAATAGTTAATTGAAGTTAAAATGATAAGTGGGCCTAAGTTCTTACAGGATTACTTCAAATCAAGACATTTTAAAGACAGAAAAAAAAGAAAGACATACAGGGACTTTCCTTCAAACACTCGAGCTGCTCTCTAATCCCTTAGAAAAATGCTTGCTAGAATATGTAGAGTAAACCGATGATGGTTATCATTGTTAAATTACCGTGTGCTGTGCCGAAAGATTCGCTTCGGATTGCTTGATCTGTTCCCGCAGCGTCTTCTGCTGCAGCTTAATGGAGTCCAATTGGGCGGTTAGTTTCATGACCATGGCATTGCCATTGGCCTGTTGTGGGTGCTGCTGCTGCTGCTGCTGGTTATTTGGCGGGCCGCCTGGGCCTGAGTTCGGTGGCCACATATGCTGGGATTGCTGTTGCTGCTGTTGCATGTTGTCTTGTGCGTTCTCTGGAGGGTGCTGCTGCTGCTGGTGGTTCGGTGGCGGATAATGGCCAGGAGGCTGGGATTGCTGGATGGGCGGAGGATGTTGCATGTAATGACCGCCGATTTGGGCGCCAGGCGGCATTTGTTGAGGAATGCCCTGCTGCTTCAGCACTGCAAACAAGAGGACATTAATTAGTAATCAATCGTTCGTTTCCCTCGACCTCGTCTCAGTCTCACTCACGCGTCTGCTCCGCTGCCACCCGGAATTGATAATAGCTAGCAAACTCGCCGCCGTACAGGAACTCGAACTTCGGGTTGTTCTGTTGTTTCTGCTTTGTTATGGCCTCGAATTCTGGACCGTTCCGGGCAACGAACTCCGCCAGCTTGTCGATAATATTGCGTAAACTGGCATCTGCAAAAAAAAGGGGGAAATTTTGCATAAAATGTGAGCAGCATATCAACGTTCGCCAGTGTGCGTGCGTGTTCTGGGGGCGCAGTGTACTTCGCCCGCCGAAAAACCCATGTAATCGCACTTTTACAGGCCACTAATTACCTCTCGGCGGCTGCACGTCCATGGCGCTGCTATTTCTACAAACTTCAACTTTGTAATTTCACTTAAAACATCACTTTTAACACTTTTTCAGCGGCACTTTTTATTCCTCTATTCTTTTTCTTCTAGAGCTGGAAAAACATCAGCGATGTATCGATACATCGATGTTTTGCAAAAATCGAAAACATAGAGTTATTCAAACATCGATGTTTCCTCTTTACCCATCACTAGTTGGCAGTGAAAGATTTTGGTTAGCAAAACAAATTTTTATTTATCAATTAAAGAAATTTAAATAAATAATAATAGAAAGGTTTTTTCATTTTAATTGTCACAAAGGAGTATTTTTTTGTTTTATTTTGATTTTCAAGAAATAAAAACAGAAAACTATGGATCTCGAATAAAAGTAATTTTTTTTTTATAGAACATTTACCCATTGGATTTATTTATGGTTTTAATTTATAATATGATAAAAACTAAAATACATTTTTCAAAAATACACCATTAAAGAATTTTATGTATCGATACATTGATGTTTTTCCTGAAAAATGGGTCTTTTCTTTGCATCTCTAGAAAATAGCTGTTAGCCTCTGAATCTAATCAACAAATTGATTTGCCTAGTTATATTTAATTAAAACAGACAAATTAACAACAAATTAAAAACCTTAAATATTTAAATGACCCAATTACTAGCTAAAACCATCTTCTAGTTACAATCGAGGATTACAAAAAACCGGACAAAATTATTTTATTCGCCGGCAACCCGAGCTAATTTCCTTGATCAGGAGCACCGCAGAGGCAATATCCTGGACAAGGGCGGCATCATTCAGGAGCCCGAGGAGCACAAGCGCACGCTACACGAGGCGATGTTACCGCAAGGACGTGACGGAGATAGCGGAGGCCGCGAAGTAGATTCAATAAAGCTGTTAATTTGTATTTAAAATCCATGGTCGATCGATAAGGAGGGGAATCCGCAATTGGTGGCTGTTTGAAGCATTCTTATGAAAGCTCCGGTTATCGAGGCATTTCGCACAATGTTTGTCTTTGTTTAGTTTATGGCAGTCCAATCCAGCACTTATCAGCAATTTAACTAGCGATAAAACTCGACCATCAATAGAACGTAGATTGGGCGGCAAGTAGTGCCCCAAGAAACGTTGAATAGTCCGTTCGCATTTCCTCTTAACGAAAAACAGCTCGAGAAATGGCACCGCAATATTCGCCCACTCACGCCTGAGCTGCAAAAAGCAGCTATCGAGCAGGTAAAGGAGGATCCCGCCCGCCTGGAGGCCGATCTGCAGGCCTTTAGGACCTGGATTGAGCAGCAGCCGCATCTAAATCCGCGGACGGACGACCAGTTCCTCGTGGCCTTCCTCCGCGGCTGCAAGTTCAGTCTAGAGCGGGCCAAGTCGAAGCTAGACAAGTACTATACGCTGCGCACCAAGTACCCGGAGTACTTCAACGTGACCAGCACAACAGAGGGCAAGTTCCGGGAAATCCACCAAACGGGGTAATTATGAAGAACAAAGATCGTGGCTAATTTTATAAATTCTCATCATTCGATTTGTGTTATCTAAAGAAAAAAAATTTATCTTTGATATTTTATCTTGAAACTGATAAGCAACTGGACCGATATTGGAATTCAAAGCTGCTAAGGGCTTGTGTACTGAATTTTAAGCTGGAAAGTTTCAGTCTTAAGCCAAGGATTTTAAATGTTCTTCAAATAATCCAACGAAATGCAATATTATGTTTTGGGTTCCAATTTCATTATAAATTTAGTTCTTTTGTGTCATCCTTTTAATTGATTTCAAAGCCACAGCACTTTAGTTTCCACTAAAATCTCGTATAATTTCAGGGCTCTCATCCATCTGCCCACTCCCCTAAACGGTAATGGGCCCCGCATCGCCATCTGGCGCATGGGCTTGTGTCCCGTTGAGAAATACCACATTCTTGAGTGCATGATGGTGGCCCAGGCAATGCAAGAGATTGCCATCTTGGAGGATGACTACGCCAACATCCATGGCGTGGTCTTCATTATGGACATGAAGGGAGCAACGGCGGCGCACATGTTTCAGATGACGCCTTCAATGGCCAAAAAGTTCACCGTCTTTTCGGAGGAGGCTCTGCCGCTGCGCCTGAAGGCACAGCACTTTATCAATACGATCACCGGCTTCGAGCAGCTCTTCAACATGTTCAAGCCCATGATGTCCAAGAAGATGCAGTCCCGCCTCTATGTCCATGGCAACAAAATGGAGCTGCTGACAGATCAGATCCCGCTGAAGTATCTGCCCAAGGAGTACGGAGGCGAGAATGGAACAGTGCCGGAGATAGTCGCCGAATGGGAGAAGAAGTTGGATGCGTACAGCGATTTTTTCAAGGCGAACGCCAACTACGGCACCGATGAGAGTCTGCGTCCTGGAAAGCCCATCGATTTCGAGGGACTCTTTGGCATCGAGGGCTCCTTTAGAAAGCTTAATGTGGATTAGATTTCTTGCACTGTGTGTGTGTATATGAATTTTGTTAAAGATTATTGTTTGTTTTATTAATATCCAAAAAGAGGGATACACTGATATTGATATTTCTTATTATCTGTAGAAGCATATCTTTCGCTGCCATTGAGTTGGCGTGGATTCAAAAATCTTCCGACGGCCCAGTGTCTTCTCAAGATAGTTCTGTATTTGCAGGTCTACATCGGAGCGCCATTTGAGTTGCGTGAAAAGCGGAAAGCCATCGCCTTTGCCCGATCTCTTCATTCGTCTTACGGCAGTTCGATAGCATTTCCAGGGTTGCGGCTCCACCACCAATAGCTCAGCTATATCCGACAGCTTCTTCAGGAACAATTGAAGACCCTCCTCGTGGTGGTTCAGGTGAATCCACATGGTTATGGAGTAGCAGCAAACGACATCAAACTTTTCGCGCCCCACGAGAGTTAGGTACCTCGTTATGGTGGCAAAATAAGTCTCGTCTAGGACATCCATGCAGTTATAGCTAATGGAGGCATTATGTTTGTGCTGCAACTGGGCACGTTCGATGAGTCGTTCGTCTATATCGACGCCTATTGTTGTCACATCTCGCTGCAGAAGCTTCTTCAGGTGATAATGTTGAAGTTCGGTGAAAACGCCAGAATTGCAGCCCACATCTAGCACCAAGTAGTCGTCAGTAATTCCGCGGTGTTCCGGGCGTTCTCCCACAGGTGGCAGCCATATATCTTCGGCAGGCAAAAGTTTAATCCGCTCCGAAGCCGAATTGAATTGATAATAATTCATGAAGTTTCCATACTGAACGGCACCGGGGTCGTTGTTTCGGATATTCATTTAATATAGATTTTGTTACACTATTCGCGAATAAATAAAAACAAAAAACTTGAAAGTCGTATGAATTTATAGTGTGGTCGCCAGGTGTTCAGTTAATAATACTTCACACATCATTGAGAAAACCGATGCCGATATTTTAGCATTATCCACAAAAAAGTCGGCGGGCACACTATTGCCAATTCGTAGGTTTTTTTTGAGGTAAACAAACTGGGAAAAACATATATTTATAGCCAGCTCGTCGCAAACTCCACGCCAGCGGGTACTTGATGTGGCACTCCGCCAGCGGCATGACAAGTCAATCCTGCTCACCGATCACCCGTCGCCCTGCGGCGTGTCATTAATTTGCACGGTCTCCGCGCGTCATATAACTTTGTGATAACCACTCTACTACTACATTCACCGCATACGATGGGCAGCCGAATAGCTGAGAACGCCGGAAGCAGCGTTATCAGCATTAACGGAGTTGCTGGCAGCAACGGGACGGCGGCGGCGGGAGCTTCTCCGCTGCCGCAGCGCAAGTCCTCATCGGCGGAATCACCGCCGGAGCTGCGTATCCTGTGCTTCGACCTCACCTTCTACAACCGCACTACGCAGTTCCTACTAAGCTGTGCCGGGGTCTTCATACTGTACATCCTGTACGGCTACCTGCAGGAGTTAATTTTCACGGTGGAGGGATTCAAGCCGTACGGCTGGTTCCTTACCCTTGTCCAGTTTGGATATTACATCGGCTTTGGGCTGGTGGAGCGCCGCCTTGAGGGCTATCGGGTGAGCGGAGGATCATTCTGGAGCATTGAGCCGGAGCCACGTTGCATTCCTATGAGGACGTACCTGGTGTTGGCTGCCCTGACGCTGGGCACCATGGGTCTGTCCAACTCCAGTTTGGGCTACCTGAACTACCCCACTCAGGTGATCTTCAAGTGCTGCAAGCTCATCCCCGTGCTGGTGGGCAGCATACTCATCCAGGGCAAGCGCTACGGAGTGCTTGACTTTGCGGCAGCCGCCTGCATGTGCATCGGATTGGCCTGGTTCACGCTCGCCGACTCCCAGATGACGCCGAACTTCAATCTGCTGGGAGTGGCCATGATATCGGGCGCCCTGCTCTGCGACGCCGCCATTGGAAATGTCCAGGAGAAGGCCATGCGGGAGTTTAAGGCGCCCAGCAGCGAGGTGGTCTTCTACTCGTACGGCCTGGGTTTCGTTTACCTCTTTGTGATCATGCTGGTTACCGGCAACTTCTTCAGCGGATTCGCCTTCTGCCTGGAGCACCCATTGGAAACCTTTGGCTACGGCTTCCTGTTTAGCCTCTCCGGTTATCTGGGCATTCAGTTCGTGCTGGCCCTGGTGCGGAGCAGTGGCGCTCCCATAGCGGCCACAGTGACCACCGCTCGCAAGGCTGTGACCATCGCCTTCTCCTTCATCCTCTTCAGCAAGCCCTTCACTGTGCAGTAAGTATCAGCAACACATACACCGTAGAAAGCCTGCTGACTCGTGCTTCCCTTCTCCTTAGATATCTGTGGTCTGGCCTTATAGTGGTCCTGGGCATCTACCTGAATGTCTATAGCAAGAAAAACAAGTTAACGTTGGCCGACATCCGGCAGAGATTGAAACAGTTCGCCAACTCAAGGATCGCACGGACTCCGAGTCGCAAATTCCTCATCGAAGTTTAGTTTGAATACCAAAAATAAGTTCTACCTTTTAGTCGAATTTGGACACCGGCTTTCTACAAGAAAGCTATGTACTATATTTACTTAATTATACGCTATGCAGCAAATCTTTTGTAGCCCCCACTTGGGCCTTTTGTTATCTGTCCAAGTCGAACTCCATCACGCGCTTGAAGAGATCCTGCCGCTCCTTGGCGGAGGTCAACTGGCCCATCTCGCGGTCTAGGAATTTCTTTTGGTGCTTGATGATGAACTTGTTGCACTGTATAATGGTGGCGCCGATGTACAGGGTCCTAAACTTGGCCCGGACATCTCCAATCTGAGAAAACATGACAAAATTTGAATGGAACTATTTAGGATAAAGGAGTGTTGTTGCCTTACCAATGTAATTAGGGGCAAAATGCTGGACACAAAGCGTTGACCACCGTGCAGGCACCTTATAATGGCTATCTTGGTCCGCTCGTTAATGTACTTCACTCGGAATCCCTGCTCGATCATTCCCAGTCCGTAGACTCCATAGTACTTCTCAATATTCTGTAGCAGACACTTTGTCAGCGTGTTGTCGTTGAACCACAGCACCTTTGTGTTTTTGTAGGGCACAATCTGCACCGCAATATATCTAGTTGATTGATTTCATTATTATTATTATTAGATTAACTCGTGTTTTTGTGTATTTACCTGTTTTTTATGCGAACCATGCTTTGTTTACTGGTTAAACACTCACGCGCTATGGCATTTTAGGACAAAAGCTGCCCAAATTACCTGGTCACACTGTTAGTGTACATTTGTTGCGAGATATGATTTCCATGTTTTCCGCTAGATGGCGCTAAAACAGATTTGGGAAACGCAAATAATTCAAATAATCAAATAAAATAAATAAATAAAAAATATATAAATAATAATCAAATCAAATAATTCAATTAAAATTAAAATATGAAAATATTTTAAATCCATTTAAAACCTCATTTCAATAATAGAATCTAAATAATATTCAGCTAAAAATAAATAATAAATAATAATAAACCTTAAGATATGTCAGCATCTCATTGAAATTTTCATTGTACATTTATTTTGAATATTTTAAAGTACCTTAAAAATATTTTATTTAAAGAAAAATAGCCTTAGAAGATAGATGTTAAAAAGGTGAATGGCTATCAGAGATCAATAGTATGATCCTTTAATTACCTCAAGTAGACCTCCGAGTGCAATGGAAGTTGTAGTGATTAATTTTGCAAAGAAAATAGTACATGCTAGAGATTCCATATACGCTAAAGTATATTTATTAATTAGAGAACCGAAATAGTTTCACACTTACATTTTCCGAGAATTTTAGCATCGAATTATGACCAATTTTTGTCAGTTGTCAAGATATTCTATGTATATTTATACTATATTTCAAAAAATTGGTAAACAGTTTAAGGTATTTACGCCAAAAGCCCTGCCAAAGAAATCAGAAAATACATTTAATTTCATGCAGTTGGTTTTTCCTGTGCAATTATTCTTTATTTACACTTTTTTTGTGCCCCAACTCAGCATGCACTTAGTATATTTTCTAAGCAGTAATATATGTCATATAAATATAAAAACAATGCAGTGTCATCCCACCCGAAAGTAGGATCCTCCCACCTGCTATACCCTGGAGTTCAGAGCAAACACTGCACGCATTCACGCCTCGCACCATTGGCGAATTCTCCAAGTCGCGTCTCGTTGTGATGCATCTGGTGTATATGTACATTTGTAGATCGGAGTGTATATATAATATATATGTTTATATGCGCAACGCATCGCATTATAGCTGGCCAGGCGGCTATAGCACACATGCAGCTTCCATCCCATCCCACCCCGTCCATCCCATCGCATCTCGCTGGCCATGGAAAACCACTATACGGCTCGTATTCAGTCTCCGGCTGTGAGTGCGGCGGGATCCGTGCTCATCGTCGTTTTATTTTCGCTTTTTCCGATAGCACATTTACAGTTATTTCTAAAAAACAATAAAATTCAGCCAGCGACGTGGAAAAGCGCTACAAATACACACAAATACTCCGTGCGATCTCGTTCGTGTTTCCGATTTTCCTCTGTGTTTTTTTGTTTTGTGTGCGTGGCAAGTTCAGCGATTTTGGTCTATATTTTGGAAAACGCATCCGCGCAGCCTCGTAGTTGGCACGAATATTCCGTGGCGATCGGTTCGAGAGATATCAGTGATCAGACAGACCTAAAACCAAACCAGCAGCAATATGAGCAGCGTCGTAAGCACTCAACGTCCGGTCTGCAGTTTCGCGAGGATTACTAAAAGGATTTCTTCTTATTTTCACCTAAGGATGAAGATCTTACCCCCGAGCAGATTGCCGTTCTGCAGAAGGCTTTCAACAGCTTCGATCACCAGAAGACCGGCAGCATCCCCACCGAGATGGTGGCCGATATCCTGCGTCTGATGGGTGAGTCTTGCCTTGAGTCCTGGAATCTGCTTGTAGAGGGAACTAATGTTGGTGGTAATTGCAGGTCAGCCCTTCGATAAGAAAGATCCTGGAGGAACTGATCGAGGAGGTCGATGAGGACAGTAAGTAAAAGTTTAGCCTAAAGATAGATCCCTTTACATATATGCCCTCGAAATTGAGTCATTAACATTATTTAAAATTATCGAATTTTCGCATAAAAATAGACACAGTTCATTATTCGGAAATTTAAATTCTTTATGGTGGAAAGGAAAAGCCAATTAAAATAATGATTTCGAGATTGCTAATTAATGTTTGCATTTTTTGTGTTTTATACATAATTTAATTTTGTTGCACACTATTATAATAAATTATACATCGGATGTTTCTTCGAGAAAATAAAAATAGAGAAACATTTTTATTATGGTTAGGTAAATAAATCATTTTACGCCCTCACTAGAGAGAACTGGAATGGCGAGAATATTTTGCAGAAAATATCAAATTACAGCAAAAAAATATTAAAGTATTTAACTAAATTATTTCAAAAGCCTAAAATACATAAATTTATAGATGAAGTACCTCTTTAATTTAGGGATAGATATCTATAAAGAAATTAAATTAATTTTAATATTTGTTTTTAAAATTCCTTCCCGAAATCATAAATATTTCTTTAAATAATACATTATTTAATTTAATTAAAAAACAAAGTTCCCAAAACAGTTCGACTAAGACCGCCTAGTAACTAATTATAATGATTATTATCACACTAAAGTAAGCATGATTCACTATCGACTGATGATTGTATTTAACTTTCTAGCTGTCAGTGATTTATGATCATCAGAGTCTCGGGCCCAAATCATTAGTCCGTAATACATATGTATATCCGCCATAGCTAATTATATATTTTCGTTACTTTCCAGAGTCCGGTCGCCTGGAGTTTGGTGAATTCGTGCAGCTGGCTGCCAAGTTCATCGTGGAGGAGGACGCCGAGGCCATGCAGAAGGAGCTTCGCGAGGCCTTCCGTCTGTATGACAAGCAGGGCAATGGCTTCATTCCCACCACCTGCCTGAAGGAGATCCTCAAGGAGCTGGACGACCAGCTGACCGAGCAGGAGCTGGACATCATGATCGAGGAGATCGATTCCGATGGTTCCGGTACAGTGGATTTCGATGGTGAGTCTTTCGATATAGTATTTTATTTTCATTCATTCTAGTGGCTTGCTATGCCGCCCACGCCATGCGTATAGTGATCATAAATCTGGTGATCTTGGGATACCGAAATCGCTCGATTATGACAACTTGATCAGCCGCTCTCATGGAGCATATCGGTGGCTATTTTTAGTCTGCGACACAGACACACAAAATTCTCGATTCGTTTTCCACGCATTTTTTCATTCTCAGGCATCGGCATCGGGCATCGGCATTTTCCATATACAAACATCCATTTCTCTTGCTTCGTGTTTATGGAATATTTATTTATAAATATGCATACAGCGGTTGCTTTAGGCTTCTGGCATCGGTTTAATGTCTGTCGTTTTGTTTAATTTACAGAATTCATGGAGATGATGACCGGCGAGTAAATAAACGCACTGCGTCTGCCACCCACAAGCCACCACCTCCCACAACACACAACACACAAGCACACACTCGCACACCTGTTGGACAACGGACACACTCACAAAACACCCAACCCCCCCACACATACACGCTTGTTTGCTCCCCATATTTGCACACTTGTTTCACTTTTTATTTGCATTTTCCCCACGGGAGCAAACAAATCCACGTACTTCAGTTTGACAATGCCAAACACAAGTAGAAATAGAACTTTTTGTACTACTTTTTATACTAAAAGAGCAACGGAATACTGTGTATGCGAAAAAATAAATGTTATACCATAACAACCAAAAAAAAAAAAAAATAATCTCGAAAAATATTCCCTACTCATTTTCAGTTTGTTTTGGGATTAAGTTTTGGCGCCCAGTAAACAGGTCTATATCATAAATTTCATTTTGATTATGAGCGTTAACAATAGCGTGTCAACTTTATTCAGAAAAAAAGACCATTTTGCGAGGATTTAAGGGGAATAAATTATGTATATAATAATAATAATTTCCTTTCAAAATGCCTTGTCATTCGGGTTTAACAAAAATGAACGTTTGACAAATATTAGCTGCTGGGTCAAAACCAAAACAAAAACAAAGTTAAAAATAAATCAGCAGTGGCAATTAGTCTCAAGTTTTCTTTTTCGTTTTTCCTTTGGCAAATTGACATTTTCTGCCATTTTCTTGTTGGATTAAATTGTTCACTTATTTCGGTTTCAGCCGAATTTTGGAAAATAATAGAAATGTATGGGGACAATAACATATTTATTTAAAAACGAAAATATATAAAGTCCCTTTGTCAGTATATTTATTTATATTTATTTCGATTTACGACTAGATCCTCATGATCCGGTTGCAACGTGCAAGGGTATACAAGCTTCGGCTTAATGATTTTATCTATCTTTCTTGTTTTTGAAGGATTTATAGTCTCTTTAAATTGTGAAAAGAAATAATTGATATTTAATATAGTTATGGGGTGTTTCTTAGATTTAAGATCTTGGCACGTTTTCTTAAAGATTTGTTTTCTTTTAGTATTTGTCTTTTTTGGAAGTCTTTAGTTTTTGTTAAGACAAAATTCAGTTTTTGTAGTTTTTTCTTTACTTAGGAACTTAATTTTTAATTTTACCTATTTTAAGAATATTTTGTTGTACGTCTTTATCATAAAAGTACATATTAATGACTGCTAGAAGACAACTTTTACCTAAGACAGATTGTATTTAAAAAAAGAATGTATTATAGGTAAATATTATTTATGAATAAATTAATTAATTATAATTCATATAAGTTATAAAATGGCTTTAAAATTCTATTCATATAATTGTAAGTTTATTTTTATTTATTGACAACTTAAAAATATTTCTCAGATTTGTTTGTCATTAATTGCTAGCTTAAACTTTATTTTCCTTAAAAGTCAGCTTTTAAATGCTTTTTTATTTCTTACATTTTATTTATTGCCTAGTACTCTTAGCTTTTTTATTTATAGGTACATATATTACAAATTATTATACTTTTCCTCTAACTTAATATACAATTTTCCATAAACTTTTAAAAGACTTTATTCTAAATAAATATTTAAATATTCATTTAAATAAATATTATTATGCCACCCAAGTGTTCAACTATAATTTAAATAATTAAATTAAATAATTGCTGGCCAAAGGAAGTAATGTGTATTTAATAAATTGATCATTTTTTCCAACTTTGAAGAGTTTTTATCCCAAATTTCCGTTATGAAAAGAATAAATATTATGCCAGCTACAAGAGTCAACTTCTTGTAGCTCCGATCGGCCAAAGAGAGAAGCCCGCGCTGAAGAAAGCTGCGGCCAAAAAGCTTCGTCTTAACCCAGGGCCGTGCGCAGGAATCTTCCAAGGGGGGGTTTTAGCCACAAATTTGGAAAATAATATCAAAATAATTTTTTTTTAAATTTTAATTGCTGTCCATATTTCAAAATATTGGCACTGAAAACCCAATTCTGACAATTAAGTATAAATTGTCAAGTTATTTGCACTTTTATATAATAAGTGCTGTATTGTTTATAAAAATTTATGTGGAAAAATTCTCTATGGGGGGGGTTGCAACCCCCAAAACCCCCCCCGTGCGCACGGGCCTGTCTTAACCACGTTAGCTCCGTGGGTAAGCTATTGCCTTTTGCCTACCAGGTGAGTCGAGTGCTGGGCGTCGAGCGTGGAACGTCGTGCCGCTGCTTACGCCTATTACCATAATAGCCACCTTCCGCCGTAAACCGAACCAAACTGAACGGAACCTTTCCCTGGCGATCGCGAGTTTTCCGCGAGTTTTTCGACAGTGTCTCGTGATTCGCGTCGCGATTGATAAAGAAGTTCAAAGAGAATTGTGAAGATATATAATATACATACACTCCGACATGCCGCAGAGGTAACGGAAAGAAAGCGGTAGCTAAGGCCTTTATTTATATAATAACAGTAACAAATGTTGTTTGTTTTGGCCAAGAACCGAGAATGCGAACGTGTTAAAAGGCAAAGGCAGCAGCGCGGCACAGGCAACGGCAGCGGCAACGCTTTTGGCCATGCCTATAAAATTTATGAGGGCATCGTAAATTCATATAGCGCCCGATACTCTTCTCTTTAGTTAGCTTTAGCGCTGGCTTGGCCTTTTCATTTTTCTTGACATTGGCTTATCAAATAAATTATAAAACAAAATTGGACCTGATAAACGGCTTGCCGTTGTAAATTTGTGCGTGTGTGACTGGTTATAAGTGTGTGACTGCGAGTGTGTTTGTGTGTGCGAGAGCTGTCGGCCAAGTTCGCTTGATAAGCGCTTTTTTGGGGCCGCTTTTCGTGGGCTTTTTTGTAATTTTAGCCCTGATTGAAAACAAAAGCCATTGCCACCAACACGCGCGCTTCTCTCGGAGGGGGTTTCTCGCGGGGGGGAAATACGGGAAAATTCTGCAGCACAGCAGCAGAAACCAGACGTCAGTCGTCGGCGCTTGTGACGTGAGTCACAACAATGGCAAACCCAACAATTAGCACTTGACTTTGAATCAAATCAAGCCGAAATCAGTCGCAAACATGATAACGCAAACACAAACAAATCGCAAAAGATTCCATTTGAGTGTAACTCCAGGTGTTTTCAATTTTTTTTTCTATTTACTTTCCCATTTCGAAAGTCCCACCAACAACTGGTCCTTCCAGCCGCTCCACCGACAGCGCAGCGGCAGTGGCTATGGCTATCCGCAGCATGTCCTCAACACGGTGCCGGAAACCGCTGTGCTCACAACGCCCCCGCCCACTCGTAAGCGTAAGTAACGTGATTATATTTACTTTTAGTTTGATTTTCTTTTTTGAATTTGGCGCGCTGTGGCAGGAAGCTTGCGCTTTCGTTCGCTGCACAACACTGCGCCTTTAATTTAACACCAACACTGAAATAAAAACATACATTTTGTTAGTTACGAGGATATAAGTAAAAAAAAACCATCTCGGATATCTAAAAACGATAATTAGACCTGTATCAATTAAAGACAGAAGAAATCAGAGTAAAACTGAGAAAATTGTATCCTTTAATCTTAGATATCTACAAAGCATCATTTAATAGGTTGTTAGTGAAGACACAAACAAATGTAGAAATGCACCGAATACTTTTTTTTAAAGACCACGAAGAGAATTAAGATATTTTTAAATTTATTAGAATATTTAACTATTGGGATAAAATAATTAATGATAAAAATATCGCAAAATATTTAATAAAAATACCGCACTTTCGATATCTAGAAAAACGAAACATCGTGATATGAATATATCGTCTTTAGAAAAATATCGATATATTGATATTTTGATATATTATCAACAATGAAATAAAAACAAAATTATAGCGCTCACATTTAGCTCACAAATTGCTGGCGTTGCTTCTGCTGCGGAACACAAGAGGAGATTCCTACCAGCGCGGAAAAAAAGCGCGATGAAAATGCTCGCGGACACGGAGCGGGAAGAGGCCCTCAATTTGGTGAGTTCAATTAACGAAAAAGAAGAAAAAAGCGAAGGCCCAAAAACCATGACAACGGCAGTGCTGCTGCAAAAACAAAACATTCGCTAGCTCCAACCGTTGCCAAAAAACGCGAAATGCGATTAACTAACTTTGCTAATTGATTGTCAATTTTTTCGGTTGCGTTCTGTTTTTCCTGTTTTCCTCATCTTCTTCCACACCCCGCTCCCGCACCAACGCCATCACCGTCGCCGCCGCCGCCGCCCACTGTGCCGTTATTGATTTGTACACGGAACGTGCTTTGTTTGGCGGCGCTATCGCGAAAAACCTACGCACATATATAATCTCTGGACTCGAACTATACTAAACACCGCGGAAATATGCAAAACACAAACACACGCACACATTACATACCCCCCATTCCCGCATTCCCAGCAAATTGAATTTGAATGGGTGCTGCGGCAGGAGGTGCACGCGATACTGAAGCAACTGCGAACCATTCTGGTGGTGAGTTCATGACCTACATCTACCTGTAAATCATTAATTTGTCATTGTCCCATATTCCGGCAGGAGTGCGCCCATCGATTTCCGGTGCCGCTGTACGAGAACGAGGGAAAGAAGACTGAGAAGTTCATACTCGCCGTGTCGCCCGATCAGCTGAAGGCCGTTCTCACCCTGACGGGCGATGCCATCACACAGGCTGTAAGTTAAGCCCCAGGAGGTAGTACTTCCAGAAGTACTCCTAGCTCCTCCTTACCCATTTAAGGGGGTTTTCCATTATAAGCCGAGTGCAAGGGTATACACATAGTAGGTCTTTACACAAACTGAATTTTCTTGTAAATCCCAAAAGAGTTTGGGAATTACACTTCGCTTCGAGCTTAGCACCTCTGATATTTTTCTTTCTAACTTAAATTTGTCATATTCTTCACAATTTAATGTTAAAATTTAGTTACCTTACCAAGCCACCAAATATTTTAAACTCCTTATGGCGAAAAATAGATTAATTTTATTCTATTTTAATTCTAATGACGTGGGCACAGCCCTGATAGACAACCAATCACAAGCTAGCATGCATTTTATACAGTCTTACATCAATGAATTCGATTACAAATGATTTTCCTTCTCCTTAATAATAAATATTAGAGACTAAAACCTATGAACATCTATCTCTATTATTCGCAGGACATTAGCTTTAAGCTGTGCAAGGCTCCCAGCCAAACGCAACGTACCTCCATCACAGGGGAGTCGCCCTGGAAGCTGCAACAGGTCCAGGATGCCGCCAATCATCTGCAGACCGCCATCAACCACATAGACGATGTCGACGACTCTTATCATTTCAAGTGAGTCACAATTTGCTTTTACACTCCGATTCGTGGTTACTTATACATATGTTTTGCCTGCAGAACCTCCGATGAAGTGCTGCATGTGATAGGCAACATACTGGATGCCCTGCAGCGTGGCAGGAACAGCTTGCTGGTGCCCAAAAAGAAGCCCATCGACGAGCTGATCAAGGGACGCAACATGAAGTCGCTGGTGCCCAACCTGCCCGAGGATCTGGCCGTTAGCTTCTATCTGCAGAGCCACAAGCTGATCATCGCCGTTTACCAGCTGCTGAATAACCAAGGCACCATGCGCTTCGATTCCCGCCAGGCGGAGGCCTCCGTTCAGTGGCTGAACGATGTGCTGCTGCTGCTAATGAATGGCCAGAAACTGTGCCAGCAATTAAAAGACAAGGTGAGTCACATACCAGCAATAAGAGAGGGGCCGGAAGTGGCCGCACGAAAGGAATTTGACTCAGTTACCCTTGGCATAATATCAGGATCGACACCCGCAGAAGAATAATTCTTGGCAGTTTAGGAAAAATACAGAGATAGTAATTATTTTGGTCTACTAGAAGCATAAAAGAATTGCTCTTGTCTACACAGAGAGAAAACTGTACACAACACAGAGAATATAACATTTATTTTCATTAAAACAAGAATACATTTGACCAAAATCCAGACCTTGTCTCACACAATAAATCGTTTTTAATTGGAATCAATTGTACAAGGTTTATATTTATATTTTTAGACATGACCGCAAAAGAATACAATCATATTTCATAAGAACAATTTTACTGCTGTCTGATTTTCTCTCAGTTTAGTAAGAAAAAATTTAATGAAAAAGAAAATTTGTTTGCCTTTTGAGCTCTTGAGAACATCAAAAATTGATTTTAATTGGATCTACAAGTCAAAATAGAACTGAGAATTGTTCATCAATTGGGGAGGCCCGCCCACATGATTCTGACTTAGCGAAACACACCCACCTCAGAGATGTTCTATTTTTGGGTATTAACGTGCACTGATAAGGCGTGTCTGCTCTTGAACTGATATCACAACGATTCGCATCGTCGGAGCACATGTGCCGCCGCAGATGCTGGGCTTTGTCCCATTTTATTCCGCACACCCACAAGATGCTGCCAAGTTTTATTTAGTTGCTGGCCAAGTGCCAGGGCCACCGCGTTGCTGCCGCTGCTGCTGCTGCTGCTGATTCTGCTGCAGTTCTTGACTGTGACGCAAGTCCGCAATTAAAGTGGCCAATATGGGAATTGGTATGGGATGTGCTGGGCTCCCCCGTCGCCTGTGTGCGTATTTTTAATTCCATATTTCTACTCTCTTTTTTCCCCCGCAGATATCTGTGTTTTCGGTGTACAAAGATTTCACAGTTGGCTCGCGCTCACCCTCAGCGCTATCCTATTGAGACGTGGCGCGAGCACAGCCAGATGGGATGTCAACTGTGGAGCGGCGACAGAAACAATAACAACAATAATAGCTAATAAAGAAATCGTACTTGTAATAGCGAAGTAAATAATGTTAGTTGAAATGTTGCTACTGGAAACGGCGCACACCCATAAAACACCCAGCAAACACCCTCTACTATATACACATATACATATATATACAAAAATAATACTAAAATGCACTATACTGCCGTATATACAGGGCAGTACAGTGCAGTACAGTGCGGTACATACTACATTCAACTAGTTTAATGTACACAGAATCGACATTCATGATATATATTACCCATATAGAACCTGAGTTCATTGCTTCACGTCACTCCAATTATGCATCAAAATGCATCTAAAAAGCATTAGGCTGAGAATTGAAACGGAAAGAAATGTGTTTGTATGTGTAACTAAATGAAATTGCTAGATAATTATAGTTTATTTGTACGTGTAATTTAATGTAATATACCATAGAGAGTCCCCCCCTTTATATTTATGTTTTTGCAAAGCAGCTGCATAGTCAGTCGGTACTTAAGATCGGTACTTACAGCCCACACCCCCGTGTGCCCCGTGTGCCCCGTAACCCCCTATATACATCGGCATTTACATGATATTGTTGTAATAAACCAAACCGAAATGTGAACAGAATTTTTAATTGTACTAAACACCGTTTTGTATTCGTATTCGTAATTGTATTTCGCGTACTCGTGTTAATGGTTAATAATTAAGCGCGCCCAATCCTAATCTAATCCAAAGTCATTTGTATCAACGGCCTTTACTTCTTGTTTACTATACATCCTTATACCAGGGAGTTTATAAAGATATATATGATATGTATATGGAAAGTCTATGAAAAGAGATGAGCAACGAAAACAATTACCACTGTACTTATTGAATATATTACGATTGCCTAGGCACCCCCCCAGAAATGCATGGGAAGAGAAGACAACTATTTATGTAATCAATAAGCGTACTTACTACTGTCCACATTCATTTAATTGTTGTTGAATAAAAATTACCTTTTACCAACGGGATTGTCTTTGTAAATTTGTTTGAAAACCCTCCGATTGTTGGCGCCGCAGCCCGATAGCTGCGATCGATAGCGTTAGCCGATAGCTGTGCAGATTGGCAACGCTCTTTTTGGTCTCGTCTCGGTCTTGGCCAGCTTTGTTTATGGCCAAATCAAATCGGACAGTTTCAAGTCTGCAGGCAAGCGCAAAGGTTTGCCATCCAGGAAAGTTTCGTTATCTCCTGGTAAGCGGAATTCCTCTATTATTACAAAGATACCTCCACTTCTTGATGGATAAAAGTGCATTTAGTTTTATGTGAACAAAACATGGCCTGGCCAAAAAGAGCCAAGCTAACGTAAAGTGCTTGACGGCTCGATGTCGAAATAGAGAGACGCGGAAACCAGTTCGTGGTAATTATTTTGATGCTATTTCGACGGCTGTGTTGTAATCCCAGTTAGCCAGCGACAACATTAGCACATTTACCCGTGTTTCTCTTTCCTATTGTCGCCATTTCGATGTTGGCAGTAGATGTGTTGCCTCTGCGTTGTTTCTTTCGGAGTCTGCCTCTAATAAAACCAACTTCAACTCGAAATTCACAATAGTGTTGACCGTGGCCAAGTAACACACTAAGGCGAAATCGAAAGCTTGATACGATCGCTGGTTAATGAAAATCAAAATGCTCAGTGGTTTAACAATATATTTGGGCTATGAATTATCTTTTGATATAATATTAGATTGTCTTACATTTATTTTACATTTATTAAATAATACATCAAGTATTTTATAATCAAACTTGAATTCAATTTTGAACGGAGCAAATCGAGTATAAATATAAATACTAGTAGGGTAACCTTTAACCTTTTTTGTGTAGTTTGTGGTGAGCTTTAAAAAGCCTCTATTCTTTCACAATATTTTACTAATTTTAATGCTTTTGGGCCAATGTGAAAGCGAAAAAATAAATTAGGGTCAAGTTTTATGGAATAGTAAAGTTTAAGATTAAAAGATCATTAGAATGTGTTTTTTAAAAAAGGAATTGAGGAATAAAACCTCATCACAATACATTCATAATTTCTTAGGAAGGTATTATGGTTAATAGAAATTTGTTAAAACTATAAAGTGTCTTTTTTATTTTGTTAGCTAAAAAAGAAAATTATTAAATAAATCATTAAAAGTATTAACCAAATTAAAACTAACTCAGAACAGCTTTTTTATTAAAATCAAATGGTTTATTAGCTTAGTTTTTGTTTATTTGAACTTTGATTTCCCAAGAAAAAATAATTTAAAGGATTCTATTTAATCTCAAACCAGATAATTTAAACTACAATATTTTTTTTAAGTAACATAAATTGGCTGAGTAAAAATAGTTTTTATGAGCGTTAAAAAATACTCTACATTAAAATTTGTAATTCTACAAAATCGATATAAAATATGTAAATATAGATTACCTAAATACTTTAGTTACAATTACTTCAAGTCAAGGTGAAGAAAGATACTTGCAACAATCAAGCATATGTAGATTACCTTAGGAGTGTCCCAGGCTAGTAATCAAGGAAATGGGGATTGCGCAAAGTATGAATTAAATATAGTGCATAATTCACCACCTTTATTAGAGGGGGCAGTGCGTCGTCACGTAAGCCGAGAGCATTTGAAAACGCGCCGAGTCATTCGGAAACCTGCTCCGTTGACCCTCGAAGAAGGTCGCCAGAGTCTCAGGCTAAGGCTGACTGATGATGAGCCAGTTTATGTGGAATGGCGCGCTATATGGCCGGCTTTATGGGGCTGCCGCGGACGCAGCAGCAGCCGCCGCCGGCCATAAAAGCCACTCTCACGGAAACTCGGCTTAAGTGGCCGGCTATGATGGTAGCTATACTAACCTGCATTCGGTCTCGTTGCAGTTAAACCAGTGATAGCAGTGCACTTTGACCCCCCGGACGCAATGGGTGGCGGCAATACAGGCGAAGTGGTGCTCGTAACCGGCGGCAGTGGATTTCTGGGTCAGCACCTCATCAAGCAGCTGCTGGAGCGGAAGGAGGAGCTGGGCATCCGCGAGATCCGCTCGCTGGACATCGTACCATACAAGAACAATATCGGGCATGCGGACACACCCCTGCTGCGTACCTTCGTGGGCGACATTGGCGGTGACCCGGAGCCCCTAGGGCCGATCTTCGAGGGCGTTGACGGCGTTTTCCACTGTGCCGCCTCGGTGAAAATCGAATATCCGCCCAACTACGATGAACTGGAGCGCGTAAATGTGAACGGTGAGTGAGCAGGTACTTTTCCGCCGGTGGAAATTTTAATATCCTCTAATTTGTGATTAAGTTTTATTACTTTAAGCGAGCTTGCTTGATTTCGAGAGAGTCTAGTTAAGTATTCATGAAAAGGGAAATGAAAAGGAAATTTAATGATAAAATGATTACAACATTAAAATTTTAAAAGCATCTAACCTAAGGCATTTAAATTAAAACCCAAACCTCAGTATTAGATCTTAAAACATCGGAGCCAGCTTTATTATAACTATTTATAACATTATTTAAACCATTATTTATTTATTTTAAATCAAGAAATTTACTTTTTGCCTTTTAAAACAATCAAAACACTTTTTGGAGGTTCCACTAGTCGTATACGTAATTTTCCAAGAACTTCTTATTGAAATATTACGTATCCGCCTAGTTGAACAACAAAACTACCGAAAAAGTCCCTAAAAAATCCATAACAATTACATTTTAGGAACCCTGGCCGTGGTGGATCTGTGCATCAAGAGTAATGTCAAGCGACTGGTCTACACCAGCTGCACCTCCGTCTGCTTTGTGCCCTTCAAGGGTCGCAGCACCTTTTCGGCGGTGATCAACTCCACGGAATCCAAGACGGATACGCCCACGCTGGACAGTTCCACGCTGTGGGAGCAGGACAGTCAGTTCCTGATAGCTGGGTACGCCTCGAGCAAGCTGAGAGCGGAGAACATCGTATTGAACTCGAATGGAGCGCCTCTGCAGAATCAACAGGGTGAGCGCAGTTTTAACCTGTTTGGTCTAAAAATCCTTACTAAATCTCCCCCTAATCTCTTGCAGAGTACTTGGCCACCAGCGCCATTCGAGCACCGTTAACCTACGGCGAGTGCGATTCCCACTTTATTACAAAGATCTTCGAGTACCTGTCGACCCGGGGCTGGGTCTTTCCGAGGATTGCGGGCGTGGGTGGCAAGCAGCAGCTAGTTTATGCCGGAAATGTGGCCCACGGACACATATGTGCGTACCAGGCCCTAAAAGTATCCGACAAAGCGGTCAATGGACTGCCTGTCTTCGTCACCGACGACACCGGCATCAACGATGTCTCACGGTTTGTCCAGAAGATGGCCGTGCTAGGAAAACGTTTCAAGGTGAAGACCAGCTGGTGGTACATCCCACACTTCCTGTTCTTCTTCCTGGCCTTCCTGCTGGAGGTGGTGGTGCGCGTCGCGTATCCCTACACCAAGTACCGTCTGCCCTACTCTCTGCGCGCCATCGCCTCCTACACGTCGTCGATGCTGATGTACAACCGCCTGCGCGCCTCCATCCACATGGACTACATGCCGCTCTTCGATCCGGACACGAGTGCCGAGCGGAGTGCCAAATGGTATGCCAGGTGGTGGGACGAGCGCAAGGAGGCCAGGAAGCTCAAGAAGTCCAGCTGAGCTGAGTGGCGCTAATCCCGCATTACGCACTCCTAGTGTACGTTTCGATATCGTAAGTGGATTTGTGTTTACTGCCCCGCTTGATGTCCTGTAAATATCCTGTTGAATAAAATGGTTGTTGTTTGTTGAACGAGGTCGTGTTGTATTCCCTTATTTGGGTAAGAGCTCAAAGGCAAGGCCAAATGATGTTTGCTTTGGCGGAAACCGGATGATTTTATTGTTGGGTTTAAATCCCTGAAAATGTCTTACAGAATATTACCTTTAATAACTCTTTGAAAGTAAACTTCAGGTTTAACAAGAAAGGAAGCTAAGTTCCGTTTTTTATACCCTAGCATTGGATCAGGGAAATGAATTTTAAATCCAAGGAAGCTAAATTTGTTTAAAAACTATTATTTTAACAGGTCCAGAGCATCGTCAAAATGCTGCCTAAGAGTATGGTTATATTAATTACTGATTCTATATACGGAACAGCTTGGCAACTCCTGGCACTCTCCCCGTAATCCCCTCCAGAAACCAATGAAAAACACTTAGAGAGCATTTGTTTTTGAACAATGTTCATATTGGTTTATTTATCATTATGAATTAATTTATTTATTTCTCAGTTATTTCATTATAATTTTTATTTTATATATATATATATATATTTGTTTGTCTTGGGTTTTTCCTTTCTGGTTTTTTGTTGTTCTTGGTTTTTTTTTGTTGCTCTAGAGCATTTCTTTCTGCCGTTTGTTTTTTAAACTTATGTACCATTAGCTTAACTTATTATGCCATTATTTAATTTCATTTTTGTTTAAAATCATGTTTTAGTTTTCTGTTCATTTTGTTTTTCGCTTTTTGTTTTCCCCCTCCCCTGCACTTCTCTCTCTTATTCTTGTTCTGTATTGGTTTAATATGCGGTTGCTTCTGATCTCTGTTGTTGCTGCTGCTGATTCTGCCGATTTCATTGGCGATCTTAGCCCGATCGATGGTTATAGAACGATACGATACGATACGATACGATACAAGTGTGTATATATACCCAAGAATCTCCCATCGCTCCCTGTACGTGGCACATTGTGAACAAAGTGATTTTTAATTTGCTGCTAAAGTTGTTCGCGTTCATCTTGTTTTTGTTGCATATACATTTTGCGGGCTGTGTGTTAATGGGGGTGTTAATGTGGGTGTATGTGTATGGTGTGTGTCCTGTGTGAATGGTGGAGTGTTAAAAAATTCTGCCGGCCAAAGACCAAAGCCTTGCTGCCCTTTTGTCGTCTTTTTAATAAATGTTGCTCTTGGCTGTTGTTGCATCGAGTTGTTGGTAATTGTTCTTGTTTGTTGATGTAACTTTTGCTGTTGTTGTTGATGTTGGTGTTGTTGTCGGTATTGGTGGCCGCATAGTTCTGTTTTTCGGTTCGAGGGTCCTTATAAATAATTGCATTTCTTTAACCACCAGTATGCGTGTCCGTCTGCCTGTCTCTGTTCGTTCGGTTGTTTGCTCATCGAATGCTTAACATTATTGAATTTAACTATATGTTTATTTGTTGTTCTTGGTTATATAACTATGTATATATATGTATATATATCATTTGGGTTTTATTTTCATATATATATATATATGTATACGGGCATATTTGCTGTCCTCAAAAGGACATTCTTCTTCGGCCATTTAATATATATCTTCTTGTATATATATCGCGAATTTTCGTCTTGTTTATTTTTTGTCGCCTTTTTTTTTTGTCGTAGTAAATATACAAATTCGTTACCGGGTTTCTTTATAGAAATGAAAAATGGTTTTATTAAATTCTCGTTATGTGTACGTGTCGGCCCCTACCGCCGCCTGGTTGCGGTTTACTGGCTCCTGTTAATTATTATTATGTTTTTTACCTTGTATAGTTTGCTGTAAGTGTAGTACTGTACCAGTTTATGTTATGCTCGTAAATATATAGACCTTATGTACACACATTGGCAATCTCGCATTCCGCATTCCGCATCCAACATCCATCATCAACCAACCTTTCACTCCTTTCTATTTCACTCCACTCGATCCCTCATCTACCTCGCATCCCGTCCCAATGTGTCCGACTGATTTCGCATCTGAACGCATCCCATGCCATATCCTAAGCCATCAAATCTCACTTCGCCTACATCTGGCTTCTTCTCTGCATCTCTGGGTTAAAGTATTCGCACTGAAAGTGGCTGGAGCTCTCGCAGCTCCATAGACAGTATGTATGTTTAATTGATTCTCGTCCTGCGCTCCTCTTAATTACTTTACTTACATAGTTAGAATACTTACAAACTGGACGCCCTGCTACGGCGCATTTTATAAATGTATCTTCATCGTCTTGTTGTCTGTCTTGTAGTTTCATATTCATCTTCCGCCAGCCTGCCTCTGCCCGGCTTCGCTCTCTCGTTCGTCTCTAAAGATCCCATTGACTTTTATGTGTATAAAGTATTAAAATGATTTCATCTCGCTTAACGCATTTACGCAAATTCTTGTAAATACAATTTTAACGCCACTCACGCCGTTCACGCCTCATCTCATCGTCATCTCCTCATTTATGTATTATTTGTTTTGCTTTTGGTTTTCCTCATTTTCTTGTATATATTAATATATAATTTTCCATATAGTATAGTGTAAAATATATAAGAGATATTGTCAATATAGTAAAGGTGTTTTGTCAGCAGGAGTTCTGCCACTTCCGACTGACACATTCCTGGGGGGAATTTTTTACTTATAGCAAAAATAGTCAAGTGATCGTTCGTATGAAGGTTCTTTTGTATGTGATCTCCATCGTATATATGCGCGTGCCCGCGTCTGTGGCTGTGACTGTGTCTGTGGCGTGTCTTTTGGGCTGTGGTTGTGGCTGTGGCTGTGGGTGTAGAGTGTGGAGTGTGTGAGTGTGGTGTATGTACACATGTCTATAAAAAAGAACCTAGGATAGAAATGTCTTTTGCTATCGTATAAAAGCACGTCAAAGTGTAGAAGGCCCACAAGTCGTATTGTGAATGGTTACTCTCGGTTTTTTTTCCCACGTACCAGGCGCCTTTCTGCGCCCCTCTCCGCGCTTCTCATAAAGACCAAGTGGGCGGCGCGCGTGTCTTGCTCATCTGTGTGTGGTTGTGGGTTTTTGTTGGTAAAAAGAAAGGATCTTCGTTCGTTAGCGCTAGATATTAGTTGTAAGTTGTATTTCATTAATCGTTATCGTTATCGTAATTGTAATCGTATTTGTTGATGTTGTTGCTATACTCATACACATAATAAGAACTGATATGTTTGTAAGTCAATAATAAGAGAAAAACGGAAAGCAATTCGTATATGTAATTACGTAACTCCGCCTTCTGGTGTGTCGCCAAATTTAAAACTATTTTACATTACACTTTATGTCTTTTCGTGCCGCGTTTGGTTGAAGGTTACCCTCACTAAAAACCCCATTTTTAATATATATTTTCTGTTATCTTCGATCACCACCAATTGACTCTTTGACCGAAAGTTTGCGTATAGCTTAAAGTATGGGTACATTATTTTTAAAAAATCGTTACGGCATACTTCTGGTTTTTATACACACACAATTCTCTGTTTTCGATATAAAAAGAGAGCTCACTTGTCGATTTCTATAAATTGTTCTCCTTGTTCGTGTTATTTTTATTCTTTTGTTCAATTTAAAGCTTTTGCGCCTGCGCCGTCGAGCCTCGCTGTCGCTCTTCGTCGATCATCGTCCCTTCGCTCTGACGGCGCCTCAGTAAAAAAATAATGAAAACGGTTTTTGTCTTTGTTCGATTTTTGTTTTTTTGGATTTTTGTTTTTAAAAAATGTTCTTGTTGCTTGTTGTTCTTGTTGTCTTACATGTTGCTCTTCTGTGCTTTGCTGGTGTGAAGTTCTCTAATTGACTGAAATTGATTTTGTTACAAGGACGCATTGCTTGTTGTTTCGGTATTCCTTTAGCTGAAGTTGATCCGGTACACCAATAAGAGTTATAGGTCGCCTAGTCGGCCATAAAGCTTCCGCAGAAGTTCCTTATAGAATACATATGTAGAGAGCACTACAAATCAGGCATGCAGGAAAGCGCAGGCTCGCAACGATTGGCGTTAGCGGGGAAATTGGGAAAACAGCTGGGAAAGACTCAACATTACACTTAAAGCTGCATCGTCGACTTACAACGTTAACGGACCCAGGGACCGAGCTGGGACCCAATCTACACCACAAATAATACGAGTTACTAGTTGGAGGAGTGTAGCCTGCTTCTGGGCATAGCTAGCTGCCTGCGAAATGATTAGCTCGGCTTGGAAAAGTCCAGATCTGTCTTAGCTAATCGCTCTCTTTATAATATATATATATATATTTTTCATGCATGTATATATATTTACGTGTAGGTGTATATTTATATATTGGTGTATATTTTATGTATTCATTCCTCATTGGGGGTTCTCAGCCTCAGCCTTAGCTTTGGCCTGCTTATCTTCCTCCTCTTGTGGTTGTTCTTGTTGTTCTTGTTGTTTTGAATTATTGCTTTTAGAACATGTCTTAAAAATATATTTTATTTATATATATATGTATATGCCTTAGAAGTAGGTTTAATATATATATATATATATATTATGCAAATATAACATGTCTGCTGTCGCTGCCATCGCTCGCTTCCTCGTTTTTAAAAATATCTGCCCCGCAGGGTAGAAGCCGCAGCTGGAATCTCCTCCTCATGCTCCTCTCACCCCAAATGACCTTCGAGCTTCTAAAGTAATGCCGGGCGGTTCAAACTCCCGGATATGCCAGACGACAGCCAGTGGTCTGATCTTTGTCTATCTAAAATGTCCTTCCGCCTTCCACTTAATTTGTTACCTTGGTTTTTGATTATTTATAGGGGATGTGGTGTGATGTGATGATGATCGCAAGCCGCGATCCTTGGTAAGTCTGAAATGGTCTTTGTGGGGGAATTGTTTGTTTTGTGGGGCAACACTTTAAACGTTAAATGTACTGTATGATACACTGCAACTTCCGTATCCGCTTGCTTTACACATATATCGTATAAGTTGTGTGTTGTTTTGGTTTTCAGTTTTCAGTTTCAAGTTTTTGGTTTTTCGGCTTTCCTCGATTTCCCTCTCTACTTTATATGTATGTTTATGGGTAAGTTTGTTGGTCCGAGACTTGACGCGGCAAAGTCCTGGAGAGCGTTGGTTTGACAATTTGGCAAAAAAGTTATGAAAGGAACATTTTCACTGTTGTTTCGGCATATGCTTTGCTTTTTATGTTTGTTTTTCACTGACTTTTCCCGGCTTTCTCTGCTTTCTATTTTCTCTGTTTTCTGTCTCTATAGTTGTCAGCTCATCTTGTTTTATTTTTTGTTTTATTTTTTTTTTTTTTGGATTTCACGTCGCCTAATGCAAAAAATTTCAGACAGACAAAAAGCGCATCGTATTGTTGTTCTGTCAATTATAGAATATTTCGTTTTTCTCTGCTATTTGTTTGTATTTGGTTTTTTGTTCTTGTGGCTTGTTGTTTGTTTGTTGTTAGGTTTTTGTTATTAGTTTTACTGTTTTTCTTTGCGATTTTCCCCCACTTGCTGTGTGTGTAACAAATGTCGTTTACTTATCTAGCTGATAGGTTTTGTTTGGTTTGCTTTTCCAATAATTTAATACTCCATATAGTTGTATATAAATATATTTTTCTATTACGCCCCCGATTGCATCGTCGTCATATTATCGTCATTATGCTCCTCTCGTAATCCCCAAATACATATGTCTAGTACATGCATCGTCCGGGCGTTTTAGAGACGCCGGACGGAGCGACTAGAAAAAAATTAATTGCACATTGCGTGGCCTGCATTTCGTCGGTTTTTTCCATTCAATTTCCAATTTGTCCGCCATCGAGCGGCATATCCTTGATCCTTTTTACATGCGTTTGTTTACAGATATACATATCATATATATATATGTTGGTATACATATATATATATATTTAGTTAAATGTTCAAACATTGGCGATTTTGCGCGTTTGTTTTTATAAATATTTTATTTACTTAATCGTACTATATGTGTTGTATGTATAATAGTTCATTGTTATATTTGCATATGCTCTTACCACCTAATTTGTTTAAGTGTTTTTCTCTTTTTGATTTATCAGTAAGATCTGTGTCCTGCCTGTGTATCTGTGTGAGTGTCGTTGTGTGTGAGTGTGAATGTGTTTGTCTGTTGTATCTCAAAAATTGTGTGTTTTTCTTACATTTGTAAAAGGGAGAGTTTTTTGTTTTTAGCCATTGTTTGGTTTTTCCTTTGTTTAGCAAATAAATTGATTTATGCCTCGAGTTATATAGAAATACACTCTCTCACTTAGCTCTCATTGTCATATTTAATGCTTTAACATATTTGTCTAACTATCCACTGTTTAATTAGCGTTATTTACCATTTTGCTTTCAATGTGAACACAAAAGTTATACATAGGTTTTTTTTCCTCTACAATACGTATTCCCCTGATTGGATAGAAATAATTGAGAAAGAGAAGAACTTCAACATAGTTAATATAACAAATTGCCTTTGACTTTTGCTTTGCATTTGCGTTTCACATTTCACATTTGCTTTTCTTTTCTATTCGATTCTCTATTCTTTTGTTTCTTTGTGGTTTACTTTGGCCAATAAAGGATTTGTTGTACTTTAAAATAAATTCATAATTATAATTGTAAGCACAATTTTGATTTGATTCACCCCCATCCCGGTCGAGAAATGAAACTAAACCAATCCAATTCAACACAATTCAATTCAATTTTCCGAGAAAAACCAGGCCCTCTTGTCAGCAGAGTGCCATTTCTTTTTCCATATATCGATTATCGTTGAAAGTACATTAGTTTGTGGTTGGTTTTCGCTTGTTGTTGTTCTTCGTTTTGTTTTGATTCAAGTAATTTCCCTTTTGTATATATTGCAGCTTTTACTTTATATGTATAAGAGTGTATATATGTATATATATATATATCGACTTTAACTTTAAAAGTTACAACTTAGATACGTTAAGAATAGCAATAATAATGGTAATAATAATTTGCATCTCATAATACGCCATTAAATAATAACATTTTCGCTATTATTGCAACATTTTTGCCTTGTTGATTTTTATTTTTTCAACTCTATCGTTTTATTAGTTATAATCCCCCCTCGTATTTTTTTCTGATTTCTCATCGCTTTTTGTTGTATTTTTTTTGTTAAGTTTTTTTTTTGTATGGTTTTTACTTTTTTGAGTTTCGTTTGTTGGTTTTCTCATTACTTAAAAGTGGTTTGCCCCATGGTTACGCCCCTTTTCCCGGTTTGTCATCCGTTGGGTGATGATGGGTGGTGGTTGGGCGGAGGCCTCCGTGCCTTTTTTTTTGCTGTGTGAGCAGCAGCCACGCCCACCGCCCATTCGCCGATGCCACTCCACTCCAGTTGGACGCACAGTTTCCGTTT